>JAHIAM010006479.1:0-35088 GCA_021605205.1 Aegilops longissima | reverse complement strand
GTATACACACATACACACATACACACACATATATATACACACATACACACACTACACACATACACACACACACATTTTTTTACTTGTTTTCTGTTTTCTGTTTTTTAGAAAATTTAGTTAGATATTAATTAGCTAGGTATGTGAGATTTGAACTAGTTGAATAATTAATATAACTAGTTTATTTTTAGTAAGAAAATTGTCGAACTAGTTTATATATTTAGGTATATGAGATTTGAACTAGTTCAATAATTAATATAACTAGTTTATTTTTAGTAAGAAAATTTAGTAAGTGCTTAGTATAACTAGTTTAATAATTAATATAACTAGTTTATTAATATAACTTGTTAATGAGTTTTTTGTTTATTTCATTTTTATATATTTTGAGTTTATATAAATTATTCTATTTTGAGTAAGTACTACATTATTCTATTTATAGTAAGTGCTTAGTAGTTGAACTAGTTGAAGTAGTTTATTTTAGCAAGAAAATTAATAGAACTAGTTTCTTTTAGTCAAATTGAGAGCACTATATGCAAGACATATGCATATGATTAGTTGAATAATAATGATCTAATTTAGTCTTTGAATTATGAACGATAGGAAATGTCATCATCGGACACCTAAAGTCTCCTGGGTGCGATCGGTGCCACGACGACGAGGTGAGTGCGACAGCCTCACCGGACGATGGTCGGCGCTCAAAGATTAAGCTCGAGGAGACTTTCAAGTTGAAACGTAATTTTCATCTTTATAATTCAAGTATAGTTTTTTTCATAATTAAGCATGACTTCAACTATTTCAACGTAATTTTCATCTTTACAATTCAAGTATAGTTGATCCCATGCCATGCAAGACGCTATGTCTTGAGAGGATGGATTTTCAAGACCATGAAAATTTTGAAACGAAGAAAATTCACCTAAGGACCCATCATGATGTGGATTTTGAAGTAAAGTTGTATAATGCAGAGCGAATCCATTTTGGTTGCAAAATTGGGAAGCATTTTGCAAATTGTATGGTTTTGATGAGGGTATGTTGTCACCATGGATCTTGGTGATCCCAAATCGAGCAAGACAATATGGACATTTGGGTCCTTGTTGATACTCCTCCAGCTTCTACCGCTATGTGAGTTTCTCAAACATAGTTAATTATTAATAGAACTTATATTGTTCATTTCAAAATAGTTGACAGCTTATTTCCATTGACAGCTTATTTTGAAGTATCAAAGAATGTGCGTAATATGGTAGAAAGAACTTACTACACCGATGGCTCGAAGTTAACTTACAAGGAGAAAACTCATCTGTTGATTTTGTAATGATATTGAGAATTACAATATTCACAATCGAACTCCTCAACATTATGGTCAATACGCGCCACTAGTGCACGTGTTGAACTACAAAGAATTACCATGGAGATACCCCGTAAGTTTTTTTTACTATTACGACATCCGCAGCATCTTTTTATGCATTTCTAAAACTAGTACATCATTGCTAATTACGGTTATTACTATGTTTTTCAACAGCTTATCCCAGAGAATTGTGTGCCTCATTTGATGTATCGTAATGGCGGCAGCTCGTGTTTTGAACATATATCCAGTGTCATCCTACTAATCTCAACTCGCCCATACCGGATTTCTAAAAGAAGTGGAGACATGACAATCAAAGGATGGAAAAATGTATGGATAATGAAGGAGCTTCTTGAAGCAAAAGGAAGCGAGGCGCAAGAATTGGAGATGGATGATTCCATTCTTCATAATGGAGAGTCGTGGTCTATATTGTTTTATGCTATTTTACCTTCAAAGTGTTTAGGTCCGATCCTACCGACATCGATGATCATGTGCTAAGAACAATTATGTAGGGTTGGGTTCGATGACTATGAGGATGATGATCGATGACTTATTATTAATAACGAGTAGAAGTTGTATGATGATGCTTGATTAATTAGCTAATAGGACTTGTTATTATATATGATGATGTATGATGCAGCATGCATGAGTTATTATATATATATCTCAAGGGTGAAACGAAAAAGAATTAAAATGGAAAACACAAAATTAAATGAAAAGAAATCATAAAACCAAACCCCCCACCCCCCAAACATTTTAGTACCGTTGGTGGGTACTAAAGGCCTCTGCCCTGAGCTGGCTCGCAAGATTGCAGTGTTTTTTAGCACCGGGTCGCGGCCGAACCGGTACTAAAGGGGGGGCTTTAGTGCTCACACTTTAGTGCCGCCCTTAAACCGCACTAGGGGCCTTTACGAACCAAAGCATGTTCGGTCTCGCACTAGTGGTCCTATGACTCGAGGGACCTTCGTGGAGACAATAAAGGTGGCAACGGGTGGTTCTATATCACCGAGCCGCATGACTCCAAAATGGGCGGCCCCGAATTCAGATCTGGCTTCCCACACGGCTCGCCATGGAAAGAGACGGGCTCGACGTGGGGAATTCAGACGAGCTATCCGGACTCCAACATGCGTCCAAACCTGTGGACAAGAATCTCAAGCTTGTCAACGTAATCCGTGTGATGCTCATCCGCGGATTCTCCCATGCCAACAACGGGCCTTCAAATTGTGGGAGTTCGATCCGCACAAAGACTCAATCTCGACAAGGCTCTTCGACACTACGCACGAAGATGCCCGAAGGTGCCGCTCAAGGGCACCGAGGTTCTACATACGCCATCAAGATCGCGGATTCACCGCAGCCGCAAGCCGCCGAGGTGAGTTATTTTACCCTTTATGGGACTCTTTTCATAGTTTGACTCTATGCGGATCTAAAACTCCCTAACCTTTAACAGAATGGTTGAAGACGCCCGGACAGGTTAACCGTCCGGCCTTTGCTGCCGAAGACCCAGCAGACGCCCGATTGACGAGGCTGCTGCTTCGGCACCTCATGTGGTGCCGAGAAGATGGTTAAGAAGGAGGCAACGGAACTCAAGGAGCTCCCGACGCTCGTGCCGCCGATTCTAAAGCGAATCTTCTCCGAGAACGGGAGGAGGAAAGAAGCTCTCCAACGGGGAGGAGAGGAAAGAAAGGCCGCCTCAACCGGGAGGCCGAGGGTCCAAGAATGGAAGAACCTTCCTCCGGACTTCTCCACCAATGTCAACAACGACGAGGAGGATTGGCCAACAAGGGCCAAGTTCTCAAGCAGATCGTAAGTGTTCGGATACCCATGGCTTTTTTATTGCATAGTGTTCTCTAATGCCGAACAATCATGCAGCCCGCCTATGGGCGAAGTTCGCCGCTTGCCGAGCGGGTCCTCGAAGTTCGCCGGAAATGGAGAGTATTTACCCGCCGCCTCATCGCCTCACGCCGCGGACGACGCCGAGGTGGGGCCTCAAGGGGGCCTGGTCAAGAGGAGGTGGCGCAGGAGGCGCCAAAGGCAACCTCCTGACTCAGCGCATGGGGCGAGACCCCGTGAGGCTCTAAGCCCGACCTCATCCGGACTCCATGCCGGAACCTTCAGCCGTTCCAGAGTCCGGCAAGCGTCCTTCGCAAGAAGGTAAGACGCCGTGTCTCCGGCCCAACCGAGGCACCGGATAGCATCGAGGCGCTTAACAGCCGCTTATCAGCAGAGCACCGCATCGCAGGAGTGCGTGATCCGGATAGTTCACCGCCAAGAGCGGCTGACAAGCTCGCACTCAGCTTTCTAACAAAGCTTTGAGGTTTGTTTAGAATATGTAAAAATATTACCACATAGACAGAGCCTCGATGCTTAGTTCGTGTTCGGAAAGCAAAGCCGACTAAGGATCTAAAAAGATATACGCAGGAGTCTAACATAAGTATGTCAATATGGGAATGCAGCTACGCCGCCGACCGCCGCAGACCGATCATGGAGGTCGATGCATTGAAGAAGCCTCGAAAGCAGTCCGAGAACGAAGCTCGCCTTGCCAAGAAGCAACTCGAGGACAAGGAAGGTAAGTAATACCTTATTAAATAAATACCTTATAGAAAGGTTTCAGCTTGCAAAAATATCAGAATAACATGGGTACTGCAGGGCCACGAACGAGGTGGCGACTCAAGGAAGCGTGTCCATAGCCGAAACAAAGCGGCTGCTGAGCGCACCGAGCGAGAGAAGGGGAGGCGAGCCGGGCGGAGGCGGCAAGAGCCCGTGCCTCGTGAAAAAACATGAGGGTTTGGAGCGTGACTCAAGACCCGAGAGTCCGAGCTTGCCTCGATCTTGAGAGTGCCAAAGCAAGGCCGAGGCCTAAAAAGCCCTCCAAGAAATTGAATCATTAAAGAAGATAGCAGCGGTAAGGCATTTTTATGCAAAGCAAGCATGTGAAAGTGAATTACCTATTACTTACCCAGATTCGAGCTCTCCAGAGCATTCGCAGATTTGCCCTGTAGGTGTCTGATGCCGCCGTGATTCTACCGCGCCAAGGAGGAGCTCGATGAAAAGGTGTTCTGTCTCAAGATGCCGAGGTCGGACATCCGGTGTTTCTAAGCCACCAGTCAAGCAGCTGGTCGAGCTCCACAAGGTCGCCAAACAGGCCATGAAGGGCTCATAGTTCGCTATGGCCATTAGAAGCCATGCCTCGAGCTACTTTGGGCTAGTGCGGCGGTGGTGGATGCCTGTCCCGTGATTGAAGTCACAAGCGCCCATCTGCATTGAAGGTGCCTGTCAGCCCTTGCCCGCTAAAGTGCACCGGGCAAGCTGGATGCGAGAAGCTTGTGACGACGGCCACCGGCAAGGGCAAGGAGCATCGCACGCCCGAAATGTACTATGAGGGCCTCAAGGGTGCCCATTAATAGCGGATGATTGCTCCAAAGATGTAATTTTGAATAGACTCGCATTTGTTATCATGTACGCTGAAAACTTGTTCATATGCGCTAAGAAACACTTGTTAATTTAAAATATTACCTTCAGGCGGCCGCTTATCAAATTTGAGAGATGGCAAGTCGTTGGCTTCAGCCCCATGCCGTGAATGTGGGGTGTTCGATAAACTTGAGCGCTTGTTCCCATTCTGGGTCCATCGAGGAGGCGCTCAACGAATGAACGAGGCAACGGGACTTATAATGCTTGAACACTCACTTAGCCATAGAATTTATAATTTTAAATTTCGCGAAGCCCTAGTATTCGGAAGACCGAAGTTCGGGCGCTATCCACGCCTTTGCCGGACAATTCCGGTTCCTCGCCTAAGTGGCATAAGTCTTTAGGGACCCAAAAACCTCTCGAACAGCGCATCGCCTCGCCTCTATCATGACGGCCGTTTTAGCTTTCCCACCGAGGTGCTCAACCCAGCTCAACCGGCACAATCGCAGTGGTTCTCCGGTGCTACATTAGCCGATATAACGGAACGAAGGTACCAAAACACGGAGCCGGCAAACCCAACTATTGACCCAAGACATGATTCGAGCCGATTCATATAATGCTATAAGTTCGGGTGCCGACTTGTGAAAGTGTTCGGACTTATCACACCATAATTTTGGGGTACTTAAGCCCCGGTGTACTGGTCGCACTAAAGTGTACGGTGCAACATGTCATAAAATGAACATATGTATAGATAAAGAAAGGAGTGCAATAATAAGCAAAAGCTATGTATTGTTTAAAAGGTACTGCAATGAAAGCAGAACGATACAAATAGTGCGATAAGCAAGGGATGGACTATCTAACATGTCCTCTCCAGGGTAAGCTATGGATGGTATGTAAAACAGGTATAATGCTCGTAATAGAGACCACCAACACTGACGAGTCAGCTTTCCTCGCTTTTGCATCGTGAGTTCGACGATTCTAGTGCCGACAGGACTTCTAGAAAACGGAGTCCCGAAAGTAAGAAAAGAAGAGAAAAAGAAAAGGGAAAAGAATGACACAATCGAGCCCCCGCGCGTTGAGCCGCATTCTGGCGCGTGGTCGTGTTCTCCCCTTATGCCCATGGTATCTCCAGAGCATAGTTATGTACGCGAGTAATCGCTTCGTAATTTCGCGAGGGCTGGGGTTGGGGCCGGATTGCTACGCATGCTTGAATCATGCCAGCGGTCTTGTTGTAGGTTACCCGGCGCTTGACAGCGGGCTTGGACGCTTAGTGGCCGGACTCGAGAATTGTTGTGAGAGGCTGATTTGCACCCCGCCGCGAGGGTCGCTGCAGTGCTCTCCGCTCGAGAGAGCATTCGTGTTTCCATTGACCGTGATTACCCTTGAGGGCTCGGCATCTTGAGCTTGGTGTATGCATAGTGCGGTACCGCATTGAACTTTGCAAATGCGGTTCGCCCAAGCAAAGCGTGATAGCCGCCATGAACGGACTATGTCAAAGATTAACTTTTGCTTCGAAGTTATCCGGGATCCAAGACCACTTCGAGTGTAATCGAGCCTGCATAATTGGCCTCTACACCCGGTATGACGCCTTTAAAGGTCATCTTTGTAGGTTTAATCTTGAAGGGTCTATGCCCATTTTATGACCGTATCCCGATAAAGCAGGTTCAGGTTGCTACGCCGCCCATCGACTCGTGAGGTGAAACTGGCCAACACTGGGTCAAGAACCAATGCGCGTAAACCGCCGTGATGATGCTAGTGGGTGGTCCTTCGATCAAGGTGATCGGGCAGAAGACCATGGGTTGAACTTTGGGGCGATCGCTTCTATCGCATATACGCCCCTTAGTGCACGCCCGCCCCTTTGGGTATATGGGTTGCGATATCATGTTCACCGTCCGCACTTGTGTGGAAAACCTTCGTCCTCTATTGTTCGGGCGGCCGGGCTCTTCCTCGCCATCGCTATGCAGCCCTTGTCGCTGAGTTCGCACTTAACTTGCTCGCTTGTTTGAACACCCAACAATCCTGCACCAGTGATTGGCTGGTTTTCGGGTGCCATGTATCCGCCAAGTTTATCGAGTATTCGGTCCGTTGGACGGGCCTGGTATTTCTTTTTGAATGGCTTCTTCCGCTGACCGGTTTAGAGCTCAATCCGCATCGACGGTCAGATCTTCAGCATTATCGCCAAGCACGCGGCGCTTGTTCTTGCTGCGACGCCGACCGCCATTGCTGTCCTTGGTATCCAACTATCGTGGTGTTTGGCCGTTGTTGCTTCGAGCTAGCCAGTTGTCCTCCCCGCACAAAAGCGGTCGCGAGTGTTGTGAGGGCTGCCATGGATTTCGCTTTTCCTGTCCTAGGTGCCGCAAGCCATTCGTCGCGGGATGTTATGTTTGAAGGCTGCAAGGGCCTCGTGATCCGGATACCAACGATTTGATTTTTCTTGTTAGAACCGTGTCCGTAATTGTCCGCCGATTCTTCCGCTGCTGAATTATAAGGCTAAGATCATCGGCGCCCGGTGGTCGCACATATGTGCCCCGGAAGTTATCAGGAATGCGGCTTCCGTGTCCTCCCAACAACCAATTGATTCTGCCGCAAGCTGTTGAGCCAATGCCGAGCTGGTCCTTAAGCTTGAGGGAGGGTATTTGATGGCATGTAGATCATCACCGCGGGCCATGTGAATATGGAGGAGATAGTCTCGATCCGCATCGCAGATCTGTGGTACCATCGATGATTCGGCGTTTACGGGTTTCAAGCCCTCGGGATTTGATGATCCATTACTCATCCGTGAAGCATAGTGGGTGTGCGCCTATGTATTGGGCTATATCACGACGTAGCTCATATGAGCTTTGTTCATCGTGTTCGCCCGCCGGTTTGTCAGATCCGGCGCGACGGTAATTGTCGGTGTCAAAACCGCGGATCTCGGTAGGGGGTCCCAACTATGCGCTCTAGGAGGATGGTAACAGGAGACAAGGGACACGATGTTTACCCAGTGTTCGGCCCTCTTGATGGAGGTAAAACCCCATTCCCCGCTCGATTGATATTGATATTGTGGATGTTTACAAGAGTGGATCTACCACGAGATCAAGGAGGCTAAACCTCAGAAGCTAGCCTATGGTATGATTGTAAGGGTTGTTAGATCGAGTCCCACGGACTAGAGCCATCCGTTTATATAGACACCGAGAGGGCTAGGTTACATAGAGTCGGTTACAATGGTAGGAGATCTACATATTCAGATCGCCAAGCTTGCCTTCCATGCCAAGGAAAGTCCCATCCGGACACGGGAGAAGTCTTCAATCTTGTATCTTCATAGTCTTGGAGTCCGTCGATGATGATAGTCCGCCAATGATAGTTCGCCGATGATGGTAGTCCGCCATCCGGACACCCCCTAATCCAGACTCCTCAAGAGTCTCCCAACCAGGCTTCAATGACCATATGTCCGCGCAGATATTGCTTGGCATTGCAAGGCGGGTTCTTCCTCCAATGATAGAAGATTGTGAACACCAGATAGTGTCCGCTCGCAAAATAAATTCCACATTCCACCGTAGAGAGAATAATAATATATACATAAGTTCAATCTGCCGACGCTTTTTGTGGCATGACGCCACACCACTACCAAGCCATTACTCAATTGTTTTGTACTTTACCACCTCAACAAGATTTAGCGAAGCGGTTTCTTTTGGCACGCCTTGTCGGGCAGAGATCGTGTTTCTTAACCGGGATTCTCATCAATACGGACGGGTAACCCAACCGCCCATTGATGGTGACGCTTGGGAGATAAGCGAAGTTTTACCAGCCGTGGGGACGCGAAGACTTTGCTCCGCCCATATAAGGGATAAGGATTCACCTTCACCCACGCCTTCTTCCTCCTTTGCTTATCCATCTCCGCGACTCGAGCCCAGCGCCAAGTTCACGATCTCGCTCAACCTTCTCCGACCATGTCCGGAGCGGAGGTAAATGGTTGGCCTCCACCGCTATGGAGGAGCAACGCTAACCGCGCAGCACCGATACCTCCCATGATATCACAGATCGGTCGCCCGACGAGGGGCAGCTCATCCCCACCCCCAGCCCCCATGAGAGGGTCGCCTTTCTTCCCCACTTCCTCCGCTGACTGGCTTTCCACTTCACCCTTTGTCCGGGGCCTCATGTTCTACTACGCCTCGATTTATGATCCGCGCCAACTTCATCCTCAACATCTCGGCGCTTATCGTCGTAAAGCAGGCCTTCCTCTGATCCAGCCCCACTTCGCCAGGCTCAAGACCTTCAATGTCAAGTCAAGGTAGTGAAGGGCACTCTGCCGGAGTGCAGAGCGCCATGTTGGGCAAGATGCCCAACGCCCTTTGGTTCGGCGCTTCGTGGAATCCATCAAGGTGGCAATCGAGGTGGTTCTACATCATCGAGCTGCGTGACTTAAATGGGCGGCGGCCCCGAAGTTTAGATCTCGGTATCCCCACGCAGCTCACCTCCCGGAAAGAGAAGGGCTTGCTGTGGGCAGTTCAAGGAGCCGACGGACTCCAAGCCTGTATCAAGAAGCTGGTGAAGAAGCTCAGCTGGTTAACATGGTCCAGGTCATGCTCGTCCGCCGGATTCTCCCATGCCAAGAGCGGCATTCAATTTATGGGAGTTCGATCCGAACAGCACCAGCGCTGAGCAAGCTCTTCATTAACATACGAAGGCACCGGAAGGTGCTGTTCAAGGGCGCCGGTTTCGCGATCCGCGATCAAGATCGCGGATTTCGCCGCAGCCAGCCGACGGTAAGTGATTCTACCCTTTACGGGACACTTGTTTTATATAGTTTGACTCTATGCGGTTTTAATTTCTTTTCCTTTGACAGATCGGGTGAGGAAGGCGGAGCAGATTACCTGTCCGCCCTATGCCGAAAGTCCAAGAGACGCCGCCTAGCGAGGTTGCTGGTTCCGCACCGCACGCAGTGCCAAGAAGAAGGCCAAGAAGGAGGCCACGGTTCTCGAAAGAGTGCCTGCTTTCAGTGTCCGATGACTCCGGGTGACTCTGCCCAAAATGAGGAGGAGGAAGAGGACTCTCTCCTGCAGGAGGGAGAGAGGAAGAGGAAGGCTTCAACTGGGGAGGCCAAGGGTCCAAGAGGGAAGGACTATTCCTCGACAGCCCGCCAACATCAATGTTGGCGAGGAAGAATGGCCTTCATGGGCCAGCCTCCGCAGATCGTAAGTATCCGGATCCCGCATGATTTATAATTTTTTCTCGCCACATAGTGTCATTCTAATGCCGCATGCTGCCCGTAGTCCGCCAAGGATGATCTCCCCGCTCATCAAGCGGTCGCTGGCTTCGCCGGATGTAGACTCCATCCCACCGCCCACCTCGCGACACCGAGGACGCCGAGGTGGGATCCCTGGGGACCCATCGGGTGAGGCCGGAGGCGCCACAAGGCGCCCTCCCGACTTTGCGCCGACTCACATCGAACCCGCAGTGGTTCCGGAGTCCGGCCGGGCGCCCTTCGAACGGCGGGCAAGACTGCGGACACCGCGGCTTCCGCCCAACCGAGGCGCCTGGTAATTTGTTGAGGCGCTGCAGCGCCTATCGAGGAGGAACACCGCACTATTATGAATGCGATGATCCGTAAGGTGCAGCTCGCCAAGAGCGGGCTGACCGAAGCTCGCAGAGCCTTTCATCGTGCTTTGAGGTAAGAAGTTAAAATATGCAATGTAATACCGCGATAGACAGAGCCCCTCGATGCTCGGTTCGTGTTCGAAAGAAAAGCCGGACTGAGGATCTAAAAAGAAGATATACGCAGGGTTGCTAAAAAATTATGTCAATATGGGTTGCAAAGGCCGCAGCCGACCTCCGCCAAGACCGATCATGGAGGTCGGTGCTTTGAAGCAAGAGTCGAGCGGTCCGAGCAAGAGCTCGCCGCGCTGTGAAGCAGCTCCAGACAAAGAAGGTGAGTAACACCACTTTGAACTTGTACCTTACAAAAAAGGATTTAGGTTGCAACAAAAATAACAAGGATAACATGGGTACCGCAGGCCACGAACGAGGTGGCGACTGGCGAGGCCGTGTCCGCGCCAACGCAATGCGCCACGAACGGGCAGAGCGAGAAAGCAGGAGGCGCGGGTGGCGGTGGTTCAGCAAGAGCTCTAGGCTCTCATGGAAAAGCATGAGAGTTTGGAGCATGACTCAAAGACTGAGAGTTCGAGCTGCCTCGCCTCGAAAGTGCTAAACCGCCAAGGCCGAGGCCCATAAGTCCTTCAGAGATTGAGTTGATGAGGAAGATAGCGCGGATAAGGCATTTTTCATGCAAAGCAAGCATGTGAATGTAAATTACGGTTACTTACCCAATTCGAGCTCTCCAGTATGCTTAGATCTGCCTCAGCAGCGGTCTCGATGCTGCCAGATTCTACCGAGCCGAGGAGGGAGCTCAACGGAGAAGGTCTTCTCGTCTCAAGATGCCGAGACCGCCATCCGGTGTTTCTAGCGACCAGCTGAAGCAGCTGGTCGAAGCCACAAGGTGGCCGAGCAGGCCATGAAGGGCCCATAGTCCGCCGTGGCTCGAGAGGCCATGCCTCGGAGCTACTTCGCCTCGCAGGCGGCGGCTGGTGGATGCGCGCTCGGGTGGAGGTTATCATTGCCCGCCAGTATTGAAGGTGCTTGCCGGGCCCTTGCCCGCGCAAAGGTGCATTGGGGCAAGCTGGATGCGGAGAAGCTAATCATCGACGCAGCCAGCCAATGGGCAAGGAACATCGACGCCCAAAATGTACTATAAGGTTGTCCTGGGGTGCCCGCAAGATTGCGGATGAGTGCCCTGTGGATGTAATTTTGAGTAAATTCGCAATGTGTTATCCGCGCGCTGAAAACTTTGTTCATATGCGCTAAGCAACGCTTGTTAATATAAAATATTACCTTCAGGCGGCCGCTTATTAAATCGAGAGATGGCAAGTCGCCGGCTTTCCCCATGCCATGAAAAGCCGGGTGTTCGGATAAACATGAGCCTAGTTCCCATTTTGGGTCCATCGAGGAGGCGCCAACACAACGTAACCAGGCAACCAGACTTATAGTGCTTGAACACTCTCACTTAGCCATAGAATTCTATAATTTTAAATTTCAGCGAAGCCCTAGTATTCGGAGGACCAATTGGGCGCTATCCACGCCTTCGCTGGACATAATCCGAACTCGCCAAGCGGCGAGGTCTTTATGACCCGAAGGACCTCTCAACAGCTTACCAGTTCTCGCCTTATCATGACAAATAGTTTTAGCTTTCCATCGAGGCGTTAACCTGCTCAACCGGGCGCAATCGCAGTGGTTCTCCCAAAGCTACCTTAGCCGATAGAACGGAACATAAGGTGCCAAACATGGGAGCCGCAAACCCAACTATTGACCCAAGACATGATTCGAGCCGATTCATATAATGCTATAAGTTCGGGTGCCGACTTGTGAAAGTGTGGACTTTATCACACCATAATGCGGAGGACATAAGCCCTCGGTGTATTTGGTCGCACTAAGATGCACGGTGCAACATGTCGAATGAATATATATATATATATATATATATATATATATATATATATATATATATATATATATATATATATATATATATATATATATATATATATATATATATATATATATATATATAAAGTAATGCAATTATAGGCAAAAGTGCTGCATTTTATTCGAGAAGATATGCTATCAGTGCGTAATGATACAAATAGTGCGGAAAGCAAGGGATTGACGAATAAAGGCTTCTCCAGGGTAGGGCGCGAATGTTGTATTTAACAAATTTAATGCTCGTGATGGAGACCACCTGAGTGTTCGCTGCGCCTTTGTCCTTCCGTGGCTGTTGCATCATGAGTTCGCAGGTTCGCAGCCGACTGAGTTCAGATAAAAAGAAAGAAATAAAAGAAAAAGAGCGACACTTGGGAGCCCCGTGTGGTCGAACCGCACTGGTCTCATTGTGGTTGTGCCTCTCCCCTATGCCCATGGTATCTCCAAGGCGTAATTATGTACGCGGAGAGCTTGTCTTACAATTTTTCGAGGGCTGGGTTGAGGCCGCATTGCTACGCTGCGTTTCTAACGCCCCTGTGGTCTTGCTGATGTTGCTCCGGCGCTGCGAGTCGTGTCCGCCGCTTAACGGCCGGACTCGGAATTGCCTTAAAAGGCTGCTCGCATTTCGCCACGAGAGCCGCCAGATGTTCCTCCGCTCGAGGAGCGCCCGTGTTTCCATTGACCGTGATGACTCCACGAGGCCTCGCATCTTGAGCTTAAGGTATGTATAACGCGCACCGCTGCTGAATTTTGCAAACGCGTTCGTCCGAGTAGAGCATGATAGCCATCATGAACGGGACTATGTCAAGATTAACTCGCTCGGAAATTATCCGTGATCCGAGACCACTTCCAGGTAATCGAGCTGCATAATTGGCCTCACACCTGGTATGACGCTTTGAAGGTTGTCTTTGTAGGTTTAACTTGAAGGGTCTATGCCCATCTTGGCGACCGTATCCTCGATAAAGCAGGTTCAGCACGCTGCCGCCCATCGTGACTCGTGAGGTGAAATCCATCGACGATTGGGTCTAAAACCACGCGCGTAATCCTCCATGGCGGATATCGGTCGGATGGTCTCTTCGATCGAAAGTGATCGGGCAAGAGGAACATGGGTTGAATTTAGGGCGATCGCTCCATCGCAGATACTTCCTTTAGTGCACGCTCGCCCTCTTGGGAATATGCGCTATGATATCATGTTTACCGTCCAACTTGGGGGGAACCTTTGTCCTCTCGTTGTTCGGGCGGCGGGTCTCTTCCTCATCATTGCTGTGTAGCCCTTGTCACTGTTTTCGCAATTAATTTGCTCGCCGCTTGAATACCCAACAATCTCGCTGGTGTGGTTAGCTGACTTTTGGGGTTCCATGTATTTGACAAGAGCGGTCGAGTATTCGGTCCAAATTGGACGGCCCGAGTGGTTCTTTGAATGGCTTCTTCCGCTGACTGGCTTGAGCTCGAATCCGCATTGATTGCCGATCCTCATTGCTGTCACCGCACGCGGCGCTTGTTTTGTTTCGACGCGAACCTGCCATTGCGGTCCTTGGTATCCGGACCGCCAGCCGCTTTTGCCGAGGTTGTTACCGCGAGCCAGCCAGTTATCCTCTCCCGCACGTAAGCGGGTCGCGAGTGTTGTGAGGGCTGCCATGGATTTCGCTTTTCCCGTCCCAGGTGCCGGGCCAGCCACTCGTCACGGATGTTATGTTTGAAGGCAGCGAGTGCCTCTGCATTCGGATAGTCGACGATTTGATTTTTCTTTGTTAAGAACCGTGGTCCGTAATTGCCCGCCGATTCGTCCGGCTGCTGGATTATGTGGCTTAGGTCATTCAAGGTCGTGGTCACATATGTGCCCTAGAAGTTGTCGAGGAATGCGGCTTCCGTGTCTTCCCAGATCCAATTGACTCGCGGCAGGCTGTTAAGCCAATGCCGAGCTGGTCCTTTAAGCTTGAGCGGAGATATTTGATGGCGTGAAGATTGCCGCCGGGCCTTGTGTATATGGAGAAGATAATCCTCAATCCAAACCGCTGGGTCTGCTGTAGCCATCGTGATGATTCGATGACGGGTTTAACCTTCAGGATTTGATGATCCATTACTTCGCCAAGAAAGCATAGTGGGTGCGGCGCTCAGATTGAGCAATATCGCGACGTAGCTCGAGAGAGCGTTGTCTGCCAGGGTTCGCCCGGCCGAGTAGTTATATCCGCGCTGAAGGTATTCGCTGGGTCTTGGGGCGCCCACGTGATCCATAGATAGATCTGGATTGTCTTGCCTTGTCCTCCAATATATCCCGCAGTCCGCGCGCCCCGCGGGCTTCGCGCTTTTTGAGCGATGCCGGGCACGGTTTTGGTGGAGGGCTTGCACGCCTTCGCCGCGCCACGAGGTGGTCGGTCTGCCGACAGCGCCGGTGATGCAGGTTTGTGCGCTTCCTCCTCTAATCGGGGAGCAACTTGCGCTTTGGGTAACTTTTGAGGGGCGCTCGAAGTTCATACTTTTCGCCGCGAGGACCTCGTCCATCTATCGCCAAAGGTGTCTTGATCAGCTTGAAGTTGTTGCTTTTTCTTTAGGCTGTTTGCCGTGGGCTATTAGCCTGCGCTCAAACGCTTCTTGTTCGATGGGATCCTCAGCACAACGACCTGCTGCCGCCGAGGCTTGCCTCGCCTTCGGAGGGAGGTAAGTAATTGTCATCCTCGACCTTCGCCTCGCCGCCTCTCGTGAGGGCTTGCTTCGCCTCCTGTGCTTGATCGTGGCCGAGGGAGTTGTCTTCGCACTTTCTGCGTTATTATTCTCGGCCGGAATCTCCATTCTTGCCGCAGGATTTAGAGCGCGCCACTGACGCCGGTGTTGCAGCAGAGCAGAGTAGGGGTACCTTAGTACCTCAACTGCACGACAGTTGCAGCACCCCACGGCCGGGCCGCCCGATGGCCTCTAAGATCTCTCACGCTCCTTGGAGCCATTCAAGAACAAAGAATAAGACCCCGCAAGAGAAGCTTGCCGGAAGGCCACCAGGCACAAAGGAAAAAAGGCCCCGCAAGAGGAGCTTGCCGGAAGGCTTGGCGGGCGCCGAACCCCAAGCGCAGCAGTCCCCGCCCGCAAGGCGCTTGCCGGACGGGCGACCTCTCTTCATCTCCGCCCAGCTCACCCGCCAACGGTCACCACGGGCTCTCCCAAGGACGCCAGGTCGGCGGGCTGCGAGCTGCCGGAGAATAGCGATAAGCAGCGCCGATAAGCCACCATCGTGGCGGACAGAGGCGCGCTTAACGGTCCCCTCGTTAACTCGTCGGGCGATCGAGACGGCATTGATGACTCTTGTCCCTTGCCGCCGAGTTAGGGTATAGGTTATCGACACCGTATAAAGCGTACCAACCTAGGTTTTTACCATTGTAACCTTGTCACTTGCCATATGTGGTAACCCCTTGAGCCTATAAAAGGAGGCCCGAGGGCAACGTAGAGGAAGGTTCGGAGGGTTCGGTTAGGTTCGATTCGGCTGGGTTTCTAGTCTAGCTCCAGCTTAGTTCATCACACTCAAGCTAGGTTTTGTAGCCCACATTGCTCCCTAGCAAGAACACCAGATAATCCACAAAGCAGCAATAGGAGTATTATCTCCAAGAGCTCCGGTTGGGTAAAACCTCTCGCATGACGCCGAGCCGCTTTTTGTGCGGTCTCCGCCTCCGAATCCACAAAGGGACCCAGTGTCCCGAGGTGCTCAAGGGCACGATCAGCTCTTTCACCCCGACATCTTTTGCGCCGCCGTAGGGGGCGCCGAGGTTGTGTGAATCGATCCGCGGTCGCGACTAGCAACTCCATCGACGCTTTCGCCGACATGGCGCCAAGAAGAAGCTTCGCAGCAGCTGAGCCGTCTGCGCGAATCCACCACCACCGAGCCGCCAGCGGTTGGGGAAACGCTGGCGAGGGACCGGCGTCGCTGAGAGAGCCCACGATGCCGCCAGGTCCATGGACAACGCGCGCTGGCGCCGGGCGTCCGACCGCACCACGCCCATCGCAGGAGGCGCTGATGCATAGCGCCACGATACCAAGCGCGCCATACGCCATTGGATCAAGGCTGCCGGAGGATCCCGAGGTTCGAGACCAGCATGCACCTTAGCATGCCGCACGAGTGGGGTACGGTCCTTAGGGTGGATGCTGCCTCCTAACTTGGTTAGAGTCCAGCATATCCCGCTTTTTCGCCCGCACGCTTTGCCGCCAACCACGCCAAGGAAGCTTTGGCGAGCCCAGCCATTACTAGATTACCTCCGACGGCCGATAAGGTCGACGAGTGGAGGGCCACAATTCAAAGTCTCATCGCCGCTTAACGGCGCACGCCCCGCTGGCAACTAAGCGCCGCGAACCGCGTGAGGCGACAAGGCGTGAGCCGATGGCGACGAGACTTGGCGGGGTGCACTTACAGACACTCTTCCCGGCGGCCAAGATCGCCGACTCACCGATCCATTTCGACAAATGACTCCACGCGTTGCCGGATCCGCGAGCTCGCCGCGACCAGCGCCAAGTTCTTCGGGAGAGGCAGAAGAGGACGCCAACCCGACGAAGGCCAAGAGAAGCGCCGTTAATCCGACGAACGCGCCGGCCCACTCGTCGATATGCACGCACTGGGGAACCAGACGACTTGCCAGACGCGTGGGTTGCCCATGCTCACTCGTGAGCTGCGCAAGTCCGTGGCCCGACAAGAAAAACTTCAAACCAGACGCATCGAGAAGTATGACGGCAGGACACACCCATCGGAGTTCCTCAAGATTTACACCATTGCGGTGCAGGCGGGGGACGAGACGACAAGATCCTCGCCAACTACTTCCCCTTGGTGCTCAAGCCAAACGCCGATCTTGGCTCATGCACTTGCCGGATGGCTCTATTTCTTCTGGGCAGATTTGTGCCATCAGTTTGTTACGCCTTCACAAGCGCCACAAGCCTCACGGCCAGAGAGTGATCTCCACCGCTTGCCCGTATGAGGGGGAGTCTCGCACAAATTCATCCAGAGATTCAACCGAGTGCACTATAACATCCTGACGCCCACCTCGCGGCGGTTATTAGTGCATTCCATCGTAATGTACGAAATCGCAGGATGAGGGAGGAGATGGCGATGTGCAAAGTGAAAGACGCCAAGGAGCTCTACGCCTGGCCGGCAAAGGCACACGCTACGAAGAAGGAAGAAGGCCCTGTGAGAGAGTGTGGGAGCAGAGTCTGACAAGGAGGGACCGCCTGCAAGGAATAGCCGGCGGAACAACAGAGGAAGAAAACCAAGAAGTACTAGTTGTCGAAAGCAGTCCGCAAGGATGGTGCCGCCAACCAAGTCAAGGCCGGTGGTTCGCAAGGAGGTTGTTGCTGACACCGACCGCCAAGTCGTGGCGTCACCGACAAGCTTGGCAGCTCCAACAAACAAGATCAGAAAATCCACCGCACTAAGGGCCACGATCTCCGTGAGCTGCAAGAAAGTCGAGCAGCTTGTTGAGCTACAAAGCTGAATACGAGCGAAGTAGACAAGGAGAAAGCCCAAGAAGGTGCAAAAGGCAAGTAAGAAGAGACCCGTAGGGGAGGACGCCATGGGCAGGCTAAGCAGCTGCAAGGAGACAGACCTCCCTGCGGTGCAAACAAGGAAGAAGATGAAGATGAAGATGACGAGGACTATGAAGATGATGAAGCTGATGAGCAGGAGTTTCAAAAGGCGACAGAGGTCCTTTGCGCCGATGGTGGTGCGCCCTCGCATACCTCACACCGCCAACTTAAGCAATGGATGCGAGGTCAATGCAGCAGAACCATCCATAGAGTCACGCAACCTCTCAAGTGGTCCAGACGCCCATCATCTTTGACATTGAGGATCACCCCGATCGCATCAATGCGGTCGTGTTTGCCGATGTTGGTCTCACCAACTGTCGGAATTAACACGCCGATGTCCTTAGTGTTAGGACTTAGTCGCGAGGCCAACGATCTATGTGGTAGCTTGAGAGGGGTTGAGCGGACGAGAGACGCGAGGTTTTACCCAGGTTCGCCCTCACGGTGGAGGTAAAAGCCTACGCCCCGCTTCATTGGTATTGATGATGATGATCACGGTTACAAGAGTGCTCTAACTTGAGAGCTATTGTCTAAACCTAACTTGTCCAACTTGTGGAACTTGTCCTCTTTGGGGAGCCCTGCCCTCCTTATATATGTTGAAGGGCGGTTTACATGTGGAGTCCTATTAGGATTAGGACTAGTCTATCTCTAATACAAACCGGATACAAGTCCTGGTCTTAACTCCTTGTAAAATATTCCTCATGCCTTTCCTCTTAAACCGCCCACAATAGTTGAACTGCCTTTCGATCCGCCGCCGGGTTACTAATGAACCGCCAAGACCGGTGGTAGCCCGTGAACCGCCAAGCTCCGGGGGTTACCAAGGAGTTGCCTGCATCGCCGGTTAACTTCCGCCGGTTTACACCGCTGGGTATATCCTCGACATTAGCCCCCAAGTTTAGCTTGATTTATCCATGGTAAACTTACGCTGCAAAATAAACACCGTAACAAATTTGGCAGGTTGTACCGGTTAAGAATTCTTGTAGACCGCACCGATCGCCCTTGTCATTTCCTTCTTCTAGAAAATCCGGTCAATAACCAGCTTCATAACCAATTTGTTGATGTTGGTTTCTTATAGAAAATATTGTGAAGAATAATCCACTTGAGTCGGTTTCAAAGCGCCGTTTAAGAAATATTGGTCTTGAAATACTCATCCGATATTCAACCGTTTGAAGATGTAGAACTTGCCGGTTTATCATTGCCAAAACTGTCGGGTTATAAAACTGATAATTCCAGGTTATGATTGTTGCCAACGCCGGTTATGATTGTTGCAAACACCGGTCATAATGGTTGGTGACGCCGGTCAATCCGTTTGCTCAAAACAGAATTTGAAAATAGTTCTTCCATAATAATATAATACCTGTAGCCCCAAGTCTTGAGTAGAACAAAGTGATGGCTTAAGACTTGTTTCAATATAAATACTGCCACTTAAGAAGAAATCCATGTTGTTCATCCCAATACTTAGTAAAAACTGAATACTCCATATTATGTAGCCCCAAGTGCCGGGTCATTATGCAATAATAAGGTGGACTTTGTAGGTATAATCATATAGATTTGAGCAATGATGTAGCCCCAAGGGCCGCTCAAGAAGATAATATTGAGCTGGGACTTAATATATACTTCAATGAAAATAACATCATATGATGTAACTCCCATCATGGGACTTGAATCCACGCCCACAAGGTTAAGAGCCTTGTGCTTTACCAACCGAGCAGCGGACCCTTCAATATAATGAATAAAAAGCTTTGTACCTTCAATGCTGATGTGAGCAATTGGCAGCCTCAAAGGTCGACTCATTATAATATGATGAGTCGGGTCTTCAATAATATGAGCAAAAAATTACTTTGCATTAGCCCCAAGTGTCATGGTGCATGCTTGCAACGACATGAGACTTGCATATTTAATATAATCTCAACTTAAATAATGTAGCCCCAAGTGCCGGGTTGTAAGCCCGCAGAACTCGACTATTCCTTCAATTGTAGAATAAATTATATCCATTGATAATATGATAGCCATTGCGCTAAAGCGACTTTGAAAACCTTAATCATAACACTGGTTATTGATAACCATAATGGAAATCCAGCCATGTTGGCTATTTAAGATAATATAATCCGTATGAAAAATTCATCCAATATCATAATGAAAATTCAGCCAAGTTTGGCTATTTGAATAATATAACCCAATCATTCATAGGCGCATGATTCCAATGGCGCAATCCAAATATATACCGTGACGATAGTCCAAAGCCAGCCGGTTTAATAAACGCCGCATTTATAATCATGCTTTATTCAACCTGTTTCAGATACAACAAGTTTAAATGTCCCGGCGGTTTATCACGGACGGGTCAAGAATAATCAAATATGAAATATATCATACCTGTGATATTGAATCACATTGCTGGTTTGACCAACTTTATGTAGTAAAAGTGATAACCCCAATCTTGAGTAATGATAACTCCTTTCATACTGCGTCGTTGATGATAAACCGCATCGGTTGTGATAAACACCGTTTAACCATATATAATATCATGCACTCAGAGTCAAACCAGACCGGCGGATAGTCTCCGGATTATGATTTGATCATGTATCGACAACTTGTAATTGAAAGTCAAGCCGGGTTAATGAACACCGTTTACTCCATAATAAGATGGTAACATAAAATCAAACCGCAAATAGTCTCCGGATTAGATTTGACCGTGTTCCGCCAATTTGTAATTGACAGTTTGAACTGGATTAATAATGTCGGTTTGAAAACACAACAAAAGAAATAATTTAAAAGAGAACAAAATTCAAGCAAAGGCAAATATAAAACCATTGCAAATGAGGCTTTGAGCCGATCAAGAGGCATTACCATGGTCGGACACCACCAAGCCCCCAAAAGGCGAGCTATGGTTCGAGTCAGCCAGTCCCCAAATGATGCATTGGCATTACGCCGATCAAGAGGTGTAGCGATGGTTCGGGTTCACCAAAGCCCCTAAGTGATGCCGTGGCACTAGGCCGATCAAGAGGCGTGACTATGGTTCAGACGTGACCACAAGTCCCCAAGTGATGCTGTGGCTTTTCGCCACCAAATGGCATTGCTATGGTTCGACACCACCAAGGCCCCTAAGTGATACTGTGGCATTGCGCCGATCAAGAGGTGTGACTATGGTTCGTATATGACCAAGCCCCCAAGTGATCAATAATATGATAAGCCAACAAGGCATGATACCCATGTTTGAACCACAGATCATGGCAGCAGGTCCTCTTTGGCACCCTTTAACTTTTTGCAAGAGATAAATCCTTCTTGAACCGGATTTTGAACCGGATATTTGAGAGCTTCAAAGCTTTATGGAGACATCTTTCCTTGAACCGATGTTAAACCGAATCTTCATTTTCAGCCAGAAATTTTCTCGACGGCCTTTAAACTTGAACTTGCAGAAGTTAATTCCTTTTGAACCGGACATTGTTAAACCGGATTTGAGAGCTAAAGAGCTTTGTGAGAGAACAGATTTCTTGAACCGGATTGTAAACCGGATATTTGAGAGCTTCAGTGAGACCGACTTTCCTTTAGCCGGATTTTAAACCGAATCCTTTCTCGATGATCCGAACTTCTTCCTTGAGCCGGATTTTGTAACTGTCTATATACTTATTAAGCCGGAAATTTTCTCGACGGCCTTCAAATAACAAAGAGCCTCCGGACCGGGTTATCTTTCCTCCATCGCCCCGGGTTCTTAAATTTGCCGGCAAGATTTGCTTAGTCATGTCATCATAGCCCCGAGTCTCAAGGTGACTCGAGGAGTTGGCTTGAAACTCCCATATTTGGTGGTTCACGACTCATTGGTGTTGATAACACGATGCAAATCCACGTAAGGTTGTGATGATCATGCGCGGTTATAATGATCCCGTATGAGCCGTGGTCAAGAATCTCGCCAATGGTTCCTTCCAACCGGGCGATTTGAAGTTAACCAAACTGTAGTGGCGGCGATTTTTGCGCCTGCCCATTGAGCCATCCAAAGGCAAACGGCGTTGATTGTATACTATAATTTGCCTCCTTTTGTTGAAAGAAAACCGGCTACCCAAGCCGTGACTTGCTCATACTCAATAAACAGCTCATGTAGATAGCTATGCCCCGTATGTTGATGTAGACCAGGCCGCGAGAGACGGATGACAAAAACGACCGCAACATCGAGACAGCTCGATAGATGAGTCGGTCGTGGCATTGTAAACCGTGCGAACGGGAAAATCGCACCGTGTCATAAACCAGCACGGACGGGCGAAGTTAATCGTGGTGTGGTCCCGCAAGTTGATGTAAACCGGCCATGTGGACGGCAACTTGCTCACGCTCATTCCTCGTGGCATGATCCGGATGAAACGCCAAAGCAGAATGTTGCTAGCACGCCGCCTGCGTCCATAATATAACACCTCATTTGTAATGAACAATTGTCCTCGCGCCAAAATATTGCAGACCAAGACAAAGATAAACCGCTTTTGACAAAAAAATATGTGCCAATAAAATATATTTTAGATGGATATCACCGATGTGCCAGGCCGGAAATAATCCGCCATGAAATTGATGATCGCTAGGTGAAATTGAAGTCGCCACGGTGAATCGGCCACGCGTGGTAAACCGGTGCAGATGGGTGAGTCGGTTGCAAGGGCGGCCGACGAGTCAGTCCCATGTGTTGATGAAGGGGCGCGCGATTTGATCACGATCCATCCAAAGAGTATGGCACGGACAAGCCCTAGTGCAATAATGTTGGCGCTACGCCTTTACGACATCTTTGTAACAAATAATAGTCCTGCTAAAAACATCATCGACTGAGTAATTGTTTCTTTGGAAGAAAACAATAAGTGCTTAATAAGATAAATTTAGATAGATATCACCGATGTTTATGAATGATGATGATCTGTACATAGACTCTTTGTATGTGGTAGTAGTTGTTGCAACAACACTTTGAATGCACTTGTAATAGTTTGACCTTTACAAGACCCTCTTCGTGGTGACCATTTAAATGATGTCTTGGAGGTATTAACCATCCAAACAGCTGACAATGTCAATCCTCCGTGGCTTATTAAAACCGGAGCTGCTGCCATGATCGATTTAAAACTGTACCGTGATGCACACAAGTCTCGCCGCTTAAACAGATGCTGGTCATCCTGCACTACCAACTCGACGGGCTATGATGGTGAAGGAGGCCAGGCACGGCTGTAAACACTAAAACTCAACGGGCGCAAACGCTGCGGCGACTCAGCAAGCAACGGGTTGCTTGCGCCGGGCAGCTCAAAGGCCTCGAAACCGCGCGACGGCAAAGGCGGCTCGCAGTGACTCAGAGAAGTGGAGCAAAGCGGCGCGGATCGACTCACAGCAGCGGCTGTTGATTTGGCGGTTTACGGGTCAGAATTCCATGGTGATGTCAAGCAGGGTGAAGTCACGGCAGAGGCAGCCGGACTCAAGTGACTCATCGCTACAGAGCTCGCGGCAAGAGAAGCTCGAGGCGCCGCGATTTTAGCAGAGATGGGGTGATCCGTGACCAAGGCCGATTTGAAGATGCCAGCACTCGTGCACAGCTCATAGTGGTGGAGGTGACCCGGCGACAAAGCGGCGATTTCAAAGCGGTCGGCGAAGGCGCGAGGCCAAAGCGGCTTGGCATGAGCAGCCCGAAGCGGAGCCGACGAGTTGGAGAAGATCAGATGCAGAGGTCGGGCGATGACAGCTTTGGCGACTCAGCGCCAATCTGTTTTTGGGTCGGCTTTTGCCA
This sequence comes from Aegilops longissima, assembly GCA_021605205.1. Classification (NCBI taxonomy): domain Eukaryota; kingdom Viridiplantae; phylum Streptophyta; class Magnoliopsida; order Poales; family Poaceae; genus Aegilops; species Aegilops longissima. The sequence continues at coordinate 11,548 of JAHIAM010006479.1, read as the reverse complement.
AGTCCAAGTCCGCCTCACCTTCCGGTCGAAGCTGTCTGTGGTCTACTCAGTCCGTGTCTTCCTCCAAGCAAAGGTTTTATTTGTTCCTTTTTTTATGGAAAGGTAGCTGATCGACGCTTCCTCTTTGACTTGTACGTAAACACGGTAGTTTCCTTTAGGTAGATGTAGCGATTTGGAGAAAACCGATATGAACTTGTGACTCCTCTCACCTCCAAAGAGTAGTCAGCGGCATCGCTGCAATTTTTCTTCTCGGTAGTAGCAAAGACCATGGACGAGGAATTGCAACTTGCAATGAACAGATCAGTCGGGCGTCGCTCGCAGCGAGCTAGCCAGCGATTCACTTGGACGGGCTGACTCATGGAAACAAAGCGGTCAACAAAGTCGAAGATGCCGTGGCCGCTCGGAGCGGGAATCCAGAGAAAAAATCTTCTTCCTTCAACTACTAATAGCTTAGCAAATCCCTAGATGATGGTATTGGTTTTATTCCGTGAAGAAGCAACTCCCAAAATTAATTAGATCTCGAACGATTTAGCTGCAACTAATGTATACTAATTCACCATGGCACTTTAATCCGCAGCTGGATGATATTGAAACCAGAACGGATTTGTCCAGACTATCCGGATTCATACGATATACCTTTTTCCATTAAAAATTCGCGACTTAACAGCTTGTCGGATCGCCGCCACCTCGGCGGATCGTAGGACAGGCCGCTTTTCTCGCCGATCGATAGAACTTTGGCTGATTCTGAATTTTGGACGGATCGTATGAACGGCACATGCACACATAAGCACAACCCTGATTTCTTTGACTTGTCCGCTGTACCTGTGGTTTTCATGGCGGGTTATCCAACAGGATTGTACCGCGTCGGCTCTTCTTTCATCTCGACTAGCGAACTTTTGATCCCTCGAGAGATCCTTCAAGAACTCAACACCATCGCGGCGCCAGCCCCACGGTGGGCGCTTAACTGTCGTGGAATTAACACGCCGATGTCCTTAGTGTTAGGACTTAGTCGCGAGGCCAACGATCTATGTGGTAGCTTGAGAGGGTTGAGCGGACGAGACGCGAGGTTTTACCTGGTTCGCCCTCACGGTGGAGGTAAAAGCCACGCCCCGCTTCATTGGTATTGATGATGATGATCACGGTTACAAGAGTGCTCTAACTTGAGAGCTATTGTCTAAACCTAACTTGTCCAACTTGTGGAACTTGTCCTCTTTGGGGAGCCCTGCCCTCCTTATATATGTTGAAGGGCGGTTTACATGTGGAGTCCTATTAGGATTAGGACTAGTCTATCTCTAATACAAACCGGATACAAGTCCTGGTCTTAACTCCTTGTAAAATATTCCTCATGCCTTTCCTCTTAAACCGCCCACAATAGTTGAACCGACCTTCCGATCCGCCGCCGGGTTACTAATGAACCGCCAAGACCGGGTCGGTAGCCCGTGAACCGCCAAGTTCGGGCGGGTTACCAAGGAGTTTGCCTGCATCGCCGGTTAACTTCCGCCGGTTTACACTTGTCGTCCGCACTCGCCAAGGGTATATCCTCGACACCACAAGATTTACCGATGCAGCAGCCGCGACAGAGATAGCAAACCACTTGCCGCTGAAGCTCCCTGGAGGAAGAAGACCACCAGGTCCGCAAGAGCTCGCTGCCACTCCGCAAGCGCACTCTTCGAGTGCTGCGCCACCGTCGAGGACGCACCATCGAGCTCCACCGGCAAGTGCAACAAGACAATGGCAGCTCCGCCAAAGACCAAGAAGGTGCCCGCAAGGAGGACGGCACCGTGGTACTCACACCATCAAGCCACGCTGATCCTAAATAGGAAGGCGAGCTCGCTGTTTTCTGGGCGGGCGAATGTCGGCGTGTTTGCATGGAAACCATCTGATATCCCCGTGTTCCTGTGAAAGTAATTGAGCACCACCCAGCTATCTGTCCTCACGCCGCCCGCCAAGCAAAAAAGTTAGGAAACAGCAAAGTGGAGCGCCAAGAATTATAGCGTAAGAAATCAAGAAATTGGAAGCAGCAGGGCTTGTCGAGGAGTCCTCCACCACGTGGTTGGCCAATCCGTAGTGGCACGCAAGGCTAATGGAAATGGAGACTTTGTATTGACTTCACTTGATGTTAATAAAGCTTGTCCCAAGGACCCATTTCCTTGCCGCACGACCAGATTGTTGACCCATAGCTGGGCGCGACCGCTGCTTTTTGATGCATATTCAGGATATCATCGATCTTCATGGCGTAAGAGGATGAAGAGAAACCGCATTCATCACACCATGTGGCACGCATCGCTTATACGGATGCCTTTCGCTTTGAAGAATGCTGGTTCAACCTTTGCAAGGGTAGTCCATGATGCTTTGGACCACAAATACACGTAAATGTAGAAGCCTACATGGATGATATAGTGGTCAAGAGCAAGGACAGGCGACTTTAGTTCAAGATTTGATGAGACGCTTGCAAACCTGGGCGCAAGATCAACCTCAAGCTCAACCCCGAGAAGTGCGTGTTTGAGTCCTTCCGCAAGCTTCTCGGTTCTTTGTATCTCGCCGGAATTGAAGCCAATCCCGACAAGATCAAAGCCATTGAGCAGATCGAAGCACCAAAGCGCGCCAAGGATGTCGGTAAGGTTTGCCGGTTATGCGTAGGCTGCTCTTAGCGTGTTCATCTCTAAATCGCTGAACGTGGCTCTGCCCTTTTCAAGATTTTGAAAAGGGCGGTCCAATGAAATGGACTCGGCGGAGGCTGCGCTGCAGACTTGAAGAGATACCTGTCCTCCACTCAATACTTGTCGCACCTAAGCCACAAGAGAAGTTGCTGTATATAGCAGCCACCAATCAAGTGGTTAGTGCTGCGTTAGTGGCCGAGAGGGAGGCGGATGATGAGCCAAAGAACCGAGGCAGGTGCGCCCATGACAAGCAAGGGCTTCGCCACAAGCTCTGGTCCCGATAAGGGCGGATCAAGCAGGGTTGCGACAAGACACGAAAGAAGATGGTGCAGCGCCTACTTTGTTAGTTCCTTCGCAGGGGCTAGATCAAGGTACTGTGTGCGTAAGCTGCCGCCTGCTTATGGCTCTCTAGAAAGCTGCGCCATTACTTCCAAGCACATGAGATAACAGTTGTCACCGCTTCACTGAAGAGGATTTTGCAAAATCCAGAGGCAACAGCAGGATTGTTGAGTGGGCACTGAATTGTCAAGCTTTGGTCTTAAGTTCAAAGCACTTCAACTATCCAGCAGCAGGCATTGGCAGAGTTCATAGCAGTGGACGCCAACGCAGGATGAAGAGATTCCAGACGCAGCATCCCCGCCAAGGAGGCAAATAAAGAGTGGCTGATGTACTTTGACGGTGCTTCGCTGCAGCAGCGCCGGTGCCGGGCGTGTTGCTTATCGCACCCACCGGAGAGCACCTCAAGTACATAGTCCGATGCACTTTCCCAAGGAACAAGCAACAAACAATACTGCCGAGTATGAAGGTTTGCTTGCCGGTCTCGTGGATTGCCGTGGACCTTGGGATCAAGAAGCTCATTGTCGGGAGATCTACAACTTGTCGTCCGCCAAGTAAATAAGGATTACCAGAGTCCGTTGATGGAAGCCACGCTGATGAAGTGAGGAAACTGAAGAGCACTTTGAAGGCTCGCAAATGGAACACGCCCAAGAGCACGTAATGATATAGCCGATGGCCTCCAAATGTGCCGCGACTTAAGTTACCTGTGGAACCAGGGATTTTGTGCCTGTTGACTCAACCAACCGTGACACCATCAACGGACAGAGCAAAAGAGAAAATTGGTTTCGTGACTACTTTCCGGCAGAGCTCCTCCAGCCGCCAAGAAGGTCCCTAAAGCCAACGAATATCATCGAGGAGCAGTTCGCCCGGCAAACCACGCGGTTTGTATCGCTGAAGAACGCCTCGGACAAGCTTAGCTCCGCAAGCTTGGCGGGATCATCGAAGCCCGCCGACCCGCAGTGTCCTGCCGAGAAGCTGATGGTCCCGCAGTGATAGATGAGCCTTTAGTCCTTGTTGTCGAGCCATGCTCCAACACGGGCACAAGCAGATCGCCCATTTCTTTAGACAGAGAACTTCCCAAGAGCAAGAAGAAGCGGAAAAGTAGTCCGACAACAAGTATGTACCAGTTTGTTGACAACATCCTATACGTAAGAAGACTCAACGGAGTGAAATTGAAGTGTATTTGCCGAAGATGGATGAAGTTGCTGGCGAGATACATGGAGGCATATGTGGTCACCACATTGGCGAAGAGCACTTGCCGCAAAGCTTTCCGCAAGGTTTCTTCTCGCCGAAGCTCTCCAGATGCAACCGCACAAGTAACCAAGTGTGAAGCGTGCTGGCCCATTCAAAACAGATACACCAAGCTAGCTCAAGCTCTCCAGACGATCCCTTTATCCCGCCCTTCTCGGTCTGGGGTCGACATCTCGCCCTTCCCCGAAGCTGTCGGGGCTTTGAATACTTGTACGCCGTAATCGACAAGTTCACAAAGTGGCCGAAGTGGAACCAGGAGGAAGGTGACCGCACAGCCACTTTAGGTCAATTGTTTGCTGCTTCGGATTCCTAACCGATCATCACCGACAACGCAGCACGCAGTTCACGAAGTCACACCTTCATGCAAGATGCCCAAGATCTTACGCCAAGATCTGCTTTTGTTTCCGCTGCTCATCCGAGAAGCAACGGTCAAGCGAGAGAGCAAACGCTGAAGTGCTGCGAGGACTCAAGACCGAATCTCGACTGCCGCACAAGCGCGTATGAACCGGATCGAGGAGATGCTAGTGGTTCTTTGGTCGATCAGACGACGCCAAATCGAGCCACCGCCGTACACCCTTTGCTCTAGCCTACGGAGCAGAGGCAGTTCTCCCACTGAACTCAGATACGGGTCACCTCGAGTGCTCGCTTATGATGAGCTTGAGCAAGAGCAGCTGCGCAAGATGACGCCGCTTCCTCGAGGAAGATCGCCTTCAAAGGTTGTAACGAGCTGCTCGTTACCAGCAAGCTTTGCGCCGCTACCATAGCCGGTGTTAATGCCGTAAGCTTCGAGAAGGCGACTTTGTTCTTCGCCGCTCAATCCGCCAAGATTTCCAACAGTTGACGCCGGCGGAAGGCCCTTATCGGGTAAAACGAGTCACTAGGCCCGCGCCGTCCGCCTTTGAGACCAAGACGCTCGTGAGCAATTCCCGAACATAGAGCATCTTCGCAAGTTTTACCCATGAGGCACGGTTGCCGAAACCTGCTCCGCAACCAACCTTTTGTACAAGTCTTGCCGCTGTTGCATGTAATCCTTTGTACAAAGCCGGGCGCAGATTCTGCAGCATCAAGAAAGCCTATGGTTGCGCATATTTTTGTTAATACATGCTTTCATAGTCAAATATGCATGTGTTCACTAACATCTTGTGCAAAGACCCGCACCCGTAAGCTTTATAATGAGCCATTGGGCTCCATAACTTTCCTTTTCTTCTTTCTTCTCAAACAAGGAGAAGGTCCTCCACCCACAAGTTAACCGGGGAAGGAGGAAAGAATGGCAGGGCGACAAGCGCCGCCGAGGAACTGCTACCTTGCCGGAGAATGGACAATGTAAAAGCTAAGTTGCTAAGTTTAGCGACCAGTTTTAAATTTTCAAGTTATCTTCTCGAACGACAAGTACTTTTGTATGGAAAACTCAAAGCGCCGTGAGGAACCAAATCGCATCGGTCGCACTTTATTTTGTTTCGAGTCCGCTCAACAATTTAAGTGAGTCATTAGTCCGCGACGAGGTTGCTTGTCGGTATGCACCCCTGCCAAAGAAGCTGCTGAAGTTCCGTGACTGGCGCCAAGGCAAGGGTGCTCGCACCGCAAGTTTTCCCTAAAAGCGAGGGTGAAAACATACAAGGGAAGAAATCGAGTAAAGGAAATAACAAGTGCATTCGATTGCCTAAGATAGTGTATATACATAATAACTTGTCGCAGATCTAATAGATTTTTCGCCTAAACATGATGTACAAGCGACAAGAGAAAGATAGGCTTATGGCCTAGTCCACGCTGTCGCCTCGAGCTCTTGACGCCGCCACCCCTCGTCCACAATGGGTGCGATAAGGGTCTTGAGCGCCAACATTAGCGATGAAGGCAGGGACTGAGGCCTTGGAGAAGTCGATCGCCTGGTTACGGAAGGCCACCTTCATCAACACCTTCGAGAGCCTCGGATGGGTGATTTCTGGCGTGATTCCTCCGCCAACCGCCTGAACTCATCCCGAGTCACGGATACCCGCCAACACGCTTTTGAAGAATAGGCTGAGCTTGACGCGGGTTGAGGTTCTCGCCGGGTGGAATATCCAAGATCTGTCATCCCAACTCTATCACCAAGCTGTGGATGCCGGCGGTGTCCACAAGACCTTCTGTCCAATGCATTATGCTCTCCCAAGAGTATTCTGGGTGGTCACGCATTCGGACAATGACCTGCGAAGGCCTTGATCTTCTCCAGCAGGCCTGCCTCCCGCCTCGACGCTGCTCAACGCCTCCGCTAAGGTGGTCAATTTCAGCCCAGATCCGCTTTGACGTCTTGGCGGCATCGATCTCCTTGATCCTTTCACCAAACGACCTCGCAGCTCGCCGAGGGTATAAGTTGCCTTTTCTCACGCCGCCTCAACCCGGTGACCTCCTCGGCACTTCTTCTGGAGGGTGGACTCCAGCTGAGCCACCGCTTCCAGCCTCCCTTGGCTGCCTCAAGGGCCGCGGTACAAGCATCCTTTGCCTCTTGAAGGCGGCTCACGATCGCTTGTTTCAAGGCGCAGATCCTCCTCAAAGCTATCGAGGTTGATCTTCCGCTGCGCCGCTCACCTTCTAGCAGCAGAGCTTCACCCAGCAAGCCTCTCGCTGCTCTTCAACCTCGCCTTTCTCCAAGATAAAGGTCGTGGCGCCTCAAGAAGCTGCTCCCGAGCCTCGCTATGTCCCGAGAGTCTTTGTTGGCGCCGGAGCTGTTCCGGCTTTCCAAGTCAGCTTTCGCCGACAAGCGCCGACCTGGACTCCAGCCAGTTTGGTTGTGCGCAGAGCCGACAAAGAATTTCTCAAAGAGCTGCTCCTCCCCGGTTCACCATCGCCGTTGCTCGGGACATCAACCAGCGACAGCCCGCGGAGGCGAGCAGCTCCGCATCGGGTCTCCCTTCGGCCGGCGCTCGAGCTTGATGCCCACGGGAGCTTGATGAAGACACCTCACCGCTCTGTAGGCGCCTGGCCGGGCCTTCGGAGTTTGGCGCGGCATCGGTGGCGGGGCTCGTGGTCGGGCGCAGCGCCTCGGCGCCTCGCGCCTCCGGCCGCTGCTCAGCGACGCTGGTTCCTCCCCATCCTTCAAGGCCAGCGAAGCCTCGGCAAAGCTCTCCTCACCGCGTGGCTTGTTTCGTGTCACCAGCTCTCCTCCGTGTTGGCGGCCGACATTGCCGCCGCCGGCGCCTCCTCGCCGCAGCCTCGGGTTTCCATCGGTCTCCGGCAGATGGATCTAGTGGCCAAGAGGAGGAAGCACAGACGACAGATATTTGAAGAACAGTAACCCCAAAGAAAACTATCAAGACAAGAAGGTTACTGCAAGGGGCCTCGTGGGCTGCCTCCACCACCCGAGAGGTCGCTACGCCGCCCTGTCGGGAAGCTCCCCTGTCTGGAGAAGCCTCCTTGCTTCGGAGAGCGCCTCACTTGGCGGAGAATCTCCATGGGTGGCGAGTGGAAGGCAGAATCTCGAGCGCCTCCGTGACCTCCCTCGGCGAGGCTGACCTCGGGTAGCCTGCTCCATGATGGGGCTGCTCCTGCCTCGCAAAATCCAACGAACAGATATAGTAACGAAAGCACCTGCGCGCCAATCAAGGGAAGCATACCGTGATACTTATACTTGGGTCAGCTGGGGTTGTTTGTTGAAGGTTTGCCGGTCCGGGCAAAGGAGTCCTCACGGACGGCCCCTGTTGCTACTGTGGAGTCGCCCTGGGGATGACGATTTCACCGGCGCCTTGGCTCTTCTTCGCGCCTCTCGAGCCGGTACATCAAGAGGAAAGATCGTGAGGAAACCAATAGACATAAGATAAAGCAATAAGTTAGAAGACTACAAAGAAGCAGGGCAAGATCTTACTCCTCCTCTTCTTCCTGAGTGAGAGCGGATAGATCAAACTCTTCTCCAGCGCTGGCGATTGGGGAGAAGACTCTCCTGGGCGCTTTAGCGTGTGCAGGGGCACGACTCCGTAAGGCCCCGAGCTCCCAGCCGCGGGCGGAACGAGATGCTCCGCTGTAACAAGATTTGCCGCGTGGAGCGTGGCTTGGCGGCGTAGGCGCTTGCTGGACCATATGCCTCCCCGCCATTTCTCTCCGTCCTCCAAGACGCCTCTTGGCGGGCGGTAAGCTCCTCCGGGCGCAAGCTAAGTTACTTGACGGCGGAGGAGAGGCGCCCCGCGGCTCACTGGGTCGTTGTCGGGCTCGGGTCCTGCCTCCTCACCGAGGAACTCTTCTTGATCGACAAGGCTTGCCGCCGCCCTCTCTCTCGCCTCGCTCGACCGTGGAACCCAAACGCACTGGCGGCAGCGCCTTCCGCGGGCTCCTCCACCTTTGTGGCGGCGCCGCCATCTCCAGCAAGCAAAGGTGTCGGTGAGCCGCTCTTCGCTTCGGCGCGACCGCACTTCGCATAAGTCGTCAAGAACTGCTGACTATGTCATCGGCGGGTTCCTGCTAAGTTGAACGATCCTATGGGAATCGCGACAACGAATTATCGCCGCGGATACGATTGCCGCCGAAGTTGCGTAATAAGGGCACAACCTCGGCAACATGCACCATCCAGGTTGTCCGCCAGTTTTGACCAGCTCCCGCAGCATGCCGCCAAGCCTGTGGTGGTGAAGTTCCACCTAGGCCCGGACGCAGCCTCATGATATCCGCATGCTCTGGAATTCCCAAGCAGGCCTCTCTTTCCCCGCGCAGGGTAATGCGGCGCGAAGGAAGTCCGCCTAACCCCCCACGGTGAGCCCTGCTTGCCGGAGGCGAAAATCCTAGTCGGGTAATCTTCAACTTGTCGTCCTCCCGCACTAAGTTGCTCCAATCGCTGCCACTTAACTATGGGGTTTTATGCGCAGGCGGTAAAAGGCTATGGCTCCTCCTCTAAGATCCAGCACCGGCCAGCCTCCACTCCTCCCACTTGCTGCGCATTTCGGCCAAGGCACGCCCTTCTTGCCGATCCTAGTGGTCCATGCACCCCTCCGCAAGCGGGCTCTCTCTCTACGCTGGTGAGAAGTAATGGCGAAGAGGGCGACATTTGATGGACTCTTCACGGTTCTCGCAGATGTGCTAAAACAGCCAAGGTGAGGACGCATGCTAGGGTAAAGTCAAGAAGGCGGAGGCCATAGGTGTTCGCGACATCACGTAAAAATTCAGAAAAGGGGGGGCAGTTCGCACTGCAAGAAAAAATCGCAAGAAGGGGTACCAAGGAGACCTTGGCAGATGTAGCGACGGAGATGACCCGCGCGCTGGATGCGCCGGGTCACCGCTGACCGTAAGAGGTAGTACCCATCCCACAACCCTTCCTGCCGAGCAGGGGGTTCGTAAGAGCCCGCTTTTCCGCAGCCGAGTGAGCCGCGCCGGGCGGATTTCACGCCTCTTCCCTTATCGGCCTTCGGAGCCATAGGGGGTCGTAGGAGGAAGCCGACGCGTGGGTGGCACCGGTGGCGCGGAGGGTGCGGAGCGCCGCCTTCAGAGGCTCGAGAAGGAAGGGGAAAGCGACGGGGTTTTCCGACATGTGACAAATGAAAGGGTGGGCGCCCTGCCCCGTTTCGCTTATAAAGGGAGAGGGACGGTGTTCCGATTTTTCCCATTAAAGGAAGCCCCACGATCTTCCCACGACGCCACGCCCCACACGCGCCGCTCGTGGGAGACGTGGTGGGTCCAAGGCAAGTAACGGCGTAATCAAGACCACGCGCTTCGGGTACTATTTTTGGGCCTGGCCTCAACAATGAGCTTACGCTGCTGTGGTGGCCTCAAAGTTCGGGGCTCCGCGGTGTAGCTTTAGAGTAGGGTACCTTAGTACCTAACTCGCACGGGACAGCTGGCTGCAGCACCCTTACGGTTGGGCTGGCCCGATGGCCGCTTAAGATTCTCAGCCGCCCTTGGAGCCATTCAAGAACAAAGAAGTCAAGACCCCGCAAGAGAAGCTTGCCGGAAGGCCACTCAGGCACAAAGGAAAACAAGGTCTCGACAAGAGGAGCTTGCCGGAAGGCTTAAGGGCGCCGAACCCCTGCGCGGGCAGGTTCCCGCCCGCAGGCGCTTTGCCGGGACGTAGCGACTTCTCTTCATCTCCGCCCAGCTTCACCCGCCAACGTGTCACCACGGGCTCTCCTAAGGATCGCCAGAGCGTCGATGGCTGCGAGCCAGCGGAGAATAGCGACAAGAAGCCGATAAGCCACCATCGTGGTAGACGGAGGCGCGCTTTAACGTCCCTCGTTATAATCGTTTCGCGATCGAGACGGCATTGATGACTCTTGTCCCTTGCCGCCAGAGTTAGGTATAGGTTATCAGACATCCGTATAAAGCGTGTACCAACCTAGGTTTTTACCATTGTAACCTTTGTCTACTTGCCATGTGGTAACCCCTTGAGCCTATAAAAGGAGGCCCGAGGGCAACGAGAGAAGGTTCTGAGGGTCTGCTAGGTCTCGATTCGCTGGGTTTCTAGTCTAGCTCCAGCTAGTTCATCACACCAAGCTAGGTTTTGTAGCCCGCATTGTTCTCAGCAAGAACACCGGGATAATCCACAAAGCAGAGAGAGGAGTATTATCTCCGAGAGCTCCGTTCGGTAAAACCTCTCGTGGCGCACGCTCGACCCGCTTTTGTAGCGGTTCCGCCCAACCACAAAGGGACCCAGTCCTGTGAGGTGCTCGGGGCACGATCAGCTCTTCACCCGATAGTCGGGCGCTATTGTTTTTAAGGAATCGCCTCCGCCGCTTCTTCGCCGCCCCATCTTTGGGGTGTCCACCATGTATATGTCCTATGACGAGAGGTGGTCTTCCGGTCCTGTAGGCACCGGTTCTTGGTAGTCTCCCAGATCGCCGCCCATACCGCCGATGTTCGGAGTCGAGTCTTGTACGCTTGCTAAATCGCCGACGGTGGCTGGCGGGGGGGTGGGTGGCTCAATTTCTTCGTCGCCGTCTCGCCACTAACCGCCCCGGGCCGTAGTTCGCCAGTGGCTTCCTGGATAGCGAGAGATGCTTCAGACTTTGGCGATATCGCCAAGGGCGAAAAGGAAAGATATCCGCAGCGGTGAATTCAATGATCGGGCGCCCAATCGGATTCGACCGGCAGGGCGCAGAGGTTCGGAGTCCGGCAGAGAGTCCCGCACGGAGTCAGTGAGCTTTATGCGCGGGACAAGGTAGGTGTTCGCCCATCGCCAGAGAAGTTGACGCCCCGAGGCGGTGTCCACCATCCGCCCTCGATCCGAGCGATCGCCCGACTATGGGTCGGAGCGATTCGTAAAGCGGTCGCAAGGCGCCGTCCGGTGGCAGAAAGTTAGGTCATGCCCATCGTGATGCAAGGGTGGCACCGGCCAGGGCTCAGATCCATCGAGG
>JAHIAM010006478.1:0-20386 GCA_021605205.1 Aegilops longissima | reverse complement strand
CGAGGTCATCGCCCATGGTGTTTTGCCAATAACCGTTTGCAATAGAAAAACCCAATTAGCAGGCCAATTAGCCATTAGCAGGATAATTGTCCTATTATCAATAATCCATTTATTAATCTAATTGTCATTAAGCATAAAATATATTTCATTTTCGTATTAAGGAAGCGGGATTTCATAATTGAAATACATCAGAGCACAACATCATGTAGCTTCATCACTCAGCTACCCCATTACACAACTGCACCGGCACCAAGTTTCACATGCAACATCTATAACCTTTCGAAATTAGCATCATAGATGGTACATAGACAAATGAATCTCATCTAGAAAACTGCTAAAGCGGAAGGCGAATATTGAGCCATCATTGATGTTGAAGGTGATTGGAACTTTAGGCCAGTGCCTATGGATGATTGACCGTCCATCCTTCGTCCTCTTCAGGAACACTTCAATATTGAACCGTGGGTGTTGTATGAATACCTTCCTCACCTCCTAATCATACAGGTGGTTTGAGAGGTAATCATCAGTGAACTGCTTTGGAAAGGCCTGAAAACAAGGATGTGCATAAGTATCTTCTCTAGATTGGAAATGGGGCAAAGGAATAAAAAAGCCAAGGTATAATAGTTAGTCCCATCTTGTAGTGGACTGATATCTTCTTCACTGTGCAGACAAAGATCTTGTTGTTTTTTGTCACTAATTTCTTTATCCTAACAATCTTTCTGAGTTTCTTGACTTGACTGATATTCATGGACAACTCATTTCCCCATATGCAAAAAGGGTTAAACAGTGGGTCAAAACCTCTGACAGTAGGACCTACAGGTGCAAGAACAAATTGTTAAAAACCTAAATATTAGAATGGTTCCTGCAATTGCACAATAATGTGCTATTAGACAAAGGACCATGCATGTGCAAACCTCGATTGTAAACCTCAGTGCTTCCCATTGTTTTCCTGCAACACATATAAGGTAGTTAGCGATCAGGTTAAATGAGGGTCCTCATGCTATAAGTAAAACTAGTAGGGTCACCGGCACATTTGTGCGGCTAGGTTTTTCTCCATCTTCTCAAGCTTCAGATGATTTTGTGCATGCCCATCTCACCATGATACCCTTTTTTGGCTCAGCCAATTTGAGACATACAATGTTTTTATATGTATTTTTATCAAAACTTTGAGAAACTGTTCTTTCCTACTCACTCTTAGTATAACACAAATTGTTTCCATGGACGTGTTATTCTACTTGAAAGTAAATTAATTAATTAACTAGACATAGTTTATTGCTTTTGACACTTACTGTTGCTCATTGGGCTCTCTTTCTATTAGACTTGCTTGCACCACAATTAGATTTTGTATTGGTTATTATTTTGTTTTGTTCTATTCCATGTTTTTATCCAAGAACCAACCATTTTCAGATTTAATTCATTCTTACATTAGGACCAATATGTACATCCATTTCGGAAACACCATTCACAATATCCTACATACATGCACATTCCTTTGTTTTGTTCTAAGTCCACATTGTATTGGTTGTGCCCAACGGTCATGAAAAATCTTTTGTTGCATTAGCATTGATATGTCATTGAAAATACAAAATATCAAAATATACATCTTCATGATACACAACCATATATTGTATTCCATTGTAATACAAAATGTTTACCTACATACTAATAGCAAATATATTAATCCCATTTTCACATTCCGTGCCCACTTCATTACTTGCTCCCTTGCACTCTTGTCTTTTATTAATTCCATGAAATTCCTCCAGGATATTTCTATGCTCATCTTGCTCTAATTGTGTAAGTTATTTGACCATGCATCTAAGTGTTTAAGAGAAAATCATTACTGACATATAATATATATTTAAAATATGTTATTGACCATGTCGCCTCCATTTTTTATTTTTGTTCAAAATGCTTCATGTTCAAACATCTTAGCTTCTACACAGGTTTTCATACTCACGTTGAATAATAATTTGTTCAGTGCATATGTGGCCCTTCATGCATGGGGATGTTGGATTTCTCTCTAATCCATGCATCATGTGGATGCTCTGAACGACTACAGACGTTGAACATTCCAGAAATTCCTTTTGGCTTCTGGGGCCATGGATCCCGGCTTTGTGATTTTTCTAAAACGGATTTCAAATTTTAAAAGATTATGAAACAAAAACACATGTACATAGGGATGTATACTACATATTTTTTAAAATTTGAAATACATATTTAGTGTGATGTACACAAAAAATCATTATTTCTCGCACATGCATTATTTACTATAAGAAGTCCATTTGGTTAGCTCACATCAAAATACATTTCATCATATTTTTTTACGAATATTTAGTATACATCCCTATGTGAGTACATATTTTTAGATAATTTCTAAGCTTAATTTTTTCAAAAATATTAATTAAAATCCACATGCCATGTAACTGGGAGCAAAAAAACTCTTCTAGAAAATCCAAATATCTTTTCAAGATCTCCAAGCTTACAATTTATTAACCTAAAACATATCTCTCTAACCGAAATTGAGCATGTAATCCTTGGCTCGATTTGTAAGATATTTTAATGAATTTGCAATTTAATTTGAGAGAGTAAAGACATACTCAAGAAGATGCAATGAAGAAGATACATAAAGAATCCCATGGTTGCCATTTTGTTTTGTCCATTGCAGTAGATTAGGCATTGGCATGCATGTTCATAGATTGTTGTCTAGTTATGCCAATCTGATTAAGGAGTTCTGCTTGTCAATATATGCATGTGCACTTTGCTCATATATGGAATATGAATGGTTCCCTCGGTGCAAGCATACCTCGTCATATGTGTATTGGTTGTTTTTTAAGAATGGAAGCCATGTTGATTTGCTTGGGTGAAACATATTTTTTGTATGCATCGCGCATGTAAATAGATATTTTTTTCATGAAACCATATGTAAATAGATCTGTTTGATGGCATGAGAATTTTAAAACTTGTTTCTTGACTTTCCATTTAACAAACATGCCAGATAATATGGTGGAACGTATCACATGGACAAAAGATATTTTCTAGAAGGCCTCGTGCTAGCACATAGTCCTAACACCATCTGTATGACATGCTACACTTTTTGTATATGCCAATATTTTTACGTAACATTCACATCTTTAAATCTCAGCTATTAATAGACGATTGAAATAATTTAATTTGTGTGGAGGAATGTGATGGATAGTTCATGTAGTTTTAGAAGGAATTGATCTTTTTTTTCCGGGTGAGGTCAAAGATGAGTAATTTCAGTATAAACTGATTCTAATATTCTTTTATGTTTGCAAAAGAATTGGGTCCTAAGAAAGCGGAAAGTTGACATTCTTGGTTGACTACTATTAGTTAATAAATAGCTGAATTACTAAAATGAATGTAGTTTTTGTAAAAAATTCTATAGACTTGGGCCTATATATTAATATTAATAATCAAATGCATAGTAGGCCATTATAATATGCACAATCTAATCTATTTAAAAAATGGTCTGGTACGATTTATAGTAGATAATAGTTAACCTTGTTGTAGTTGATATGAATAGTTTCTCGATTATGGACTATGAATGCTAATTATAAAACAAATCTTCAAGTTCATATCATAGTCATATTATACATGTTATGTTTATGTCCCTTGGTCAAGGTGGATGTAAGATTGGAAGCCGATCGGGTCATGGAGAAGATTTTTATATGGTTGTTAGATTGCACGACCAACAAACATGTTGTTGCCTATATATCGACGAATATACTGAACAGTCTAAGACCAAAGTCAGCAGCCTGCCTTACATAAACATTGATTTTTATATTAATCCAATGTGTTCTCTGTTCGGCCAATATATTGTAAAATTCCACAAAAAGAGTTGATAATTCATATATAAATCATGTGTTCTATTGTACTTGACACGTGGGAGGTTGTAAGATGCTCTATAAATTAACCACATGAAATATATGGCACGCCATGTAAAGAATCAAAAACGAATGATATATAAATAAATTGTTCTCTGAAAACGAATACGTATAGTATTATTTACTTCTTGACATGAATGTATTGCTTTTAAATCAAAACACCGATTAATATTTTCTAGTTGTCAATTTTTTTCATGCCCACCTTCTCTCTATCACCTTGTTTTCGTACAATTGAAAATAAACTTATTTTATTGGGGGAACAACCAAAACAACTTGGTGTCCCATATGTAATATATTGGATACTTATTTCATTGTGGGAACAACCAAAACAACTTGGTGTCCCATATGTAATATATTGGATAAAAACCTCACAATGGTTAGTGACAAAATTCTAGTCTTAGTATACTTTTATAGGAGCACCCATATTATAAATAAATACATATTGTATATATGAGCATTATTTTATTTAAACTTAGTGCCTGAAAAAGCCTAGTTTTACTTTTTTATTTTAGTTTTCTAATTCCACTCTTTTTTAGTGGCTAGTGTTGTGTGAAGCGAGGGAGAAAAGGCTTGTCCGAGCACATGTTGGGTTGTGGGCCAGTAGCGTAGTATTAGTTTTTAACTGGCCAACCGCCACCGATCTAGTTATCTCTAATGGCTCTTGTTTCCTGTACGTACGTGTTCTATTAGGCTAGGACTTGTTTTTTTGTGGGAGGCTAGGACTTGTTTGTTTCCATGCAGATACTTGATGGATCAGAACTATAGTATTTCCTTGTATGTTCATGATCTGGCTTGTACGTGCCAAGAATCTTTTATTTCCTTTAGACTCAATGATTGAATACCCTTTTTTCTGTTTTGGCATAATCATGCATACCTTTTGATGAGGACATGACCACCTTGGATATGACCAAAAATATTTCATACATGCATATTTGTCAGGTGATTTCTAGTGCAAACTATTCAATAATCTATTTATGTTATACAGAACAAAAATACTTCACACACTTTTGTGTTTTGTCTAATTGCAGGTGTATGGGACATTTGTACAATCCACATATGAAGATAAGGGAAAAGGAGAAGTTTAGGTTCTGTTCAAAAAGTCCCCTCACATCACTTTTGGGCCAAGAGAAGATAGAGTCCAAGTCTCTCACGTTCTGTATTCAGATTCGGACTGCACAGACTTACCTGACTCAAAACGCCAACAACTTTTTCATACGGACTCCAAATTGGGTGATTCATTTTTTGTTGGAAAGTAGATTGCATCCTCTTTCCAACCCAATTGGATTCACCTTTAAATTCGTCCGGAGCATTGAGATATGGACGAAACAATCTGACACTACAGTAGAATCCGAGTCAAACAACAAGTCCAAAGGTGTTGCATCACCTCCACTTGGGCCCATGAGCCTTGTACGACCTAGGGTTAGTTTTAGGCTTCCTTGGGACGTCCTCCCACCTCCTTGGCCGCCACCCCTTGCTCCTATATAAGTAGATTCATCTAGTAGCTTTTTGCTTGGGATTTGTTTAGTTAAAAGTTAGCCAACGCAACTTCGTGTACTTCGTTTGTGTCCAACGACCAGACTAAGACCGCTTTCGGATCCCCACCATTATCAATACTTCATCCATATTCGCAATATTCAGATTGCTTTATCATATTTTTGCATGTTCTTCGATTGCTTGCAGGAATAGACCTTCGTGGTCAGGCTGATCGTGCTTCCAACATCGTGAGTAACCTCGGGAGATTGGTTTAGCGATTCCTAAGGCACAACGGCGTGCACGTTTGTAGTCGGATCATCAAAGTCGTCTCCACCAAATCGATAGTTATCATCTCATTGAAAGATTGGGACCCTCGCCTCTATCACCTTTTCATATGTACGTGACAGGCATATTAACGCGTTACATAAAAAGTATTAAATCTCAGCCATTATTATAATGATCAAACGGTGTAAATAATGTTAGCATATGTGGACAAATATGATGTCTTGTTTGACTTCTGTCTTAATTATATAATAGATATGTTGATGAAAAATAAGTACATTGCAGATTCATCAGATTTATTCAGGCCAGATGGAAAACCCATTTATTCAAACCAAGCATGATTAAGAACTAGGAAATATAGCAATTGTATATGTTTCTCATGTAGTAAGTGCAGCCAAATTAGATTTATTCGTCACATGCACAACAATACAAAATTCTACCCACGACAATTGCAGATCGCATTGCAGAATTGAACCAAGCAGTTAACTAAGCACCACAACAAATGAACAAAACATTAACTGAGCACCACATTGCATAATATAACATACTCCTAATAGAATATCAGATAGTTAACCAAACCAAGCATGCTTAACAACTTGGAAATATAGTAATTGTATTTGTTTCTCATGCATTTAGTACAGCCAAATTCGATTTATCACACATGGTATACAATAACAAAATGTACCCACAACAATTGAACATTGCATTGCAGAATAGAACCAAGCAGTTAACTAAAGACCACAACAAATGAACCAAACGTTAATTGAGCACCACATTGCATAATATATAACATACTAGAACGTCAGACGGTTAACCAAACAAAGCATGCTTGACAACTTGGAAATATAACAATTGTATTTGTTTCTCATATATTTTGAACAGATAAATTTGATTTATTTCTCACATGGAAGACAATACAAAATTGCACCCTGAAGAATTGAACATCACATTTGCAGAATTGAACCAAACAGTTAACCAAACACAACAAGTAGTTAACCAAACAGTTAATAAGTGAACATCACATTGCACGACATATAGAACTTATATACTACAGCAACAGATTGCATGGTAAAAGTAGATAGGACAATTCACTATAATTGTAGCATCCCAAATTTTCAATTTGGATGTTATACATAGGTCATCATATGCATAAAATATTTTTTTTGCATTTTGTTTGTGATCCTAGAAATCCTAAGCAACTCAAGGACCCACGGAGAGAGTTGGGGATTTCATTTATTTCATATTTGAATTTTCTCAAATTTGAAACGAGGATCATTTTGATTTTAATAATTTTTCTCTCCAAAATATTTTTGATATTAAAATAAATGAGTGCAAATAAAATGACTTCTCCTAAATAAGAGGGGAATATTGGAGGAAAATGTTAAAATCAAATAAATATTTTATTTGGTATTTTATTGCTATTTTATTTGAATTAGAAAAAATGCATTTTTCAAAATTGCATTTTTAGGCCAGAAAAATGCTCACTTTGTTCCAAATATTTTATTTAGAAGGTGAAAACTGTTTTTGCATTTTTTAATTTTTTATATTTTATTAGGATACTCAACATGCTCATCATCATATTCTAGTGAAGCATAGCATCACAACAAACAAATAAGAGGGGAATATTGGAGGAAAAATGCCTAGTTGTGATGCTATGCCTCCGCCGCCGGACTCCCACCCCTAGCCGGACTCCGCCTCCGCCCCGCCGGCTTGCCCCCTCCTCCAAGCCGCCTCGCCACCCGACCTTTAAATACCCGCTGCCGCCGCCCTCTACTCCCAAGCCGCCGCGCCACCTCCCGATCTCCACCACGCCGCCGCCACCTTTAGCCGCCGCCGCGCTGCGGCGCCACCGCCCAGCCTCGCCGTTGCCGCGCCAGAGCCGCCGCCCGCCGCCGTTGACCCGCCGCCGTTGACCGGTATAAAAACCGCCCCGATTTGCCGATTCGCCTCAATTTTTTAGGTTTAGATCTAGATCATTTTTAGGGTTAGGGTTTTCTCGGTTTTTCCCGGTTTTCTCCGATCGAGTCTATTTAGCGAATGTTCGCTGAACGCCTCTGTTCACGAACGTGTTCGTTCGTTTGTCTCTGATAATGAATGCTCGTTTGTTAGTCTTTTCTTTTTATTTTATATTTGGCCAGGGACCTATCCGCGATTATTTTTATCGTGGATTAGCCCCTGATCTTCAAACCCTCGCAAACTTTTCAACCGTTCGTCCAAATCCAGTGAAACCAACGCCAAAATCTTCTCTCGAACCCCTCTTTCCAGTTAACCAACTTGAACATGGTTTTGAAAAATTAAAATTTGGTTTCAAGCAGTTTTGAATTCGAACTTCTTTTGATCGTAGTTTAAGTTTCGTAGCTCCGATTTGACTGATTGTTTTTGCAAATCGAAGCTCTGCAGTTGAACTTTCAGTTTGGACTTTCTCATCTGAGTTTTACCCTTGCATATTTGCTTGAGTGCTTATGTATGCTATTGTTTGTTTGCGATAGAATTTTCGGAGTGCGAAGCGTGCTACTATGAGTCTCTAGGGTTTCGGATCGTCAACAAGGCAAGTAACACTTTGATCATATCCATTTATTACCTAGTTTTTATGAATTAGTTTCGACCCTCAAACATTGTGATAGAGGTGAGGGTGTCCCGATCTTTCGATGAGATGATAACTATCGATTTGGTGGACACGACTTTGATGATCCGACTACCAACGTGCACGAAGTTGCGCCTTAGCAATCGCTAAACCAACTCCGAGAGGTTATTGACCACGCAGGAGCACGATCAACCTGACCACGAAGGTCTATTCCTGCAAGAAATCCAAGAACAAGCAAGAATATGATTAAGCAATCTGAATATTGCGAATATGGATGAAGTATTGATTAAAGTGGGGTTCATAAGCGGTCTTGGTCTGGTCGTTGGACACAAACGAAGTACACAAAATTGCAGCGATGGCTAACTTTTAACTAAATAAAACCCAAAGCCTAAATGACGCCCTAAGGGTTGTATATATGGAGGAAGAGGGGGGGAATTTCGTGGCCCTTGGAGGAGGGGTTCGAAACCAACCCTAACTCTTGTTTCCCCACACAGACAGACTCTAAAAACAGCCTATACTCAAGTATTTCGAAATTACATGGGCCTGGCCCAATAATAAGGTGACGCAACACCTATAATAGCCTCTGGACGAAATTTATGAAGTGGCATCTTGTATATTTCGTCCAAGGCTTCACGCACTCATTATGGTGGCTTCAAAGTCCTGAAATCATCACTTGTAACTCCGTTGTTGTTCCCCTTGCCCATGTCATCATCTCCATGCTTGATCTTGCTCCAACGATCATCCTTCTTGTCCAAGCTAGGCCCTTCATTTTAAGCAAGACAAATGTATCCAATTTAGGCAACATCATATTCTCATGATGATGTAGGGTGGAACCCTAGGGGCCGATCTTTCACGTTTGGAGAGGATCCCTACGAGGAACACGAAGAACAAGCGAAAGAGCACGAGGGAAATCACGGGGGAAAACACAAGAGAACCACTCAAACCAACAAGATTCGATTACACATGCGCTAGATCGATGAACACAAAGAGAGAAACACAATCCACGATCAACAAAGGACGATACAAGAGGTAACCGGGTTCTTCTCCGTGAGGAGTTCTTGATGGGGGCCACCCAAGAGGGGGTCTTGAATCCGCTTGGGGGATCTTCTCCGAAGAGGTCCTGAGCTCCGAGGAGAAGTAGCCAAGTGGATGAGCAAGGCTCTCACACAAAATATGAGCTAAACCATCACTAACCCTAACTAGGAGGAGGGGGTGGTCTATTTATAGTCCAAGCCACGAAGGGGTAAGTGGGAAAGGGTTACATGGGCTTCGGCCCGAGTCTTTGCACGCAGGCAGGCCGGAAGTTCCGGGCAGGGCCGGAAGTTCCGGGCAGGGCCGGAAGGTCCGGGTAGGTTCCGACCGGGTTCCGGGCTATCCAGAGAGTTGGCGCGCTTGGGGCTGGTCTGGACTCCGGGGGCTGGAGGTTCCGGGCAGGTCGGAAGGTCTAAGGACCGGAAGTTCCGGGCAGAGGCCGGAAGGTCCGGGCTTTCCAGAAGCTTGTCCCTGCTTCTTCTTCCTTCTCCTCTTCCATGCTTGGCCTTGGTCCTTGGATCCTCCATGGTCGTCTCGGTTGTACCTGAGTGTATGCAAGGTCCATGCATGAGGTAGTAGCCATGTCTCACATGTGGAAAGTGAAGGTTCGAAGAGGAGTGAGTTCACCTTGTGTCCAATGGCATATGGTCGAGGTCTCGTCATATGTCCTCTTGGGGCTTGGAGAGTAGTCGGAGTGTACATGGGGATGAACGTGGGATGCTCCGCATCATCTCCCCTCCCTTGGGAAAGATCCGACCTCGGGATCGTGATCCTCATCACCATGGAAACGGTTGTCGTGGACAGACTTGTAGTTGGACGAAGTTGAAGACATTGCACAATCCAAGTACTCCAAGGTGTCGCCGGTATGTGGTATATGCAAAATGAGCATACACAAAGTACACTTGGAAATACAATGGTTAGCGCACACAAAGTGTCCATCATGTAAGAATGAGTCCGTGCAACAAGATTGTTCGTGACAAAGCACATGAAGCTTATCAAGATGATATAGAATGATATGCAAAGCATTCATGGGAGCAAAATCATTCATTGTGCACGCAAATGTGTTGTGAATATGGTCAATGCAACCACGGTGCAAAATGATGTCATAGTGAGACAGTTTGTCGATAGCATGAATATGACAATGGATGCTCAATATGATTATGTTATCATGCAATTGATGGTAGGCAATATGTTCATGATGTATGAATATGCCATCAAGAAAGATCACAACAAATTTACTAAGGAAATGCACAAGCTCATATATCATGGATGACATGGAAATAGGTGTAACAAGACAAGCATAATCGGTGTCAATCCATGCATAGGGTGCAAACTTGTGGTGAATATGATATGTCCATCGAGCATGACATGAGGAAGCACAATCAACAAATATGTATGTGTTGGTGCAATGTGTCAAAGGAGTGTTGATGTACCAATGCTCGATGTCGTGGCATGACTGGAGGTTCGAAGGTGCATCCAAGAAGTCCGAGCGCTCCTCAATGTGAAGGTCCATAGAGCCAATCTTCAATGTCGCTCCTCCGTTTGCGAGATCTATCATGTAGGCAACAAGAAGGAAAAAACAATGAAAGAGTGACCCATCCAATATGAATAATTGAGATGGCTCAAAAGGAAGGAATTCACCTTTAGGATTTTCTCAAGAGTGTTGGAGTTGCACATCGTGTATGCCTTCACATAACCAATATGTCTCATGAAGGTACCGCCTTGTGAATCCTTCAAAATGAAAGAACATGACAACCACTCGGAAAAACAAATGAGGTTAGTGCAAATGCAACACCTATCATTCGTGTGGTAGAATACCCAATAGTGTATGCATCATGCTCATCATAAGAAAGGACAAGGGAGCATTTCATAGTATGGAGGCATACGATGCAAGAACAACCAAATACAAGAGGCTCAAGTAAACAAGCATGCATCACAAGTAAAGTGTCAAAGTCTCCAAGATCAATAAGCATAGTATGGTTGCACTCAATATAAGTGGATATGAGAGAGGCAACTAATGGACACAAGAGACAATGATCAAGATATATCATGTGAGAGGCATGAGCATATATGTCATCAACCCAAGAAAGCGAGTAATAGTGGAATATGGGTGATGCAACATAGAAAGCAATCATAGAATCAAGTCAAACAAGCTAGTAGTGCGAAGATGCAACATACTAGAGGGAATCATGGCAAGCATGTCATGTGTGCAAATAGTGGGCATGAATAATGGACATGACATATCACAAGCATGAAAGCAAGATATGAGTAGAATGGCATGAATGTATTGGTTAGAGGCCATATGTAAATAGCAATGGGGCATCATGACTCTCCCAACACAACAAACATCAATAGTATGGAGCACATGGTAAACATGGCGATAGCAACAAGTATCTCCACCAAGCATGCAAATACACATAGAATTATCATAATGGTGAATCATGGGTAGATGCAAGCAAGGGTCACAATTTTATGGCAAAGGCATAGGAGTAAAAATAACATGCAAAGTGAACACGAGAAAATGAGCATAAGGTGACAAGTGGTAAATAGCCCATAGCTATGTGAGAGACAAGTAAAAGAGATGCGCGTAGTCCTTGCGCAAAAGGAATGGTGGGAATGATAGTCCACTGGATCCCAAGTCATCATTGCTCTCAAGAGCTCGTTCCGTCAACTCATGGGATTGAGATGTTGACGAGTATACGTGCGTACCTACACAAAACAAAGACAAAGGAAAAATTGTGTGTGCGTGGTAGATGTACGCATCATCCATCATGATGCATACGTGCTTGTGTTGGTTAGCACCAAATATCCAATGCTCAAATAAATGAGATGTGCGATATAGAAACATGTCATCCATCATGATAGGTTTGTTGTTATGTATAGCATAATGGAGACTCAAATTGTGTAATGCATCATGAGAAATATCTAGAGCATTGTTATTCATGGGATGCATATGGTGTACATTATCATGGGAATCATGCAAAGTATGAGATGTATCGAAATCTCCTAATATGTATGAGGAAACTATGGGGGTCTCCTCATGAGCATGAGTAGCAACATCACATGGAGAATATTGACAACATCCAAAACAATGCATATTTGGAACAATGTGATCATGGCATGACATAGTAGATGAATTGCGCAAATCATGTAAAGGAAGCATGGCAATATCATCACAAGAAAACAAAAGTCAATGACCATCATCTCGTCATCTATGCCGTAAGTGCAAATGGGATTTATCTTAATGGGGCATGCATAGTTACTATGTTGAGATTGAAATGATGCAATATGGGAGATCTTACTCATAGCATATGACAAGTTCAATGGATTGTCAAACATGATGTGACCAAAAGAATTTTCACATGATATCCTATGGATCATAGCATCATCACTAGGCAACTCAACATGCTCATCAACATATTCATCATAAATAGGTAAGTCAAGGCATGAAGAAGTCTCACTAGCGTGAAGCATGGGAATAGGTGGGTCTACATCATGAGAGCAATCGATGTCAAGAGAGTCCACTAGTGGGACAAGAGAAGCACCATCACCTATGTTACCTTTGGAGCATCGCTCATGTGTTGTAGGTGAGGTGTTGACGATCCAATCGTTGTCATCTTCATCTTGATGGAACCATGTGGGTGGTGCATCATCGTCCACCATGGCCATCGGTGTTCCCTTTGGAGGGATGGACTCGTCGAGGATTGGCATGTCGTCATGTAGGAGACCTAGCACCAAAGAAGAAAACACACTAGGAGTAGAGGTGAAGTCGTTAGAAATCATGGTGGCCTCACATGCCGTGTCAACTACCTCACTCACTCCCTCAAGAATGCACTCAATCATATGGTTGGTGGAGTCACTCAAATGGTTCTCAACCTCACATAGGATGTGTGGCATGCTCTCATGTGTGGGGCTAGTGGTGGTCACACTCATCCTCTCAAAGGAAATGCTCTCAATGTCACATATGGTGGAGTCACTCATCTCTCTCATGGGGTGGTGGCTCTTTTTACATGACAAATGGGGCATCTCGACATATGTGTGTTTCGGAGAGATGTTGGTGCAAATGTCTCCATGCTCAATTCCTATCGCCGTGGTCGAAGGGGATGGCCCTTGCTCGACCTTCTTGTCACCATCTTGGTGTGGGAGGCCCATATGATGTGGCACCTCGTAGCTCATCTCCATGACCGGAGGGAGTTTCCCATGCTTGGCCATCTTCCTTGGGGGGCTTCCAAGATGGAAGTGTCACCCTTGCTCGTAGGTAGTCGCCTTGGACATGATGAAGTCGATGTAGGTGTACACGTGGGAAGTAGGCGAAGATGTCGTACATCCAAAGGCGAAGATGCCTTGAGAACACTTGGCGAAGATGCCAAAGTGGTTGGTGTAGTAGCCGTAGCGTTCTCGTGGTGGTGCTTGTCTCGCGGTCTTCTCTTGTGCTCATGAAGCTTGTACTTGGCGTGAAGTAGGGCTTGTTCGGACTTGTACGTTTGTGCTTGTGGAGCATCTTCATGTTGATGGTGTCATTGTCGCACTTGAGCTCGTAGTAGATGTCGTTCGTCGTCGTCTTGCACATGTTGCTTGGAGGTGACTTGCCCTTCATGATGATGGTGATCATGATTGTGACGGTGGTCATCACGAAGATGTGGACATGACGAGTTGCGCTTGCATCCTTTTCGCGCTCCGAAGACTTGTGGCTTGAATGTCGCCGCCTTGAAGATGATGAAGGGGAAGAAGACTTGATCAAGGCTCTAATCTCCTCCATCACAGCATCTTGCTCCTCTTTATGTGTGGAAAGCTTCTTGTCGATGTAGTCCCTTTTCCTTGCTTCGGAGTGACGAATGTCGATGGAGATGTTCTCGATGCGCTCTCGCAATCTTGATTGTGCACCTTGCATTTGTCGTTGTAGATCGAAGATGGACGCTTTGGTGATGTAGTTCTTCACACCGTCGTTGTTATCGAAGACCGGAGATGAAATGCCTTGCCTATCCATCACAAGACTCGAGCAAATATGAGTGGGAGAAAGAGAGGAACTTATACCAAATGTACCTTGACCGATGTTGAAGATGGATCAATGATCACTCAATGTGTAACAAGGAAATAGCACAATTGGTACCAATTCTTGTCAGTTTCTCACACCTACACAAGTAAGGCTTATGGTGGAGCTTGGTGAGGATAGTGGCACAAAAATTTGATGCAAAATGTTAGCAAGAGTCAATAATGTTGAAAGAGATTCACAAATTCGCAAATGTAACAAGTAGACCAATAGCAATGAATGGCACATGGAAACGCACACACGGATAGATAAATGGGGCCATGCAACCAAGGAATGAGCTCAAAATGTGGAATCCACCAAAACGCTCGTGTTGCACAACTCAAGAGAGACACTAGCACGATTGCTCAATAGGCGGATACGACACTTGTGCACAACTTATAAGATGCAAAATGGATAAACTTTCTATCCCAAGTATGCTATGTATGTATGGTTCCCGGTGTTTGATCCAAGATGATCGGATATGAAAATATTATATGCAATGTGGTATGATGCTATGGCACTTGATTACAAGCTTCTTTGCTCTTTCTTTTTCTTTTGCTTAAAAGCTTATTCTCTTTTTTTGTATGGCCACTTTGCGGAATGCACAAACCAAGATAGCAATTGTGTATATGCGGGAACAAACATTTGGCACACGAGGTGATATGATACCAATATGATATGGTATGTATGCTATGGGAAGTATGATCACTAATGTGCACAAGTGACGTTGCCGGCAATACTCAAATGGCTAGTCTCGATAGGCAAGTGACGCAAAATGGGCTAGGGGTTATCAATGCAATTGCAAGGGGAATATAGAACGATGTCGTCGAGGTTACCGTCCGGTTCGATGATGAGTGGCGGTGTTCTTGATGTAGATACCAAGATGATGGAGACTCGTCCCTAAGTAGCCGAAACACCTTAAGAAACGGAAAAACCACAACTCAAAATCTCAAGGACAAAAGTCAAATGGTGGTATCGAGACTGCGGTGGTGGTTGCAGAAGTATTGGTGGAAACCCGGTCACAATGGGTTAATGTGGAAGGGTATGATGGGCTATACACGGTGTCGGAGTTGGAAGCACGGTCCCTAAGTAGCCGAAACACCTTAGGAGACACAACTCACAACACAAACAAAATCGGGTTAAGTTGAGGTGGCGGAAGTGTATGGTGGGTAAGTCTATGCGGAAGTTATGGTGGTGGTTGATGAAGAAGCAACCGTCCCTAAGTAGCCTAAACACCTTAGGTGACTCAAGTCACTACTCAAACAACCTCAAATGCTATGGGGATCAAAAT
This sequence comes from Aegilops longissima, assembly GCA_021605205.1. Lineage (NCBI taxonomy): Eukaryota > Viridiplantae > Streptophyta > Magnoliopsida > Poales > Poaceae > Aegilops > Aegilops longissima. The sequence continues at coordinate 4,793 of JAHIAM010006478.1, read as the reverse complement.
GGGTTAGGTTGCGGAAGGCTATGGTGGTATTGCGGATGATGTGGTGGAAGCCCTAGGCAAAGATGCCAAAGTACCAAAATTTGATGGTGTTAAAAGGTGGTGAAACCAATGTGAGGACCTCGGGCACGTCGATAGCTTCAAAACGAGCCAAAGAACACTCAAATCGGAGTTCGGAGTGAAGAGTTATGATGAAAACGGTGAAGAAGGCTGATGCTGAAATTCTGTGCAATGTTTCGGGTTACGCCGGAAGTTCCGGGATTAGGGCCGAAGTTACGGGCTCCGGAAGTTCCGGGGGGCGGCCGGCAGTTCCGGGGGTCGCGGAAAAAGTCTGGGGACCTTGGGTAAACTCTCTGTTTAGCCCGGAAGTTCCGGGGTAAGGACGAAAGTTCCGGGGGACGGAAGTTCCGGGGAGGCCGGAAGTTCCGGGGGTCGTGGAATTTCTTCCGGGACGAGCCCTAAATTATAGATCTGAGAACGGGGCGGAAAAACTCGATTTCCAAGGTCAAAATTGCGGAGATCTCTTGGATGGAAAGGGGGAAAAGATGGGGAAGGCTAGATCCACTTGAAACACAACGGATCCATGGATCAAAATCAACAAAACATCATCCAAACCAACAAATCACAAAAAAAATTGGGCTATTTTTGGTGGGGATTTTCGAATTTAGGACGAAATCCACAAAATCAAGATAGAAAACAAAGGGTAGGGGCTCCAAAAACGTGATCAACGTGGCTCATGATACCAAGATGATGTAGGGTGGAACCATAGGGGCCGATCTTTCACGTTTGGATAGGATCCCTACGAGGAACACGAAGAACGAGCGAAGAGCACGAGGGAAATCACGGGGGAAAACACAAGAGAACCACTCAAACCAACAAGATTCGATTACACATGCACTAGATCGATGAACACAAAGAGAGATACACGATCCACAATCAACAAAGGACGATACAAGAGGTAACCGGGTTCTTCTCCGTGAGGAGGTCTTGATGGGGGCCACCCAAGAGGGAGTCTTGAATCCGCTTGGGGGATCTTCTCCGAAGAGGTCCTGAGCTCCGAGGAGAAGTAACCAAGTGGATGAGCAAGGCTCTCACACAAAATATGAGCTGAACCATCGCTAACCCTAACTAGGAGGAGGGGTTGGTCTATTTATAGTCTAAGCCACGAAGGGGTAAGTGGGAAAGGGTTACATGGGCTTCGGCCCGAGTCTTTGCACGCAGGCAGGCCGGAAGTTCCGGGCAGGGTTGGAAGTTCCGGGCTCCGGAAGTTCCGGGCAGGTTCCGGCCGGGTTCCGGGCCATCCAGAGAGTTGGCGCGCTCGGGGCTGGTCTGGACTCCGGGGGCCGGAGGTTCCGGGCAGGCCGGAAGTTCCGGGCAGAGGCCGGAAGGTCCGGGCTTTCCAGAAGCTTGTCCTTGCTTCTTCTTCCTTCTCCTCTTCCATGCTTGGCCTTGGTCCTTGGATCCTCCATGGTTGTCTCGGTTGTACCTGAGTGTATGCAAGGTCCATGCATGAGGTAGTAGCCATGTCTCACATGTGGAAAGTGAAGGTTCGAAGAGGAGTGAGTTCACCTTGTGTCCAATGGCGTATGGTCGAGGTCTCGTCATATGTCCTCTTGGAGCTTGGAGAGTATTTGGAGTGTACATGGGGATGAACATGGGATGCTCCGCATCACATGAACATTAGAATCATTACCAAGAAACAGAAGTACCTGGTAATTTAATTGGCGTGCGCGAGCTCTAGTAATTGGTCATGTATATGTATCATTAGGGGCTGTGGGTGTAACGTAGTTAATAAGAGCCTTACGTTCCCTTCCACAATCAATTCCCTTATATAACTAAAGCATTTCTAGACTCAACTTCGACCAGTTTGTGATGTAGGGTGGAACCGTATGGGGATGATCTTTCACGTTTGGAGAGCATCCCTAAGAGGAACACGAAGAACGAGCGGGAGAGCATGAGGGAAATCACGAGGAAAACACAAGAGAATCACTCAAACCAACAAGATTCGATTACACATGCTCTAGATCGATGAACACAAAGAGAGATACATGATCCACGATCAACAAAGGACGATACAAGGTGTAACCGGGTTCTTCTCGTGAGGAGGTCTTGATAGGGGCCACCCATGAGGGGGTCTTGAGCTTGATCACTCCAAAATCCATGGAGCAAAGCTCTCATATGTCTATCATCTACTTTGCTAACCCTAAACATGGTCCTTGGTACGGAATATATAGGCATGGGGACGAAGTGGATGAAGAGGAGGCCCAAGAAGCAATCACAGTCGTCCATCCTGTAGGGCTCGTGCGCATGGGGGTCCCGTGGGCACGGTACAGGCCCGTGCACACGGGGTGCTCCAGCGCCAACTCTCTGAGTAGTCCGTGCGCACGGGGTCTCGGGGGCCCGTGCGCACGGGGTCGCCTGGGACTTCCTGTCCAGCTCCTGTTGGGTTCCTTCTTCCTCCGTGTGGGCTTGGGGTCCTTCTCCTTGGCCTCCGGAAGCTTCCTGGCTGCTTGGTGGCGGTCACCCTCGTACCTAAAGATGCACAACGATCCAAGGTGAAGTAGCAACCAAGTCCTATGGATATTCATGTAAATCTTGAAGAGGAGCGAGTTCACCTTAAGTCCGGTAGGTCCACTTGGGGCTTGATGTGCTATGAAGGTGTACATGGAGATGAACGTAGGATGCTCCGCATCATCTCCTCCCCCTTGGGAAAGATCCGACCTCGGATCATAAACCGTATCGCCATGTACACGGTAGGCATGAATGGACCATAGGTTGATTTCGTGGCACTCCTCAACTTGAAGGTCCATAGGGTCCATCTCCAATGTCGGTCCTCCATCCAATATATGTATCATGTAGACAAGAAGAAGGAAACAACAATGAAAGTATGGCCCATCCAAAATGCATATTTGAGGATGTCTCAAAGTGAAGGAGTTCACCTTTAGTAGTTTCTCAAGGATGTTGGAGTTGCGCATCTTGTATGCCTTCACATAACCAATATGTCTCGGGATGGTACCGCCTTGTGAATCCTTCGAAACGAAAGAACATGGAAAACACTTGGCAAAACAAATGATGTTAGCGGAAATGCAAAACCTGTGTGGTAAGATACCCAACAAGTGTATGCATCATGCTCATCAGAAGAAAGGACAAGGGAGTATTTCATAGTATGGAGGCATATGATGCGAGAACAACCAAATACAATAGGCTCAATCAAAGAAGCATGCTTCACAAGTAAAGTGTCCAAGTCTCCAAGATCAATAAGCATAGCAAGTTGGCCCTCAATACAAGGTGATATGAGAGATGCAAGTAATGGAGACAAGAGACAATGATCGATATAAATTATGTGAGAGGCATGAGCATAGGTGCTATCAACCCAAGAAAGCAAGTAATAGTGGAACATGGTGATGCAACATAGCGAGCTATCATAGCGATCAAGTCAAGCATGCTAGTAGTGCGAAGATGCAACACACTAGAAGGAATCATGGCAAACATGTCATTGGTGCAAATAGTGGGCATGAATAATTCACATGTCATAGCACAAGCATGAAAGCAAGATAGGAGTAGAATGGCATGAATGTATTGGCGAGAGGCCATATGTAAATAGCAATGGGGCATCATGACTCTCCCAACACAACAAGCATCAATAGCATGGGGCACATGACAAACATGGAAATAGCAACAAGGATCTCCACCAAGCATGTAAATACTCATAGAAGTAGCATAATGATGAAACATGGGTAGATGCAAGCAAGGGTCACAATTGCATGGCAAAGGCATAGGAGCAAGCATAGCATGCAAAGTGAACACGGTAATATGAGCATAAGGTAACAAGTGGTAAATGGCCCATAGCCGTGTGAGAGCCAAGTAGAAGAGATGCGCGTAGTCCTTGCTTGAAGGGAAGGGTGGTAAGGGTAGTCCATGGGATCCCAAGTCATCATTGCTCTCAAGAGCTCATTTCGTCAACTCATGGGATTGAGAAGTTGACGAGTATACGTGAGGACCTACACAAAACAAAGACAAAAGGGAAAATTGTGTGTGCGTGGTAGATGTACACATCATCCATTATGATGCATACGTGCTTGTGTTGGTTAGCACCAAATATCCAATGCTCAAATAAATGAGATGCGTGATATAGAAACATGTCATCCATCATGATAGGTTTGTTGTTATGTATAGCATAATGGAGACTCAAATGATGTAATGCATCATGAGAAATATCGAGAGCATTGTTATTCATGGAATGCATATGGTGCAAGCAATCATGGAAATCATGCAAAGTATGGAATGCATCAAGATCTCCTAATATGTACGAGAAACTATGGGGGTCTCCTCATGAGCATTAGTGGAAACATCACATGGAGAATATTGACAACATCCAAAACAATGCATATTTGGAACAATGTGATCATGGCATGACATAGTAGATGAATTGCGCAAATCATGTAAAGGAAGCATGGCAGTATCATCACAAAGTGCAAATGGGATCGATTTTAATGGGGCATGCATAGTTACTATGTTGAGATTGAAAAGATTTAATATGGAAAATCTCACACATAGCATATGACAAGTTCAATGGATTGTCAAACATGACATGAGCAATAGAATTTTCACAAGATGTACTATGGAGCATAGCATCACAACTAGGCAACTCAACATGCTCATCATCATATTCATCATAAATAGGTAAGTCATGACATGAAGAAGTTTCACTAGCATGAAGCATGGTAATAGGTGGGTCAATATCATGGGAGCAATCATTGTCAAGAGCGTCCACTAGTGGGACAAGAGAAGCACCA
>JAHIAM010006477.1:0-26214 GCA_021605205.1 Aegilops longissima | reverse complement strand
GGTTCAGGAGCTCCGCCCTCCTCCTCTTCGCCGAGCTAGCCGAGCCCTGAAGGCCAAGGTGGCCCGAGGCCTCTCAGACTAACTCCGCCTGACCCGCTCCGTCAGCCGAGATCCTCTTCGACGCTGCCCGCACCAGCCCGGCTCCCCGACCGCAAGGCTCTCCTCGAGTTCTCCATGAGCCTAGCTACCTCCCTCCTTTCCTTTCTTGCTCTCGAGCCTCATAGCGACCAAGACGGAGCTCAACCAGACGCGCCGCCATGGAGCTCGTCCCGACGCAGCTCCCGCCATCCACCGTCACCTCGGTGTCCAACATGCTCACCGCACCGCCAGAGCGTCTAACCACCACTTCACGCAGACTCACCGCACACCGTAGCCCCGAGTTCGCCATCACTCAACTCCGGCTGCCGCCAAGGTCGCCGCTGCCCGCTTCAGCCACCCCGAGCTCAACTAACGCCACCAAGAGCTGGCGGGTTGCTCCTCACCACCAGACACCCTCCGCGTTCATTTGGTTGCCGAACGGCCAAACCCACTTCGCCGCTGTCGCCGGGTTTCGCCGGCGGCTAAACGCCGCGAGTTGACCTCGCTAACTCCTCGCTTGACCACGGTGGGCTGACTCTGACTGGTAATGATGTGGGGCTCAAGCCCAGAAACTAATCAGATTAGTTTTAATTAATATTTAGTTAAACTAATTACACCGACACGGGACCCACCGGCCAGTTTGACCAGACGCCCCTCTGACCCCTCGACGCTCATCCTCGACGCATTGTCGACGCAAAGAAATGAATTACTCGAATTATTCTGTTATAGGAAATTCTAAAATAGTTCAAACTTCAAAAATTCATAGAAATTAATCAGAATCTCAAATGCAAAGTTTTATATATGAAAATGATCAAAAAATCCATTATATCCATTGGTTAAGGTTTCATGCATGATAGAACAAGTTAACCTTGCTGTTTAAGAAGATTAAGATAATGCACCTTTATGGCTATGTTAAATGAGCTAACATTTGAGTATTTGATTCAAATGAGTTCATCCTTTTGTTCCAGCTTGCATTAGGCCAACACACATTCATATTGCCATCATAGCATGCATCATATTGTTGCATTTTGCCATGTGTGTTTATTTTCTGTGTCTTTTCGTGATAGGTTCTCCGAGGATAATCCCGAATATCCGCTCAAGGGCAGATCCTACCACCACTACATCGTGCAAGCAACCCATTGATCATTCCGATACAAACCCATGTTCTCGCTTCAGCTCTTGTTTAATGCATTAAGACAACGCGATTCAAACTGTTGTGTGCTGCGGTAGTTGAACCCACTTCCTTTGCATGACTCATCATTGCCACAAGAATTAGATGAAACCCACTAGTATGTGTAGGAGTTGATTGAGCCATGTTTGTGATTCCTACCATGCTATGCTTGCTATGCTTAGAGTTGTGCTCGTCCGCTCGACGGGATGATGAACCTGGAGGAAAGGTTGTGCCGTTCGAGAGTGAAAGTGTTGAACACGCTTTTGGTAAAGGTATCGATGAGAGGCCATGTAGGAGTACATGTTGGGTTGTATCATTGAAGCCGCCCCTAAGAACTGAGTTCTGTTTGTGATCCATGAAATAGTTATTACCATGCATTGGGCCCGAAACCAATGGACCCTCTCGGCTTTTTAACCACCCTTGTTCTCTCGTCCAAGAGTTGCAACTAGTTTCGTGTTTGTAGATATGTGTTGAGACCGTATGAAGGCTAGACCTTAGGGTCGGGCTATGATGCAGAGATACACCGTGTCGGTGTAAATTCAATGCCTGCTTGGTATCTCGAACCTCGCACACATCGCTCGGGGCAGTAGGGGAAACCTCGACCGACTCCCAAATGATGGAACCCGAATAGGCGATAAACCTGGACTAGGGACTTGAGTGTTTAGGTAGGCTGTGGCCGACACCCACGCTGGGCTTCCGCTGAAGGTTGCCGAGTACATGTCGTAAACGGGCGGTAAGTGGTGAGAGCGCAGTGAAGAAGTACACCCCGTGAGGTTAATATGATCTATTCGAATAGCCGTATCCACGGAGAAGGACTTCTGGTTGCCTATAACAGTTCATAGACAAGTAAATGGATACTACTAAAAGCCTCAAGATAGTGTGAGTGTCATGGATGGCCCTCTCGGGTTAACGAGAGGATCCACTGTGGAGTATTGTGATGGTGAATAGTGGACTGTAAAGCGATAAATGCTTTTCAAGTGGTGTCACGAGGATAGCTTAGCCAAGAGTCAAAGCTGGCTTGCTGCAATAACTCCACCACCTTCTTGAGAATGTGCATGTATGATAGGATTCTGCTAGAAGACTTGTTGAGTACCTCCGTACTCATGTTTGCTTAATTAATGTTTTCAGACGACAACACCGCCTCCGATGGGTTTTATGTAGACCTTGACATCGATTTAGTGAACTAGCCACCTGTGGTGATCCAAGGCTTGTGAAGGGCCATCAGAGATAGAAGGGCTTCAACAAGCTTTCTTTCTTTTTAGAGTCTCAGATTCGACTAGTTTGCTTCCCATGTGCTTGTATGTTTGTATGACTTGAGTGTTGGGTCATGTGACCCTATCTGTATGGATATAGTTATGTATGGCTCCCTGAGCCTCTTAAATAAAGTACTTTGAGTTGTAGAGTTTTGTTGTGATGCCATGTTGTATGTACTCACATCGGGCATATTATGTATGATTGAAATGCTTGGTATGAGGGGTCCGACAAACTAGTTGTTTATCCTTGGCAGCCTCTCATATGGGGAAATGTAGTCTCGTGCTTCCGAGCGATAGTAGTCCGCCATAGTCCTGGTTCACCGGAGTCCGCTAGCCCAAAGACTACCGCTTGGACACTTGATCGGCCGGGTATGCTTTCACTGCTCCTATGTCCGTCTCCTGGGAAATGTCACGCTGTGATATTCGAGTCCTGCCTAGCCTCGCTAAAGACGAGATACCGGAGTCCTCATAGCCAAAGGTTACAGTTTCAAGTCATACGCTGATGACCGACATGCTCGATGTGATTCATGTATGCCTGTCCCCATGGGTTAGCGCCGCTTGGGTTCACGATCAGCCATGTCGGCCCGGTTCTTTGTCATATGGATGCTAGCGACACTATCATATACGTGAGCCAAAAGGCTAAACGGTCCCGGCCATGGTAAGGCATACACTGTGGAATACCGCAAGGAGGTCAGCAAAGTGATATGAGGTGTTACCGCCAGGTCGATGTGACTTGGAATCGGGTCCTGACATCGCTTCGAGATGCGGCCTTCTACAGCTTAGGACCGATAAGGAAAATTGAATGAAGAACTTCGCTGCAATTCAATGCAACTCTTCACATTCGCTGCTGCTACAACACGGATCTCGAAAACTTGGATCCTTGAGTGGATGCCAGCAATGTACACCACGGCCAAAGCTCTTGATATTATTGAGCTTATCGCCTCGCCCACTCTGTGAACTCTTTGAACCTGGTTGTCACTTCACCACAATGCTTTGAGAGCATATACCGTAAGTTCGAGCCAATATGAGCCAAATGCTGAGTATGATGAAGCCACCTTAGAGATGTCGACATTATCCCACGGAATTCTTTGTTGAAGACCTTGAGTATCCGCCTCAAGACTATCTATCATATCATCAGCGAACTCTATGGCCTGTCAAAGGACATTCTCCAAAGTAAGCTTAGAAGGCTTAATGAAGACATTGGTTTTCTATATCTTCAATGGCATCAGTTTCAATGCTCAAGACTTCTTCATCGTGCAATTGGCTGATCTCGATCTCGATCTATTTGGTCTGAAGTTTTATGCTCCATGGGTACGCGCCTCATCGCTTCACTGCTATCAACTATCAGCCTTCAAGGCAATCATCTCATATTCTTGCCGAGGTTGATATGTTTGTCGGGCCATTTACCCGTGAGCCTCGCAAAGGAGCCAATTTATCTTCACAACGCCAATCACCAAAGCTTCACACAACCTATTGAAGGAGTTCTGGCTGCAACTCGTGTTTATCCTTTGGCTGGCAATACATGTGCACCTCATCATGCCCATACTGAAGCCAATGAAAGCACCATTGTGCAAAGACCTCAAAAGCGATCTCGTGTTCTCAATGACCGAGATCTTCTCATCACCCTGCATCAAAAACAGGATAAGCATCATGACTGGCTGAAACGTCAGATACAAAGCCTCTTGATGGATGTCAATCGCATTCGCAATCTTGCCACCAAGAATGCTTTTGTCACTCATGAAACCTGTCGGCGGTTGTCGGGGATATACCCCGCGGTATGACCCGGCCGGAGTTGTAAACGGTTGGGACTTGGTAAACCGGCGGATGGTAAACCGGCGGAGAGTTAAGACAGAGAGTCAAGACAGATGGCTAAGACAGACGGTAAACCTGCCGATGGTAAACCGCAGACAATGTTAAACCGCAGACAATGTTAAACCAGAAAAAGTGATAACTGGTTGTCGTGTTTTATGAAGCCCGAGATGTTATGAAGCCCAAGATGTTAAGAAGCCCATGAAGATAAGTTAGAATAGTTAAGTCTTAAGTCCGAAGTTGGACTCATATGTAACCCGCCTTCAACATATATAAGGAGGGGTAGGGCTCCCAAGGAGGGACAAGTTACAAGCAAGAAGAAACAATCTTAGGGCTAGACACAAAGAGGAGAGCCGGTTTACTACGACTACCTCATGATGATATGAGACCTAGCCTCAAACCAGCATGTAGGGTTTTTACCGGATGATGTTTCCCGGGTCCGGCTGTCTAAATCCTCGCCTTGTGTGTTGCGCCTCTCGATCTCCGCCAACCCCTCTCAAGCTACAACATAGATGCGCTGGCCTCGCTGACTAAGTACTTACACTCGGACATCTGACGTGACAATTCCACGACAGTTGGCGCCCACCATGGGGCCCGCGCATGTTGGTGTTGAGTTCTTGGAGGGATCCTAATTAAGGTTTCGAGAAGCTTGTCAAATTTCCAGATGAAGAAAAGTCAGCTTTAAAAAGGATCTACGTCCGCTTTGATTAAGATCAGAAATTGTTTATCAACATAATTGATCCAGTTGGTTAATCATGATCCGTCGGTGCTTCATCAGGTTTCCTGGAAAGGGCCAGCTGGCACCGCGAGCCGCTGCTATTATTAAATCGCCGCCGGTCTGAATCGGATAAAGCTTCACTGGCTAAACACGAGGTGATCGTAAGCTTGGAAGAAAAAATAAACCCGCGGACGGATCAGTTCCCGAGAGGCAAACAGAAAAACATACCATCAGGCTTTCACGTGCAATCATTGTACAAGAACGGGATTTTCCACAACCTCTACGACCCGGAGGATGAGTCAACACCTGGGTTGACCCGCTTCGTCTCTGCTTTGAACCCTTTGTCGTGCGATGAGCCGCTTCCGCCGAGCCGGTCCTGGGCGGGCTCGGGCGGCATTGAGGTCGAGGGCGGCGGCTGTGAGGTCAAGGGCGGCGATGGTGAGGTTGAGGGCGGCCTCGGGCAGCGGCGGTGTGGCTGAGGGCGGCCTGGGGCGGCGATGGTGAGGATGAGGGCGGCCTCGGGGGGAGACGGTGAGGTTGCAGGCGTCAACGCCGGCAGGAGATGGCAGTGAAGTGAGGCGACGGAGAATTGGGGAGACGGCGGCGAAGTGGGGCGAGGGATTTGGGGGAGAAGTGGTGGCCGAGGGGTGGGAAACCATTGGTTAAGTGAAACATAACGGTAGCTTGCCATCGAAAATGCGCTTATAGCTGTTAGCTATAACGCTTTCAAGAACGCGCCATCGCTATGCCTTCCTCCTTTTTTTCCTTTTTCCTTTATTTTTCTTTACATTTTATTTTTTTTTCCTTTCTCCTTTTTCTATTTCTTTCATTTTATTTTATTTTCGTTAGCAGTAGCGCCTTACACCTAAACGCACTGCTACAACAATATTAGCGGTAGCGCGGTTTTTGAAAGACCGCTACTACTATGTGTAGCCTATCGGCTTAGTAGTGGGAATTTTAGTAGTAGCGTTTTTACAATGATATGCGCCATCGCTATATTTAGATTCTGCAGCGCTTATTCTGCACGCTGCTATTATTTGTAGCAGTAGCACGCTTTTTAAAAGCGCCATCGCTAAAGTTCTGTATAAGGTTTTCCTAGTAGTGCAACTCAACAAACACCATCGGAGACACCAGAGAGCATCTTTATAATCACCCGCTTATGTTGTGACGCTTGATAGCACACTAAGTGTTCCTCCGGTATTCGGAGTTGCATAATCTCATAGTCATAATGAACATGTATAAGTTATGAAGAAAGCAATATCAATAAACTAAACGATCATAGTGCTAAGCTAACGGATGGGTCAAGTCAATCACATCATTCTCTAATGATGTGATCCTGCTCATCAAAGGACAACTCTTGTCTATGGCTAGGAAACTTAACCATCTTTGATTAACGAGCTAGTCAAGTAGAGGCATACTAGTGACACTGCTTGTCTATGTATTGACACATGTACTAAGTTTCCTAATACAATTCTAGCATGAATAATGAACATTCATCATGATATAAGGAAATATAAATAACAACTTTATTATTGCCTCTAGGGCATATTTCCTTCAAAGGTCCTGAAGGAACTACTCACACATCATCATGGAGGCAGCAAGGTTGACGAAGATAGCCCCCCCTCAGTTGATTTTCCTCCTCCTAGAAAGTACTTAACAGGCTCCAGATGAGATCGTGTCAGAACAGAGTCTTGAAGTGGTGAAAGAATTGTTCCATGTCTCGCTTCAGAGGTTATATATATATTCGAATTTATTGGCCAAGAATTAGGGAAAAGGGAGCTACGAGGGGGCCACAAGTCAGGGTGGCGCATCATACCCCCCAGGGCGCGCTTGTGGCTTGTTGGAACCTCATGGGTCTTCTTGTTATCCCCTAAAACTTCTAGGGTCTCTTATGTTCCAGAAAAAATCGTCAAATTTTCCAGTTGTGTTTGGACTTCTGTAGGTCTGGATTTTTTGAAAACCAAAATCAAACAAAAACAGGAACTGACACTGGGCACTAAATTAATAAGTTAGGCTAAAAAATTAATATAACTAGGCAATTCCCCGTGCATTGCTGCGGGAATTGTTGGCAAAATGTTTAGATGATACTTGCTTATGTGGAACGTGAATATTAAAATTAACAATATGAGCATGAAATACAAATATATAAGATCTACTATACCTCATTAGTTTATTTTTGCAAAATAGTTTTGGAACATAAGTAGCATAATGTGTGCTTAAAATTCTTGGAGTTGTCCACGCTGGTGTCTTCTTCATTGAGGAAAATTGGACATGAGTAGTGAAGATGACTCTCTCCGTGGTTGTTGCGGTAACTTTGTTAAAATGTGCAACTAGTTGCTAAATATAATGAAAAGAAAGTATAAGCTTGAAAGTCAATAAAAGAAAGTATCTAAAATAGAGTATGTTCTAAAATTATAATTAAAAATGTCATTTCGAACAAAAAATGTGAAGGATGACTAACATGAATATATGATCTAGCAGTGTTACATGCATAGACTAATGCAAAAAATAAGTATAATTTATAAGTTAAACGCATGACTCGCTTATGTGGCAGATTTTGCATGGCTTAGCGAGAAAGAACCTTAAATACATTGCTTAGTGGGGCGTTAGGTGGACACTTTGCATGTTGAGAGAATTGGTGCTTATGTGGCAGATTGTGCGTGGCTTAGTGAGAGAGAAGACTTAAATGCATTTCTTATTGGGACGTTGAGGTGGATGATACGTCTCCAACGTATCTATAATTTTTTTATTGTTCCATGCTATTATATTATCCATCTTGAATGTTTTATATGCCTTATGGTGCTATTTTATATTATTTTTTGGGACTAACCTATTAACCTAGTGCCCAATGTCAGTTGCTGTTTTTTTCTTGTTTTTGTCTTTTACAGAAAATCAATACCAAACAGAGTCCAAACGGAATAAAACTTTATGATGATTTTTCTTGGACCAGAAGACAACCATGAAGCTTCGAGAGGAGGCCAGAAGACCCACTGGGAGGCCACAAGCCCTAGGGGAGCGCCCCGGGGCCGCCCCCTAGGCTTGTGGGCCCCTCGCAGACCTTCTAACCCTAATTCCAGCTCCATAAATACTCAAATATTCCCCTTACATCAGAGGGCATGCCAAAAAATACTTTTCCGCCACCGCAAGTTTCTGTTCTCGTGAGATCCCATCTTGGGGGCTTTTCCGGCACTCTGCCAGAGGGGGATTCATCACGGAGGGCCTCTACATCAATCTTGCTGCCCTTCCGATGATGTGTGAGTACTTTACCATAGACCTACGGGCCCATAGCTAGTAGCTAGATGGCTTCTCTCTCTCTTTGATCTTCAATATGTTGTTCTCCTCGATGTTCTTGGAAATCTATTCAATGTAATCTTCTTTTTGATGTGTGTTTGTTGAGATCCGATGAATTGTGGATTTATGATCAAATTATCTATGAGTATTATTTGAGTCTTCTCTGAACTCTTTTATGTATGATTAAGATAGCTTTGTATTTCTCTCCGATCTATCGATTTGGTTTGGCCAACTAGATTGGTTTTTCTTGCAACGGAAGAGGTGCTTTGTGATGGGTGCAATCTTGTGGTGTCCTCACCCAGTGACAGAAGGGGTAGCTGAGGGAGTCCTGGATTAGGGGGGTCCTCGGACAGCCGGATTATATACTTTGGCCGGACTGTTGGAGTATGAAGATACAAGATTGAAGACTTCATCCCGTGTCCGGGTGGGACTTCCTCATGCGGAAGGCAAGCTTGGCAACCGGATATGTGGATCTCCTCCCTTGTAACCACTGTAACCCTAGCCCCTCCTGTCTATATAAACCGGAGGGTTTAGTCCGTGAGGACAAGAACAATCATAGTCATAGGCTAGCTTCTAGGGTTTAGCCTCTACGATCTCGTGGTAGATCAACTCTTGTAATACTCATATCATCAGGATCAATCAGCAGGAAGTAGGGTATTACCTCCATCGAGAGGGCCCAACTCGGGTAAACATTGTGTCCCCCGCCCCGTTACCATCCGCCTTTAGACGCACGCTCGGCCCCCTCACCCGAGATCTCCGGTTTTGACACCGACATTGGTGCTTTCATTAAGAGTTCCACTGTGCCGTCATGATAAAGGCTTGATGGCTCCTTCGATAATCGGCAACGATGCGATCCAGGGTGAGGTTTTTCTCCCCGAACAGATCTTCGTGATTCGTGGCTTTCAGATCAAGGGCCAACTCGCTTGGCCATCTAGAGCAGATCGAGAGCTACGCCCCTGGCCATCAGGTCAGGTTTGGAAGCTTGAACTATATTGCCGACATCCACAGAGACTTGATCTTCGACGGATTCGAGCCCATGTCAGCTGTGCCGCACAGTCACGACGAGCATGACTTAGCTCTGCCGCCCGACGGTGTTCGGAAGATCACACCAGTGGCTACTCCGGACTTCAATCTGGAACAGATCCCGCCGTCTGAGGACGGGCGGATGGACCCCGCCACGGTGGCCGCACACTCAGCGGCGATTGAGCCGAATACTGACTTAACCTCCTATGAGGCCTCGACTCTTGACTCATCCTCGCCACAAAGCTTCAACCGCTTACGTCTGCGTTCATCGAATCTGATTGGGCATCGATCATGGAGTTTACCTCCGAGGATATCTTTTTCAGCACTCGCCTTGGGCGACGTACTAAATTCATCGAGGTCTCTCTCCTTGTCGAGACCCTTGGTTTAACTATGTCCGCTTGAGGGAAGCGGACGACAAAGAAATTCATTCCCCACCCACCACCCACTTAATTAGCCAATCGTCGATTTACTTAATCGACATGCTCGATTTCGACCAAGACATCGATGGTATGGACGACGACGCAGGAGAGAAATAGGAACCACCGCCCACAGGGCGCTGGACAGCCACTTCATCACACGATATATACATGGTGGATCACTACAAAAAATACACTTCATTGATGATACGTGTTTGTCACAGTAGGTCGCGTTTTTTGTCATGCATGTACATCCATGACAAATTTATGACAGTAATCAAGATAGTCATACTTGTGATGTCGAGAAGTGTTCCATGACATTACTAAATTATCATCACGGAAGTGTCCACTTCCATGACGATAAATCGCGCCGCCACGTAACTGCTTTCCAAGGGTGACCGACACGTGGCATCCACCGTGAACGGAACGCCGCTAAGCTATCGGGTCGGGTTTTGATCCGATAACCCGTTAATGCCCCGACCAATGGCGTATTTTCCACATGTAAAATCATCATTGGCTGGAGCAAACACGTGTTGGCTCACCGCTGGGACAGATGTCATCCGCCATTGGACCGAAGGTGCCTATGATACGGCGACACGTGGCACGCCCAACAGAGGCCCATTCCGTGAAAAGGCCGCCCGCTTGACTTGGTCAAAAGGGTGGCGGGCCGCCCACTGAAAAGCCCGTTAACGCCTGCTTGCATATAGCCCATTTACGCTCGCTAACCGAGGGCCCGCTACGCTCTGTCCGAATTAGGCCCAAGAGCGCCATTCGGGCCGCCCAATATGATTCAGCCTGCTTTAACTTCTCGCCCATGTGACCCATGACTTCTTTCGCCCATATGAGGACCTTTTGTAACTTGGCCCATTAACGGCCCGTGGTGAAACTCGCCCGTAATGAACAAAGGTATCACTTTATACCCATTAACGCCCGTTATTCCATTGGGCCGCTTCCAGCCCAAGTTATCTTTCGCCTTCTCAGGCCCATTGATTCTGGGCTCATTTGCAGATTCGTTACATACGCCTACATCGCTATTTTCGCCAGGGCCAAATTCAGCCCGTTGCTACAAATACCGCCCGCTTATGGACCGTTAATACGTTGGGTCGCTTTATGTCAAAAACCTGCTGGGCTGTTTTCATAGAGTTATCAAACACGCCTATTAACGCCCGTTATGGTCCACTTAATAGTACGCCCATGATTGGCGTAAATGATGATACGCCTGTAGAAGGCCCATGGATCCTACGCCGTATGAGGCCCATGGATAGTAATGCCCATAGAAGGCCCATGGACCCTACGGCCGTAGAAGGCCCATTGATCCCTAAGGCCCGTGATAGAAGGCGATGGATACTACGTCGTATAGAAGGCCAATGGTCCTACTACGAACGGCGGCCCATGGATCATACGCCCGCAGGAGGCCCATGGTTACAACAATTGCCGTGTGTTGCCATGATTATTTTGGCCTAGTTACCAAAAATAGGCTATTGTGGCCACTAAAAAACATGTAAAAGAACTGCAGTGACTACAAGCAAACAACTAAACAAGACAATAAGGAAATAAATAAAGCAATTAAGGCTAGCCTATTACCGCTATTACATATTACATCCATCTGGGCATCAAAGTTCGCCACCAAAGGCAAATATAGGGAACAAAGCAGATATTACATACACTTCCGCCAAAATTGGCCACCAAAGGCAAATAAACGCTGCAGCAAAACAAGAGCATAACTGAAACAATTTCAAGAGCTCAAGAAACGTTATCTCGGTATCCACCATGCCGGGTAATAAGCTTAGCAAGCTGATTAGCTTTGTCCGTTGGCGCTAAAATCCTCCAACGCTTGTCGTTGCACCGTAAAGTATGCATCCGAATGCTCCAGTGACTTCCGCAGTCCTTCCGCTTTGTCGCAAAGATAGCTGATCGATGTCTTTTAGCTTGTAGTTGAGACTCAAGAAACCGAACTGATTCGCATAGGAGTTTGAATAGCTTGTGCATGCGGTAGTGGCCAAGAACTCAAACACTAAACCAAGACAGACTTTGGGGTTGTCTCATTGCCTTCAAGATAGTCTTCCTTAGCTGTTTTATCACTTTGTTGAGACCAACAAGGATGTGTCACTATCCTAACCTTATCTGCATTACTTTCCTTTACCATTGCTTAATAAGGCACTCTTCCTCAATATTCTCAAGATTCTAAAAGAAGAAACAAGGCATACATAACAAGTTTAGCATGTACTAGTATATGAAACTCATTTCGTGAACCAGCTCATTAGTAAGGTGGACAGGATTAAACTACCAAGTCTTCTATTGCCAAGTACTAGTACATAATAAAAGCATCAAACAAACATATATCTATGTCCTATGGTCACCTGATTGTCTTGCCAAATCAAAATAGAGACACGGTTCAAATCATATCAATTCAAGACAAAGCAGCAAAGGAAAGAATACAAAGCATGGGAAACTACACGCACAACAAGATTTCAGATGGGTACCACGGTCTACATGTACAACAACACTATTGGCTCATGCAGATGCTAGTAATGTGCATGATATGAAGTCAATCTGATACACAATTGAAATTGAAATCAACAGAGCTATTGATAAGAGCAAACCTGTTAAAGAAACATGCGTGAACATACCCGCTGTGCCATTGAGTTTCGATTGATCCTTCAATTTAAAAAATAAGTTCAGATGAGAAATACAAGATACAAGAGCAAAGCAATCATAGTTAAAAGGCGCTACTTAAGCGAAGCGCTTTAAGCACGCTTAGCTCTAGGCTGCTATAAAACGCATTACGCATAACTACGCATAATCTGGCATAATCACAAGATAAGCATGCACTTTGGTCAAGAAGCGCAAGGCGGTGGCAAACGCATAATTAACGCCAGCGCTTTTTTTTTAACTATGATAGCAATGGAATCTTAAATTAGAACTGTTGTTCTTCAGGTTTAGGCACTTGTTCTACATGAATAGAGTACAGAAGACACAAGAATAAAATACTTAAAAATAGAAAATGAGCTCATAGACCTTACCACATTCTTGGTTCGGGACCAACAGTAACAAGGCATTCCTACCATCGCTCCAAGAAATGTGTCTCAGAGAACGTAAGGAAATTTGATGAGTCTCTTTGCCGTGAAGTACGCTTTCTTCGTGTAATTCCGATACTACCACCAAGCATTCTTGAAGATAACAGAGGTATTAGCACAGGTTACCTCATCCCGAAGTTTCCAAATCGGTCCTTCTCTAGTAGAGAAAAATAGGAAAATTTGTTGTATTATAACCATCATGGAGGTAGGATGTATGGGACGAAGCAAAGTAATTGCCATGAATAACATTACTTACACATAACTCCTGGACAAACACCGCAATCGCATTTTCCTTCATCTTCAAGATAATATTTCCAAGATGGGAAGATACACACATACGATTTAACAACATCAAATGCGATAGATGCTAAACCACGACCGGCTGGTTGTGCTTCCTCCACGTGAATAGGCGCATTAACTGTGGAGTTGGGGTTCGCTGTGATAGTACTAGCCCTTTGGGCATTGGAGCTGCCTTTACTAACTGCCGTTGTTTGGGAGCTTTGTGGTGGAGATGGTGTCGTGTCAACAGAACCGGGTTACTATCGGCCGGGTTAGGTTAGATTGGGTGAAGTTGGTTCTCTCTCGTCCATCGCAGAGGGGTACAATCTAAGTAGAGTTTATGCGTTGTGTGGTAGGGCTGGTTCTGTGCATGTACAACCTGGGTGCTATCTCCACCAAGAGGTAGCACTGCTTTTATTTGAAGACCGTGTTTTTATTCTCGCTAGATATCGCATCACCCACTCCAATTCAAATGGCTGATAAACAGGAAACATAGTTGAATGTATGACATTGTATGAGAGATGATGCAATAGATAGTGTGAAAAACAGGGCATGAAATAGTTGACATGTATATTGTTTAACTAAAACGGATAGCATGACATAATTTCACATATATGATGTCTATCTAAACCGGATAGCATAGCATAACATAATTCAAAGATATGATGAATAACTAAACAAGATCACATGACATAACTCACCTACATGTTATCTAAGTAATCAGGATCGCATCATTTAATTCACATATGTGATTTATATGCTAAACAGAGGGCATTTGATATGATGTCCTAACTAAGAACATGGTGTTGAATATTGTGTATATGATGTCTAAACTATGCAAATGCAAGACACCGTATGCATGATATGAGCAGTATAACCATGCCAAGTTAGAGCATACACCTCTGGGGAATAGGACTGGTCATCTGCCTCTCAATCCATCTCTCGAGGAGCTATCGGGACCCAACAAGAGATCTGCTTGTACAGTAGCACCGCCTCGCTCAAGGCCTTGTTTTCACTCCAGATTTTTCCATCTCCCACCCAAATGGCTGATTCACAGAAGAGTAGTTTAATGTACAAACATTGTCAACAAATGGAAATGTAATGAAGAAAAGGATGGCAAGATATCATTCAAATATATGATGCCCTGGTTAAACATGATGGCATTGCACATTTCACATATATTATGGTGGCTAAAGACATGAGACTGCATAATTCTATATATGATATAGAAACTAAACATGTGGCATTACGTAACATGTCTAAACCAAGCAGATGACATATATGATGTCAAAAGTAGGCAATCGCAAGGCAACATATGCATGATATGACTAGCATCATCATGCCAAGGTAGAGCAAACACCTTGGGGGTAAATAGAGTGGTCAGCGGCCTCAATACGCCTCGTAACAGATATCTTCCTCTCGATTACAATCTGAGAGGGGCGGGAGGGTTTTCCATTGAACCCACCATGGAGCGATGTCCGCATGACATTGTATTGCCGCAAAACTCTTTCTTTTTCTCTACATGTTCAAAGATGATTGTGTACAATATCCGATATGCATACTGAAAAAAATATGGTGAGATTATGTAAGGAGAGCATGCAGAAATTTAGAGTGATGGTAACAACCAAAGGATCGACGCCTCCGCTGAACCAAAATAGCCCTAATGGATTGACGGAATTTATAGTAATAACTAACACAACAAGTGTACAACCTCTTTGCCGTGAGCTGCTTTCGACCTCAAAGATCATTGGGTTGGTCATTGAGAGCTTGAGGCAGAGTTACTGCCTGAGGTGTGGAGGAAGATCTGAGGAATCAGAGACAAGGCCCAGGCACCGCTCTACGCTAGATGGATCGCTCGCTGCTGGAGGCCCGTGAGCTCAGAAGACGCCAAGGTCAAGCAAAGACAAGATGTACATCATCAATCTCAAGTGGGATTCTAATAGCATCTCCAATAGATGATGAAAAATGGATGTAAAATTAACATCACCAAAAACCACCTGACTACAACAGTATGAGGTAAAAACTGGTGACTCGAATCTTAACTGCCAAACTGAAATTAATCAGTGGAATCTGAATGCTACCGTCAAAACTGAACGTAATGACATGATGTAGTTTAGGTAGGGCATGCAGCTCATCTTCAACCTACACACCCTCGAGCCGCCTCGCCAACACCGGCCGAATCCGCCGCCCATCACGCCACCTCTTAACAACTCGCCACCGCTTTCGACCAAATTTCTCTAGGCCCCCCGCTTCTGTTAAGCACGCTGTAAAATAAAAATTTTCACCATTTTCACCAAGATCCATCTATGAGTTCTTCTAAGCAACGAGTCATGAGAGAGAGATTGCATCTACATACCACTTGTAGATCGCAGGCGGAAGCGCTCGAGGGAACGGTGAGGATGGAGTCGACTCACGTGATTCAGATCACCGATGACCAAGTGCCGAACGGACAGCACCTCCAAGGTTTCAACACATCGCACGGAATGGACGACGCCTCTCCTTCTTTGTAGCGACTCAGACTCCGAATGGATCAAGTCTCCGCTCCGTGCTCGTCATCCCCGGATCAAGAATGCCGACACCACACAAGATTTCAAGGATTTATAGCAGAGTAGCAATCACACACTTATTACATCATTGTCCACAAGGGAACTTATTACAATAATATGGCTTAAGGCCATCTAATAATAACAGCGAAGGCTTGGAAGATAAGTGAGTCCATCAACTCCATCGGCATCACCGAGTATAGAACCACCACCTAACACCTTACTGTCGTTCTAAAAGTCTCGCGAACGTGAAAGTTGCAGCCCAAAATGGGTCAAGACATGGAATATGCCGCAATGTAACACATAAAGAGCAATGAAGGAAATAGCCTATACTACATGCATATATGGCTGGTGGTAAAGCCTCACTGGTTACATTTTTGCATAAAGCTAGTTTTTCCCTACAACAAAGGAATAATTTTATTTAACTATCATGGTGGTTGTTAAACATTGAGAATGGTTGACAGATCCTCAATCCCAATTAAAAAGTACTCATCAAAACCCAATAACTTTTATTAGAAGTAACATGTTGAGATTCACATGATATTCAATTACCGGATACTCAAACGTCCATAACCGGGACACGGCTAATCATGATTAGTTTATACACTCAAGAGGTTTATGACTTTTCCCCATTAAGACTCGATCGCCTCCGCTTGGTTCTCGTGACTACATGGTGTTTGAGAAACGGATGACCGAGACATAGTCTTCGTAAGCG
This sequence comes from Aegilops longissima, assembly GCA_021605205.1. NCBI lineage: Eukaryota > Viridiplantae > Streptophyta > Magnoliopsida > Poales > Poaceae > Aegilops > Aegilops longissima. The sequence goes on along the minus strand of JAHIAM010006477.1, from coordinate 9,841 downwards.
CTTAGCACCTTACATGTGGGTAGACCGCACTAACCTACATCCCCTACATCAGCTAGCCTACCCGTAAGAGTTCGCACAACTTAGTCAACTACGCCAGAGCCCATAATTGGCTTGTGGCTGCACACGGAAGTTTCCAGCTTGAATAATCTTATGATCCCTTAGAGCCCGGTGGCGGTCCCAAGAAATACAGTAAGTCCTCGATAGAAACCAGGTGCCTCAATCCACCCAGATGTGTGTTTAGGTTGCCACCTTAGATAAACCATTAATTAACAATCTCACATCTGTCATGGATATTCACTCACCCAATCCACGCCTACTAGCATAGCATGGCATAATAAGCAAACGAGAAGTAACTCCCAAGGTTTCATAAGTAAAACAGTAATAGGTACTACTCAATCTACTTCCCAACCCACAATTTAATTAGATCCTAAACATGCAAGTGTTTGAGGGTTTGATCTAATGCATAAAAACCGGTAGTAGAAAAGGTATGATCAAGTGTTACTTGCCTTGTCGATGATCCGAGACCTAGAGATTCAAGTAACAAGCTTGCACTCCGGTGATCTAACGCAGACAAACAACAAGCATACAATAAGTACTCATCTAATGCACGGGAAATCTCGAATAAAAGATCTAACCAGAGTTCAACTTAAGAACCCTGGTTGCAAAAGAATCGAATCAAATAAAGCATCGAAAGTCGAAACTCGAGAGAGAACGACTTGGCTTAGCAATCTGAAACTAGGTCAAAATTTTACAGTAGCAAAACTCTGTAAGTAGGTTAGTCGAACGGCGGTTTCAGAATTAAACTCCAGCGCTTGAATCACCGATTCCGATAAACGAGCGAGAAATAAAACAGATTTGAAAATCGAATCGAAATCGAATCAAAAATAACGGATTAAATCCGATTAAAAGAAAACGATTAACGATTAAATAACGGACGCTCATATCAGAACTAATCCAACGAACACGTTTCATTGAAACGAACGGTCGGTGAACGCTCATTAAATAAGAAACCAAGAAATAAAATAAACCATCTAGGTTTTTAAAAAAAACCGAACGTCATGAAAAACGGATCGGGTTTTTCTAAAAACCGGACCGGGGCGGCGAGGTGCTACCTCATGAGGTCACAAGCGGGCTCCGCCCCCGGGCGGGCGGCGGGGTCCGGCGGGTCAAGGGTCGGCGGGTGGCTAGGGCGAGGAGAGCGGCGACATGCTTAAGGCATGTTGGGGGCTTTGGGGGCGGGCGGCATGATGAGAGGAGGGGGGTGGCTGGGTATAAATAGGAGGGGGGGCTGCGCTTGGGGAGGGGGGTTGGGGGCGGCTGCTGGTCCGAACTGACACGGCGGCAAGGGAGGCGGCGGGCGGCGGATTCTCTCTCAAGGGCGAGGGGGAGAGGGAGATGGGTCAAGGTCTGGGCCTGGGCTTGGCCCAAAGTGCGCGCGATGTTTTTTTTTAAACAAAACTAAACGAAATAAAAAATAAAACCAAACGAACTCCAAAATTAATAAAATTATTTTCCCCGACTCAAAAAATGAGTCTAACAAAATGAACTTTAAAACGGGCAAATATGCATATTTTTTTAAATGCTCATTTTTGCCTAAAGCAAATAAACTTCTCAAAACCAAAATTTGATTTATTTATAATATCTTCATTTTTCCTAAATGTTGGGAAAGTCATATTATTCCCTCTTAAATTTTTATATCGAAAACTTTATGAAGATAATTAAATAAATCCAATGATCCTATTTTCAAAATTTGAGAAATCCCAAATATGAAAATAATGAAACTTCCAACTTTCTCCGAGGGTCCTTGAGTTGCATGAAATTTTCTAGGATCGGAAAATGCGAGAAAATATGATATGCATGATGACTCTAATGTATAACATTCCAAATTGAAAATTTGGGATGTTACAAACCTACCTCTTAAGATGAATCTCGCCTCGAGATTCGGGTTGGCTAGAAAATAGGTGAGGGTGGTCCTACAAAACTTCCTCTTTCCTGTGTGGCTTCATCTTTAGTGTGGTGGCTCCAATCGAACTTTGCAAAACTTGATAACCTTGTCAAGCGAGTAACTCTGCTAGCATAATCGAGAATCTTAACCGTTTTTCCTCATATGTTAAGTCATCCTTCAACTGAATTGCTTCCAAAGGCACCGTGGTTCTTAACGGTATCTCCGCTATCTCGGGTGACATTTCTTCAATCGAGAAACATGGAATACATCATGAACTCCCGACAGTCCTCCGCAATTCCAACTTATAAGCAATTCTCCCATGCGCTGCAAAATCTTATATGGTCCAACGTAAACGGGGCTAATTTTCCTTTAACTCCAAAACGCTTAACTCCTCAAGCGGGATACTCTAAGATATACTCTGCTCCAACTTCATACTCAATCGCTGGCGCTTTGAATCGCATAGCTCTTCCGTCTCGATCGCTACCTTGAGCCTCTCTCAATCAACTTAACCTTCGTTCGACCTTAATCAAATCTGGTCCAAACAATCGACGATCTCCGCTCGCCCCATGACAACGGTGTCCTCGCACCTTCTTCCATACGTAGCCTCAAAAGGTGCCATCTTCAAGCTGGTTTGGTAACTGTTGTTGTAGGAAAATTCTGCATACGGCAAATTATCATCCCAACTAGATCCATAATCTAGTGCACAAGCTCTCAAAGATATCCTCCAAAATCTGATTGACTCTCTCATCCTGTCCATCGGTCTGGGTGGAAAGCTGTATCAATTCCAATCTAGTTCCCAATGTTTCGCGTAACCGGTTCCAAAATTTCGAGGTAAACCGGGTTCCTCCGTCGACACGATGCTCCTCGAACTCCGTAAACACACAATTTGGTCATGTATATCTTTGCCAACTTAGCACTCGCTATAGGTAGTCTTGATCGAATGAAATGAGCTACCTTCGTCAAACGGTCGACTATAACCCAAATCGAGTCATATCCTCGAACGAGTCTTTGGCAAACCTGTGATGAAATCCATGCCTAGTTTATCCCACTTCCATTCGGTATCGCAATGGTTGTAATAATCCCGCCGCTTCGATGCTCGCTTTACTTTCTCGACATACATCGCAAACTGCTACATACTCCGCAATATCCTTCTTCATTCCGTCCACCGAAGTATTCTTCAAATCCAAATACATCTTGGTATTTCTCGGTGAATCGAATAGGTGAATCATGGGCTTCTTGAAAATCAACTTCCTGATCTCCGGGTTATTGGGCACATAAACACGGTCTTCAAACCATAGGGTATCGTGCTCATCCTCACGTAAATCCTTTAGCTTTTCCTTTGCTCATTTTCTCCTTTATAGAGGCAACTTCCTTATCCGCCTTTTGGGCTTCTCCGATTTTGTCCATCGCTGTTGATCGAATCTCCAATGTGCTACATAGCCTCTGAACTATTTCCAAACATAGCTCTCAAGGTCCTCGCTAACTCATTGGGTATCCCTCCCATCATTAGGGTATTGACGTGGCTCTTACGGCTCAATGCGCCCGCTACAACATTAGCCTTCCGGGTGATAATGCAATCTCATATCATAATCCTTGATAAGCTCTAACCATCTCCTTTGTCCGAGATTCAATTCTTCCGTGTGAAGATGTACTTCAAACTCTTGTGATCCGTGATATACTTCACAATGATTTCCAATGAGAAAATGTCTCCATGTCTTCAAGGCATGCACAACGGCTGCTAACTCCAAATCATGTGTGGCATAATTCAACTCATGGGGCTTGTTGTCGGAAGCATATTAAACAACTCTTCCTTCCCATAAGCACTGCTCCAAGTCCTCGACGGAAGCGCCGCAATACACCTCATAATCCTTGGTCCGATCCGCAATATCAAACTGGTGAGGTAACCAATCTTTTCTTCAACTCCTGAAAACTTGCCTCACAAGCCTCACCCATATGAATTTGTTATCCTTCTTCAACAATTCTGTCATAGGCTTTGCAATTCTTGAGAAATTTCAATGAATCTTCGTAGTATCCTCGAGTCCAAGGAAACTCCAATCTCTCCAACTGCTTGGTGCTTCCCATTTGGTTACGGTCTCAACCTTTGTGGGGTCAATCGCTATTCCTTCTCCGGATATAACATGTCCGAGAAATCCAACTTCCTAGCCAAAACTCACATTTGCTGAACTTGGCATACAACCGGTGTTCCCTCGCCTCCAAAACCAATCTCAAATGTTCCTTGTGTTCCTCTTCATTCTTCGAGAAAATCAAAATGTCATCAATGAACACCACGATTTAACTTATCCAAAAACTCCATAAACACTTTGTTCATCGTGTTCATGAAATAGGCTGGTGCGTTAGTCAGTCCAAATGACATAACGGTATACTCATACAGTCCATATCTCGTGGTAAATGCTGTCTTGGGTATGTCTGCTCCTAATCTTCAATCGATGGTACCTCGATCGCAATCGATCTTGGAAAACACCTTAGCTCCTTGCAAGCGTTTATCAAATGATCATTTATCATAGGTAGTGGGTACTTGTTCTTGATTGTTACTTCATTCAATCCACGATAATCAACAACCATTCTTAAAGATCCATCCTTCTTCTCCACTAACAAGACGGGTGATCCCCAAGGTGAAGAACTTGGGCGATAAAACCTTTATCCAATAGTTCCTTAATCTGCTTCTTGATTTCGCCAAATCCTGTGGGCATCCTCAGACGGTCGCTTCGATATCGGGCCTGTTCCTCGCAACAGCTCGATCAAAAACTCAATGTCTCTATCCGTGGCATTCCCCGCAACTCTTCCGAAATACATCAGAAAATCCTTCACCATCGGTACTTCTTCCCGCACTACCCTCGATAAGCAATTAACTTATGCTCTCCTCGCTCGTGCCGTGATACATACTTGATCCTTCTTCCTTCCGTGTGGTGAGCAAAATTGACTTAGTGGTGCAATCTATGTTTCCTCCATACCTTGATAACCAATCCATTCCTAATATCACATCCAATCCTTGGGATTCCGTAACTATTAGGTCCGAGGGGAAAACATAGTGTCCAATCTTAATGGCGCCGATCACACCATTTACTAGCCATGTACTCCTCCCGTGAGGTTACTAGCATGGGTGACCTAAGGGCTTGGGTCGGTAATTTGTACTTATCCACAAATCCCTTGATATGTATGAATGCGATGCACCAAGATCGAAAAGAACAACCGCAGAAATGACTTAACCAAAAACTTACCGACATCGATCGGGCTGATCTTCAACCTCCTCCACATCAATGTGGTTCACCTGTCCCCCGTTGAAAGGGTTGGGCTTCTTTCCGTAGCTTCCATTGCCATTTCCATTCGCCTTCCGATACCATTGGCATAATGCCCGCCTTATGCACTTAAAGCAAGTAATATGACTCAGTCTACTTGGATGGTGTTGACGGGTTGGTGCGGTTCTGTCCATTGCTTCCTCCATTCCTGCTCCCATTCTTGGTGCCATTATGGTTATGCGAATTACCTCCTCCATGGGTATGCTGAAACTGAATTCCGATTTAGGGTATAACGAGGTCTTCGGCTCCAGAGTTATACTTCCTTGTCCATACTTCCGCTTATGTTCTCAATTTGTCGCCGCTTTCTTCAATCATGAGGGCTCGGTCTACCAACTCCCGGTAGTTGTTGAAACTTGCTACCATCAACGGCATGCTGAACTCATCATTCAGTCCTTCTAGAAACTTCTCCGCTTAGTGACTCAGTAGCAACGCTATCCGGGGCATAACGTGCTAATTTACTAAAGTCATCCACGATCGCCAACAGTCCTTCCTCCTTGGCGTAAGTTGCTAAACTCACGCTTCTTCATGGCCATAGCTCCCGCTGAAACATGGGCAAAGGCGAAGCTTGTTGAAACTGATCCCATGTGACATTGTTCACGGGTAAGTGGCTGTAAATTCTCCCACCATGCCGCAAGGGTCCTTCAAGCTGATGTGCCGCAAACTTCACTCTTTCACCATCTCGTGCATCCCGCAGTGGTCAACTCCTTCCTATCTTGCGGAGCCAATCATCTGCCACAATCGGCTCGGTATTACCGGAATACACCGCGGATTTAGTCTAAGGAAACGAGTCAAGTGATCCGCAGGTGGTGGTGGCGGGGTTGTTGTTGTTGTTGTTGTTGCCCGGTTCTCGCACCAATGTTTGAATCAGGTATTCTCGCTGGATCAATTGGGTGATCTCTCGCGGAAAACGAATCGGGTCGCCCCTGAGGCATCTGATGGGTTTAGAAAAGAAGAGAATTTAGAATAGATTGAGGTCTAAGGGGAATCACTACCCAAATGCACATGAGCAAATGCACACAAAATCACTTCATTCAATCAAACAAGGGCTTACAACGATCTAACTATCGCAAAAGTGCGGTACTATAATGTTTACATGGAGGGAATACTACTAATATGTGGGGACTTCTACTAATTTGAACCGTGGAAGACTCCATGATGTCTGCTCCAGCCGCCTTCAAAGTCGGGTTCACTTGGATCCTAATCGGTGTCGCCGATGTTGATGTAGTCGCTGGGCAATCGACATACCGGTCTTCATTCCTGAGCGCCAACTTCTTCTTGAGTTCTTCGATCTCGCATTTAAGATCGTTATTGTGTCTTGCCGTAGCTACGATCTCGCCCATGTAGTCCTTTATGTAGTCTTTAGTTCTCCTTCCACTCGATGATCCTTCCTTTGCTCGGCAACTCCAACATATCATTGCACATTTGGTTCTCCGGCGCCGAATGTGCTGATTTAACTCCGGATGAAAGCTGCAATGGATCTATCCTTCTTGGTGCCGATAATGTCCCATTTGTCATCTCTCGCGTCCGCAAATCTGGTAGATAGTGTCCTTGAGGTCTTCTTGATAAACTTCTCCAATGCGCCCCATGGTGATGTGAGCTGCCATGCTCTTTCCTGCACTCCAAGTTGGTAATCAAAACACTATCTATAGGCTTGGTGATTGGGGCGTAATGTCCTTCCCGAACGTGAGCTTGAATCTTCCAAATCCCTCTTCAGCAGAGTGGCGTTGAAAGTTCCGTGAAACTTGGTAGTCCAATGTTCGTGTACTTGGTAACTTCCTTCAAGTGAAATCCAAAAGGTGTGCCTTCATCCGGTTGGGTGTACTTGATCTTCTCGTCTGCCATCCTAAGAGAGTAGAAAAGATGAGGAGTTAGAAAATGAGAAGAGAGTGATCTATGGCTTTAACTTAGTGGTCGTGGTCTCTACAACAACGTGGTGCTCGATACCATTCTCTCAGAAGCGTACCAGACCAATAATGGATCAAGTCTCGTGCTCGTGGTCATCCCCGGATCAAGAATGCCGACACCACACAAGAATTCAAAGGATTTATAGCAGAGTAGCAATCACACACTTATTACATCGTTGTCCACAAGGGAACTTATTACAATAATATGGCTTAAGGCCATCTAATAATAACAGCGAAAGGCTTGGAAGATAAGTGAGTCCATCAACTCCATCGGCATCACCGAGTATAGAACCACGACCTAACACCTTACTGTCATTCGAAAAGTCTGCAACGTAAAAGTTGCAGCCCGAAAACGGGTCAGCACATGGAATATGCTGGCAATGTAACACATAAAGAGCAATGAAGGAAATAGCCTATACTACATGCATATATGGCTGGTGGTAAAGCTCTACGGTTACATTTTTGCATAAAGCTAGTTTTTCCCTATAACAAAGGAATAATTTTATTTAACTATCATGGTGGTTGTTAAACATTGAGAATGGTTGACAACATCCTCAATCCCAATTAAGAAGTACTCATCAAAACCCAATAACTTTTATTAGAAGTAACATGTTGAGATTCACATGATATTCAATTACCGATACTCAAAACGTCCATAACCGGGACACGGCTAATCATGATTAGTTTATACACTCGCAGAGGTTTATGACTTTTCCCATTAAGACTCGATCGCCCCTTGGTTCTCGTGACTACATGGTGTTTGAGAAACGGATGACCGAGACATAGTCTTCGTAAGCGCTTAGCACCTTACATGTGGGTAGACCGCATCAACCTACATCCCCTACATCAGCTAGCCTACCCGTAAGAGTTCGCACAACTTAGTCAACTACGCCAGAGCCCATAATTGGCTTGTGGCTGCACACGGAAGTTTCCAGCTTGAATAATCTTATGATCCCTTAGAGCCCGGGTGGCGGTCCAAGAAATACAGTAAGTCCTCGATAGAAACCAGTGCCTCAATCCACCCAGATGTGTGTTTAGGTTGCCACCTTAGATAAACCATTAATTAACAATCTCACATCCGCATGGATATTCACTCACCCAATCCACGCCTACTAGCATAGCATGGCATAATAAGCAAACGAGAAGTAACTCCCAAGGTTTCATAAGTAAAACAGTAATAGGTACTCACTCAATCTACTTCCCAACCCACAATTTAATTAGATCCTAAACATGCAAGTGTTTGAGGGTTTGATCTAATGCATAAAAACTGGTAGTAGAAAAGGTATGATCATGTTACTTGCCTTGCCGATGATCCGCAAGACCTAGAGATTCAAGTAACAAGCGGCGACGGTGATCTAACGCAGACAAACAACAAGCATACAATAAGTACTCATCTAATGCACGGGGAAATCTCGAATAAAAGATCTAACCAGAGAGTTCAACTTAAGAACCCTGGTTGCAAAAGAATCGAATCAAATAAAGCATCGAAAGTCGAAACTCGAGAGAGAACGCCTTGTTTAGCAATCTGAAACTAGGTCAAAATTTTACAGTAGCAAAACTCTGTAAGTAGGTTAGTCGAACGGCGTTTCAGAACGAAACTCCAGCGCTTGAATCACCTCGATTCCGATAAACGAGCGAGAAATAAAACAGATTTGAAAATCGAATCGAAAATCGAATTTAGAAAAATAACGGATTAAACCGATTAAAAGAAAACGACGAACGATTAAACATACGGACGCTCATTAATGTAACTAATCCAACGAACACGCTCATTGAAACGAACGGTCGGAACGCTCATTAAATAAGAAACCAAAAAAAAATAAACCAATCTAGGTTTTTAAAAAACGAACGTCATGAAAAAAAACGGATCGGTTTTTCTAAAAAACCGGACCGGGGCGGCGAGGTGCTACCTCCCGCGAGGTCACGGCTGGGCTCCGCCTCCTGGGGGGGCAAGGGGTCCGCGGGGTGGCTGGGTCCATGGGTGGCTGGATGGGCGAGATGGCGGCGCATGACTCGGCTATGCAAGGCGCTTTCGGGTTGGGGGGGAAGGGCGGGCAAGGATGAGGAGAGGGGGGTGGCTGGCATAAATAGGAGGGGGGGGGCCTTGGGGAGAGGGGGCAAGCCGGGGGCGGCGGCACGGGTCCGAACTGGACACGCGGCGGCGGAGTGGCGGCGGGCAAGTGGGATCCTCAAGGCAAGGGGAGAGGAGATGGGTCATGGCCGTTGGCTGGTCGGGCCTTGGCCCAAAGTGGCGGGCGCGAGGTTTTTTTTTAAACAAAACTAAACGAATAAAAATAAAACCAAACGGATTCCAAAATTAATTTTCCCACTCATAAAAATGAGTCTAACAAAATGAACTTTAAAACGGGCAAATATGCATTTTTTTTAAATGCTCATTTTTGCCTAAAGCAAATAAATCCTCAAAACCAAAATTTGATTTATTTATAATATCTTCATTTTTCCTAAATGTTGGGAAAGTCATTATTCCTCTCTTAAATTTTTATATCGGAAAACTTTATGAAGATAATTAAATAAACTAATGATCCTATTTTCAAAATTTGAGAAATCCCAAATATGAAAATAATGAAACTTCCAACTTCTCCGAGGGTCCTTGAGCGGCGTGAAATTTCTAGGATCGAAAATGCGAGAAAATATGATATGCATGATGACTTAAT
>JAHIAM010006476.1:0-39734 GCA_021605205.1 Aegilops longissima | reverse complement strand
TGTTGGGGAACGAGTAATTTCAAAATTTTCCTACGATCACGCAAGACCATGGTGATGGCATAGCAACGAGAGGATAGAGTATCCGCCCACGCACTGTGAGACCGAAGCGGAAGCGCGATAACAACGCTGTTGATGTAGTCGCATTTCTTCCCGATCCAACCGATCCAAGTACCGAACGACGGCACCTCCGAAGTTCTGCACACGCTCAGCTCGATGACGCCCCTCAACTCCGATCCAGCCGAGTGTTGAGGGAGAGTTTCACAAGACGACGGCGCAGGACGATGATGATGTTCCACCGACGCAGGTTTCACTTAAGCTCCGCCACGGTATGATCGAGGTGTAATCTGGTGGAAGGGGCACCGACACGGCTAAGGAACGATCTAATGATCAACTTGTGTGTCATGGGGTGCCCCTGCCCTCAGATATAAAGGAGGGAAGGGAGGGCTGGCCGCCAGAGGGAGGCGCATCAGGGTGTCCTACTCCTACTAGGAGTAGGATTCCCCCAAATCCTAGTCCAACTAGGGTTTGACCAAGGGAGAGGGAGAGAGGGCGCCACCCCTTCTCCTAATCCTAATAGGACTAGGAAGGGGGAAGGCTGCGCCAGCTATAGGGCCCCTTTCTCTTTCCCACTAAGGCCCATCAAGGCCCATTGACTTCGGAGGTTCCGAATTTCTGCATCCTAAAATTCCAATTTCACCCGGAGTGATTCCGAGTCCAAACATAGGCTTCCAATATATCAATCTTTATGTCTCGACCATTTCGAGACTCCTCGCCATGTCCGTGATCTCATCCGGACTCAACAACCTTCGTACATCAACATCATAAAAACTCATAATAACCGCCATCAAACGTTGTTGCATGGATTCTACGGTTCGAGAACTATGTAGACATGACCGAGACACCTCTTCGTCAATAACCAATAGCGGACCTGATGCCCATATTGGTTCCTACATATTCTACGAAGATCTTTATCGGTCGATCGCATAATAACAACATACGTTGTTCCTTTGTCATCGGTATGTTATTTGCCCGAGATTCGATCGCTTGTATCCAATACCTAGTTCAATCTCACATCGGCAAGTCTTTTTCTCGCTCCGTAATACATCATCTCACAACTAACTCATTAGTTGCAATGCTTGCAAGGCTTAGGTGATGAGCATTACCGAGAGGGCCCAGAGATACCTCTCCGATAATCGGAGTGACAAATCCTAATCTCAAATATGCCAACCCAACATGTACCTTCGAGACACCTGTAATGTACCTTTATAATCACCCAGCACGCCAGACGCTTGGTAGCACCCAAAGTGTTCCTCGGCAAACGGGAGTTGCATAATCTCATAGTCATAGGAACATGTATAAGTCATGAAGAAAAGCACTAGCAACAAACTATACGATCAAAAGTGCTATGCTAATGGAATGGGTCATGTCAATCGATCATTCAACCAATGATGTGATCCCATTAATCAAATAACAACTCCTTGTTCATGGTTAGGAAACATAACCATCTTTGATTAACGAGCTAGTCAAGTAGAGGCATACTAGTGACACTCAGAGGTTTATGTATTCACACATGTATTATGTTTCCGTTAATACAATTCTAGCATGAATAATAAACATTTATCATGATATAAGGAAATAAATAATAACATTTATTATTGCCTCTAGGCATATTTCCTTCAGCCTCCCACTTGCACTAGAGTCAATAATCTAGATTACACAAGAATGATTCTAACACCCATGGAGTCTTGGTGCTGATCATGTTTTGCTCGTGGAAGAGGCTTAGTCAACGGTCTGCAACATTCAGATCCGTATGTATCTTGCATATCTCTATGTCTCCCACCGACCAAACCTTGATGGAGTTGAAGCGCCTTTTGATGTGTTTGGTTCTTTTGTGAAATCTGGATTCCTTTGCCAAGGCAATTGCACCAAGATTGTCACAAAAGATTTTCATTGGACCCGATACACTAGGTACAACACCTAGATCGGTTATGAACTCCTTCATCCGCATTCTTCATTAGCTGCTCAAGCAGCTATGTACTCAGCTTCACATGTAGATCCCGAACGACGCTTTGTTTGGAACTGCACCAACCGACAGCTCCACCGCTTAATGTAAATACGATCCGTTTATGATTTAGAATCGTCCGATCAGTGTCAAAGCTTGCATCGACGTAACTGCTTATTTACGAGCTCTTTGTCACCGCTTATAAATGAGAAACATATCCTTAGTTCTTCTCAAGTACTTAAGGATGTTCTTGACCGCTGTCCAAAGATCCACTCGGATTACTTTGGTACCGCCGCTAAACTTACAGCAAGGCACACATCAGGTCCGTACACAAGATTGCATACATGATAGAGCCTATGGTGAAGCATAGGAACATCTTTCATTTTCTCTATCTTCTCATGTGGTCGGGCATTGAGTCTTACTCAACTTCACACCTTGTAATACCGCAAGAACCCTTTCTTTGCCTCGATCCATTTTGAACTTTTTCAAAACTTTATCAAGGTATGTGCTTTGTGAAAGTCCTATTAAGCCGCCTTGATCTATCTCTATAGATCTTAATGCCCAATATGTAAGCAGCTTCACCGAGGTCTTTCATCGAAAAACTTTTATTCAAGTATCCCTTTATGCTATCCAGAATTCTATATCATTTCCATCAATAATATGTCATCCACATATAATATCGTAAATGCTACAGAGCTCCCACTCACTTTCTTGTAAATACAGCTCCAAAAGTCTCAGATAAAACCAAATGCTTTGATCACACTATCAAAACGCTTATTCCAACTCCGAGAGGCTTGCACCAGTCCATAAATGGATCGCTGAGCTTGCACACTTTGTTAGCTCCCTTGATCGACAAAACCTTCTCGTTGCATCATATACAACTCTTCTTCCGTAAATCCATTCAGAATGCAGTTTTAACATCCATTTGCCAAATTTCATAATCATAAATGCGCAATTGCTAACATGATTCGGACGACTTAAGCATCGCCACGGGTGAGAAGGTCTCATCGTAGTCAATCCCTTGAACTTGTCGAAAACCTTTGCAACAAGTCGAGCTTTATAGACAGAATATTACCATCGCCACCGCCTTCTTCTTGAAGATCCATTTATTCTCAATTGCTTGCCGATCATCGGGCAAGTCAACCAAAGTCCACACTTTGTTCTCATACATGGATCCCATCTCGATTTCATGGCCTCAAGCCATTTTGTGGAATCTGGGCTCACCATCGCTTCTTCATAGTTCGTAGGTTCATCATGTTCCAAGAATATGACTTCCAAAACAGGATTACCGCATCACTCTGGTGCGGATCTTGCTCGTTGATCTACGGTTCTCAGAGAAACTTGATCTCAAGTTTCATGATCATCATCATTAGCTTCCTCCCTATTTGGTGTAGGTGTCACGTAAACTGTTTTCTCGTGATGTACTACTTCTCAATAAGGAGTAGATACAGTTATCTCATCAAGTTCTACTTTCCTCCCACTCACTTCTTTCGTGAGAAACTCTTTCTCCAAAAAGTTTCCAATTTAGCAACAAAAATCTTGCCTTCGGATCTGTGATAGAAGGTGTACCCAACTGTCTCCTTTGGGTATCCTATGAAGACACATTCGATTTGGGTTCGAGCTATCAGGTTGAAGCTTTTTCACATAAGCATCGCAGCCCCAAACTTTCAAAACGACAACTTTGGTTTCTTGCCAAACCACAGCTCATAAGGCGCGCCTCAACGGATTTAGATGGTGCCCTATTTAAAGTGAATGTAGCCGCCTCTAAAGCATAACCCCAAAACGATAGCGGTAAATCAAGAAGAGACATCATAGATCGCACCATATCTAATAAAGTACGACACGACGCTCGACACACCATTACGCCAGGTGTTCTGTGGCGAAGTTATGTAAACTATTCCGCATTGTTTCAAATGTAGGCCAAACTCAGAACTCAAATATTCTCCTCCACGATCAGATCGAGAAACTTTATTTTCTTGTTACGATGATTTTCCACTTCACTCAAATTCTTTGAACTTTTCAAATGTTTCAGATTTGTGTTTCATTAAGTAGATATACCCATATCTGCTCAAATCATCTGTGAAGGTGAGAAAATAACGATATCCGCCATTTAGCCTCAACATTCATTGGACCACATACATCAAGATGTATGATTTCCAATAAATCTGTTGCTCTTCCATAGTTCCGAGAACGGTGTTTTAGTCATCTTGCCCATAAGGCACGGTTCGCAAGTGCCAAGTGATTCATAATCAAGTGACTCCAAAAGTCCATCAAGATGGAGTTTCTTCATGCTTTACACCGATATGACCTAAACGGCAAGTGCACAAATAAGTTGCACCATCATTATCAACTCGCATCTTTTGGTTTCAACATTATGAATATGTGTATCACTACTATCAAGATTAAGTAAAACAAACCATTCTTCAATGGTGCATGACCATAAAAGATATTATTCATATAAATAGAACAACCATTATTCTCTCGATTTAATGAATAACCGCCTCGCATCAAACAAGATCCAGATATAATGTTCATGCTCAACGATGGTACTAAATAACAATTATTTAGGTCTAATACTAATCCCAAGGTAGATGTAGAGGTAGCGTCGATCGCGATCACATCGACTTTGGAACCATTTCCCACGCCAAGATCGTCACCTCGCCCCAGCCAATCTTCGCTAATCCAGAGCCCCTGCTTCGAGTTGCAAATATTAGCAATGTAACCAGATCAAATACCCAAAAGCTATCATGAGTATTAGTAAGGTACACATCAATAACAAGTATATCACATATACCTTGTTAACCTTGCCATCCTTCTTATCCGCCAAATACTTGGGGCAGTTCCGCTCAAAGGACCAGCCTGCTTGCAATAGAAGCACTCAGCCAGTGCTTAGGACCAGACTTGGTTTTTCTCTTGATCAGAACTTGCTTGCCGCTCTTTTTGAAGTTTCCTTTTCTTTCCTTTGCCCTTTTCTTGAAACTAGTGGTTTTGTTAACCATCAACACTTGATGCTCCTTTTGATTTCTACCTCCGCTGCTTTCAAAGATCGCCAAGAGCTCGGCATAGTTTTGGTCATCCCTTGCATATTATAGTTCATCACGGTTTTGTAGCTTGGTGGCGTGATTGGAGAATTCTGTCAATGACGAATCATCCGGAAGATTAACTCCCAGCTGAATCAAGTGATTGTTATATCCGCACATTCTGAGTATATGCTCACCGACAAACCATTCTCTCCATCTTACAGCTATAGAACTTATTGGAGACTTCATATCTCTCAATCCGGCATTCGCTGAATATTAACTTCAACTCCTGAACATCTCATATGCTCCATGGTGTTCAAAACGACGCTGAAGTCCCGGTTCTAAGCCGTAGCATGGCACATCGAACTATAGAGTAGTCATCAGCTTTGCTTTGCCAGACGCTCACAACTTCGCGCAGCCTTGCATCAGGCCTGGCACCTAACGGTGCTTCCAGACGTAATTCTTCCGTGCAGCAATAAGGATAATCCTCGTTACGGACCCAGTCCGTAATTGCTGCCATCATCTTTCAACTTTGCTTTCTCAAGGAACGATTAAAATTCAACGGAACAACAAAGACGAGCCATCTATCTACACATCATAGACAAGCAAGATACTATCAGTACTAAGTTCATGATAAATTTAAGTTCAATTAATCATATTACTTAAGAACTCCCACTTAGAAAAATATCCTCCAATTCTCTAAGTGATTATGTGATCCATATCAACTACACCATGACCGATCATCACGCGTGATGGAGTAGTTTCAATGGTGAACATCAATATGTTGATCATATCTACTATATGATTCACGCCGACCTTCGGTCTCCGTGTTCCGAGGTCATATCTTATATGCATAGCTCGTCAAGTATAACCTGAGTATTCCGCAGTGCAACTGTTTTGCACCCGCTGTATTTGAACGAGAGCCTATCACACCCGATCATCACGCGGTGTCTCAAAGACGAAGAACTTTCGCAACGGTGCATACTCGTGGAGAACACTTTTGATAATTTAGTAAGGGATCATCTTATAATGCTACCGCAATCAAAGCAAAATAAGATGCATAAAGGATTAACATCACATGCAATCAATATAAGTGATATGATATGGCCATCATCATCTTGTGCTTGTGATTCCATCTCCGGCACCGCCATGATCACCATCGCCACCGCGCGACACCTTGATCTCCATCGAGCATCGTTGTCGCCTCGCCAACTATTGCTTCTACGACTATCGCTACTCCTTAGTGATAAAGTAAAGCAATTACATGGCGCTTGCATCTCATACAATAAAGCGACAACCATATGGTTCTCGCCATTGTCGATAACTCGTTACAAAACATGATCATCTCATACAATAAAATATAGCATCATGTCTTGACCATATCACATCACAACATGCCCTGCAAAACAAGTTAGACGCCCTCTACTTTGTTGTTGCAAGTTTTACGTGGCTGCTACGGGCTGAGCAAGAACCGTTTACCTACGATCAAAACCACAACGATATTTCACAAATAGACTCCGCTTTAACCTTCTCAAGGACCGGCGAGCCACACTCGGTTCAACTAAAGTGAGAGAGACAGACACCCGCCACCACCTTTAAGCAACGAGTGCTCACAGCGGTGAAACCAGTCTCGCAGAAGCGACGCTGTAATGTCGGTCCGGCCGCTTCATCTCACAATACCGCTGAACCAAAGTATGACATGCTGGTAGGTAGTATGACTTGTATCGCCCACAACTCACTTGTGTTCTACTCGCATATGACATCAACGATAAAACCAGGCTCGATGCCACCGCTGGGGAACGAGTAATTTCAAAAATTTTCCTACGATCACGCAAGACCATGGTGATGGCATAGCAACGAGAGATAGAGTGTCCGCCCACGCACTCGAGACCGAAAGCGAAGCGCTATAACAACGCGTTGATGTAGTCGCATTTCTTCCCGATCCAACCGATCCAAGCACCGAACGACGGCACCTCCGAGTTCTCGCACACGCTCAGCTCGATGACGCCCCTCAACTCCGATCCAGCCGAGTGTTGAGGGAGAGTTTCACAAGACGACGGCGCAGGACGATGATGATGTTCCACCGACGCAGGGTTTCACTTAAGCTCCGCAACGGTATGATCGAGGTGTAATCTGGTGGAAGGGGCACCGACACGGCTAAGGAACGATCTAATGATCAACTTGTGTGTCATGGGTGCCCCTCCCTCAGATATAAAGGAGGAAGGGAGGGCTGGCCGCCAGGAGGGAGGCGCGCAGGGTGTCCTACTCCTACTAGGAGTAGGATTCCCCCAAATCCTAGTCCAACTAGGGTTCACCAAGGGAGAGGGAGAGAGGCCACCACCCCTCTCCTAATCCTAATAGGACTAGGAAGGGGGAAGGCTGCGCCAGCTATAGGGCCCCTTTTCTTTCCCACTAAGGCCCATCAAGGCCCATTGACTTCTCGGAGGTTCCGTAATTCCCTGCATCTCAGAAATTCCCAATTTCACCCGGAGTGATTCCGAGTCCAAACATAGGCTTCCAATATATCAATCTTTATGTCTCGACCATTTCGAGACTCCTCGTCATGTCCGTGATCTCATCCGGACTCAACAACCTTCGTACATCAACATCATATAAACTCATAGTAACTGCCATCAAACGTTGTTGCGGGGATTCTACGGTTCGAGAACTATGTAGACATGACCGAGACACTTCTCGTCAATAACCAATAGCGGACCTGGATGCCCATATTGGTTCCTACATATTCTACGAAGATCTTTATCGGTCGACCGCGATAACAACATACGTTGTTCCCTTTGTCATCGGTATGTTATTTGCCCGAGATTCGATCGCCGTATCCAATACCTAGTTCAATCTCACATCGCAAGTCTCTTTTCTCGCCCGTAATACATCATCTCACAACTAACTCATTAGTTGCAATGCTTGCAAGGCTTATGTGATGAGCATTACCGAGAGGGCCCAGAGATACCTCTCCGACAATCGGAGTGACAAATCCTAATCTCAAATATGCCAACCCAACATGTACCTTCTGAGACACCTGTAATGTACCTTTATAATCACCCAGCTTACGCCAGGACGCTTGGTAGCACCCAAAGTGTTCCTCGGCAAACGGAGTTGCATAATCTCATAGTCATAGGAACATGTATAAGTCATGAAGAAAAGCACTAGCAACAAACTATACGATCAAAAGCTATGCTAATGGAATGGGTCATGTCAATCGATCATTCAACCAATGATGTGATCCCATTAATCAAATAACAACTCCTTGTTCATGGTTAGGAAACATAACCATCTTTGATTAACGAGCTAGTCAAGTAGAGGCATACTAGTGACATCAGAGGTTTATGTATTCACACATGTATTATGTTTCCTGTTAATACAATTCTAGCATGAATAATAAACATTTATCATGATATAAGGAAATAAATAATAACTTTATTATTGCCTCTAGGGCATATTTCCTTCAACCCATTGGGTACGTCATGCTTGGAAATCTTGCACTCTCACCGACCGGATCAACGCCGATCGTATGCGATCTTTGACTCGAGGGCAATTGCCGTTTAAGCCTTTGAAGTTGAAGTTGGGGCGATGAAGCGGTTTTGTAATGACATGGGCACTCTCATGGGCGCTTTTAGTGAAGTATGCTGATTCCGATAGTACCAAGATCCCGAGTCCGATGATGACGAGACAGGAAGGGAAAGAAGAACAAGAACTCCAAAGGCCAAAGAACATCACCTCGGCAGTAATGGTGGAGGCAACCGTAAAGCTAATGGCAACATGGACTTCAGAGTTAACACCAACGCTACAGATGGGCCAGCGGCGCAAGGGTAAACAGCCAAATCGAGGTGGAGCGCCTAATCCCAATCCGACCGCTTGAACTATCTCGCTGAATCAACCCCGTCCAAGCATGGGACGAAGGAGGCGCCAGCAAATCACCGAAGGATTGTTACATTATGCAGGAGTTCAAAAGTTCTAATGCTTTCCGGTATGATCAAGGCTCCGCAAGTGTTCGTGATCTAGGCCGGTTACGGTGGAGGAAATTCCGGTTCAGGATTTAATGGTAATCCGGGCGGACATAACAATCCAAATAACCAAGGTGGTTACAATCAGCAGCAGCAGCAGTTGGGTTATCAGAGCAACCCAAAGCAGTTGAATAGTGGGCAGTACCATGTTTTCACCACTAGCTTAGACAAGCGAGACCGGAAGCTTCAGAAGTGGGCATTCAACGCTGTTGAACCGGTCGTGCCTCATTACCTACGCTGGTCAGAGCAGCCCATTGTATGGAGTAGAGAGGATCATCCTCCCCGGTTGACAATCCAGTCACCTAGCCTCGTGGTGGCACCTCGTGGGAGGTTATAAGTTCACCAAGGTGCTTATGGATGGAGGGAGCAGCATCAACATCCTGTACTATGAGACCTTCCGTCGATGGGGTTAATTAGATAAACATCTCAAACCGCCCAATACAAAGGTTCCATGGTGTGGTACCGCAAGTCAGATATCCGTTGGTAAAATAGCTCGAGGTGGCCTTTGGAGATGAATATGACTCAGATCGGAAACATTGACGTTTGAAATGGTGAAAATCCAAAGTCCATATCACGCCCTGTTTGGGCGGCCGGCTTATGCCAAGTTCATGGCACGGCCTTGTTATATCTATTTGTAGCTCAAGATGCCGGGTCACAAGGGGACAATAACGGTTCATGAGAGCCGCAAGATCGCTTTGGAATGTGAGGAAGGTGATGCGGCTTACGCAGAGTCGGTTTGTGCCATCGAGGAGCTGAAGTATTATAAGGACAATGTTGATCAGGCGGACATGACTCCATTGAAGAAGCCAACTACATAGCATGATCCGCCCTGAATTCAAATCGGCAGCTGAGACTAAGCTTGTTGACTTCGTGTTCGGCGATTCGCCCAAGCAGTTCAGCATCGCCAACTTGATCCGAAATAGGAAAGCGCGCCATCGAAGTTCATCCGTGAGAGTTGGGACATTTTGCATGGAAGCCTTCCGACATGCCGTGTACCGAGGAACTCGCGAGCACACTCTTAATGTTGATCCCAAGTACAAAACGGTGAAGCAGCCCCCGGTTTAACGAGGAAAGGCGAAGGCCATTGAGAGGAGGTGGCTGTGCTCTTAGCACCGGGCTTTATCGCTGAAGTTTTCCATCCAGAGTGGCTTGCTAATCCGTGCTGGTTCTTAAGAAAACGGCACTTGGCGATGTGTGTGGATTACACAGATCTTAACAAGGCTTGTCCAAGAGATCTTTTTGCCTCCCCCGCATTGACCAGATTATTGATGCCATCAAGGATGTGAGCGCTTGAGCTTTTTGGATGCATATTCTGTATCATCGATCAAGATGGCAGTTATGACCAGGAGAAGACGGCGCTATCACTCCCTTTGAGCCTTCGCTATGTGTCTATGCCTTTGGGCTCAAGAGCCCAAGCAACTTATCAATGCTGTGTACAGAATTGCTCGCATAAACAGATCGGCAGAATGTGCACGCCATGTGGATGATATTGTGGTCAAGTCAAGGAAGAAGGAAACACCGATTGACGATTTGAAAGAAACCTTTGACAACCCGCGGGTTTACAAGATGATGCTCAACCCGCCAAATGTGTTTTTGGTGTTTCGCGGCAAGTTATTGGGCTTTCGTGTCCAACAAGGATTGAAGCTAATACGAGAAGATTACGGCTATCACCTCCTCGCTAAACCGGCGGTATTAATGATGTCCAGCGCTTGGCAGGCCGGATTGCCGCTACCGAGCCGGTTTATCACCGCCGAGAGAAGGCCATCCTTTGTACCAGATGCTAAAAAGATGATCGCTTTGTTCGAGTCCACCACCGATGAAGCGTTGAGGACTTAAAGCGGCAATTGGCCAACCCGCTCGTGCTCGCCGCCCCATTGACAAGGAGCCGCCTCGCTATATGTTGCTGCTAATGCCGTATGTAAGCGGGCCATTGTGGTGGAGCGGAAGGAGGCAGGAAGGAGCATCCGTTCAACGTCCGTTTATTATATCGCGAGGTGCTTATTGAATCTAAGCAAAGGTATCCGCATTGGCGTAAGTTGGTGTATGGAGTTTTTATGGCGTCGGAAGTCAAGCAAGATTTTCAAGGGCACCCCATCACGGTGGTCAGCTTCGCTTCCCTTAGGTGATATCACATGTAACCGGAAGCGATCGTCGGATTGCCAAGTGGGCTATAGAGCTTGGGCCGCGGTTCAAGTACGTGCTCTTTGACGAGGTGAAGTCTCAAGCACTTGTGGATTTCATTAATGATTGGACGGAGTTGCAAGCACCAAGAAAAGCCGATCATACATATTGGACCATCCATTTTGACGGATCCAGCAGCTTGAGGGCTCGGGGCCGGAGTCGATTAACTTCCCCACGAGGTGACAAGTTTTGTTACGCTCTCCGCTTAATGTTCCCTTGTACTAACAATGCAGCTGAGTATGAAGCCTTGCTCCATGGTCTTCGGATGGCTAAGGAGATGAATCTAAGCCGGGTTAAGTGCTTCGTGACTCGGACCTAGTGGCTCAACAGTGTCCGCACTTGGGATTCAAAGGACCCACTCATGGCTGCATATCGTCGTGAGGTGGATATTGTCGCAGGTCATTTCAAGGGCTATCGTGGACCACGTGGACCGTCCGAAGAATGAAGCGGGCGGACGCTTAAGCCGGTTGGGCTCTCAACGCAAACCGTCCCGCCTAATGTTTTTCTCGACGTACCGCATAACCCGCCACCAAGCTCCCCGGTGAAGCGGATTTGGCTATTCCTGATCCGGAGGCTCAATTGGTGGCAGCTCGCACATCACTCCGGATTGACGCTTCTTATCCGGGCGATATGAACCGGGCGAAGTTACTGTAAGATGAGACGCTATTCCGCAGATAGTTCGCGATCTAAGTCTATGACCATTGTTAATGGCGAATTGCATCATTGCAGGTGTCGGGCGCTTCAACGCTGTGTGTCCCCGAGGAAGGCTGTGAAATATTGCGTGAGATCCACGGGAGATTGTGGTCACCACGCCGGTTCAAAATCCTTGGTGGCTAAAGCGCCCGCCACGGTTTCTATTGGTTGACCGCCCATGCCGATGCGGAAGATCCGGTCGACGATGTGATGGTTGCCAAAAGTTTTCCAGACGTGTCATGTATCGCCCAAGAATTGAGGATGATTCCAATTACTTGGCCGCTTATGCACTTGGGGTTGATATGGTTGGACCTTTAAAAGGTCCAAGGACAAAAAGACCCACCTCTGGTGGCGGTTGACAAATTTACAAAGTGGGTGGAGGCGTAACTCTGTTAGCAAGTGTGACGCAGCCACGCGGTCCAGCTCATCAAAAGGTGATTTTCCGTTTGGCTTTCCACACAAGATCATCACGTATAATGGTACCAATTTGTCCAAAGGTGCTATGAAAGAGTTCTCGCGAACGTGAGCACATCCGCTTGACGCTTTCTTCAAGAGCTCACCCACAGTCCAATGGTCAAGCGGAAAGGGCTAATCAAGAGATCTTGAGAGGCATCAAGCCCCGGCTTATGGTCCCTTTGCAGAGGACACCGGGTTGTTGGGTAGAGGAGCTACCGTCTGTGTTATGGAGTATCAACACTATGCCTAACAGATCCACGGGATACACGCCGCTTTTATGGTTTATGGAGCGGAGGCGGTTCTCCCCAAAGGATATCCGCTATGACTCACCTCGTGGCAGCTTATGTTGAAGCGGATAACGAGACGGCACGGCAGACGCTTTGATCGGTTGGATGAAGAGCGTGATATAGCAGCTGCCCGCCGCGCGATTTACCAACAGGATCTTCGCTGCTACTCATAGTCGCCGGTTAGAACCGTAACTTTTCAAGAAGGAGATTTGTGCTTCGCCTCATCCAAGACCAGACTGATATGCACAAGCTATCCCCACCTTGGGAGGGACCTTTCGTGGTTAGCAAGAATCTGCACAACGGGTCATACTATCTGATCGATATTCGAGAGCATAAAGACTCACACACGCCGAGGAGGAGACCAATGCCGTGGAACATAGCTCATCTTCGCCTTATTATACCCGAGCCATCGGCTCTACTTATGTACATATTATGACAATGTATATATTATGAATAAAGTAATAAACCGGAGCCTTGGCTAAAGCGGGTATCTGCTCACATCATGTGTGGTTACATGGAGTTGTTCTGTCTTAAAGCGCCTCCGTTTACCCCCGAGTTTTCTTTCTAAAAGCTTTATGATATCACTTGGGGGCTTGGTCGTCCCGAACCAATGCAACACCTTTTGATAGGTGAAAGCCACCAGATCACTTGGGGACATGGTCAAGTCTGAACCACCACACTTTTGATCGCCTAAGGCCATAGAGTCACTTGGGGCTTGGTTGAACCCAACCATTGCCACGCCACTTGATCGGCATAATGCCACGGTTTCAGCTTGGGGACCCGCTGACTTGAACCATGGCTACACCTTATAGGAGCTTGGTCATGTCCACCATGGTAATATCCATCCGATCGCTCAAGAAAGCCTTAATTTTTGCAAACGGTTTATCATTGCCTTTGCTTCCATGTTTTTTCATAACTATTATTTGATTTTTGTTATGCTTTAAACCGACAACATTTTTAAACCGTTTCAAACTGTCATTGACGGAATTCGTCAATTTTTAATCCGGAGATAATTTCACCGGTTTGATGTTTTTTCGTTAACATCCTATTATGGAGTAACAGGGGCTTATCATGGTCTCGGCATGGTTTACGTGGCAAACCGGCATTATAAATAACAGGAGCTGTTCTCTCCTTTAACGGTAAGGGTTTATACAACCTCCGCTTCAAGATTGGCTAAGCCAACTTTATGCCCAGCGATGGCAGGTATTTTGTATCATAAATTTTGATTATGTAACTTAATATTTCATTTCATATTTATATGAACGTCACAAGACCGGCTGGCGGCACAAACCGCCGTGGCGGTTTAAGATTTTGTTACTGCAAGCAATATAAGATTAAAAATTTCAATCATTCAAACAAGAGTATCAGCACCTATGCACGAAGGCATATTCAAAGCAAGAGTGTTATTATCCTATTACATGGCAACATGATGCCTAAATAAGATCATTGTTTCTTGGCGGAATGTAATGAAGCAGCTCTTCAAACCGCTTCCGGTTCATGCTTGCTCGCCGCCTGGCCCGATGGTTGTGGGTCGCCCCGCGCCGCTTCAGCTTCTTCATCTCTACCCAGCTTGTCGAAGTCAACAAAGGGTCCAATGATTCCCATTAAAGCTTGAAAGACAACCTCCTCATGGATCAGGGAAGGTCAATATCGAGCGTAAGTATGCTTACGGATCGGAGGGATCAGGTTCTCCGCTCAGAATAGGTGTAACTACCGCTTGTTCTCGATCATTATATCGAGCTTGATAACGCGACAAGTTTGCCTCTTCAGCTAATTGGCAAGCCGAGGGCGACCGCCCGATTTATTGCTCTCAAGTCATCTTCGCTGAACTCGAGCCATCTTCCTTCGACCGATAGCCTGAGCCGCTTCAACGGGTCAAAATCGCACCCATGCTTTGGGCCCGGATTATATGTTGATGGCGCCGGTTCGAGCAGCAGATTTCTTCAGCTCTTCAATCCGGCGGAAGCATGGACAACCTCCTAAGAGTATCTTGAATTAAGGAAGGTGCTGGATTGTTATGTGATGCAAGGAGAGGATCCGCCAGCGCCCAAAGGTACAACCGCTCTATTAAGGTATAGGCAGCCTTCAATTTCTTCCAACATCTGACCCCAAGTGACCAATGCGCAGCTTACAACATTGCAAGAGAAATCACAAACCGACTTATCATAAGAAGGTCAAGATTATCATAGAAGCCAAAGGAAACTTATCAAGATGGCAGCAATATGGAATGCACTTGCCGCTTCACGCCGGTCACCATCTACCACCGGTTTAAGGGCAGCTTCAGATTTTCAACCTTTTGGTTAAAGCGGCCTTTTCAAGATCCCAGCCGCCCGCCAGACTTGAACCACTCCTTGAGTTGCTCCATAGTAGTCAAGGCGGTTTTCAGCTCATCCTTGGCCTTGGAGGTTTCGCTTGTTGAGACTTCAGATTTTCTTGAAGATCATTGATTTGGGAGGCTTGTTACGATCTCATTCTGCAACAAAAAGGAGCATGTTAATATCTTCATTGTAAGTCCCAAATGCATAACCAGTCATACACATGGCACTTGGGGGCTAATGCATATTTGATCTTTGTCTATCAATAAATCACAAAGTCCCAAGCTCAATACAGTATTCAACTTGGCACTTGGGGGCTAATGGCTATTTGCTCTAACATGTTCTCGAGGTGGCGATATGAATTACAAATCCCGGCTTAACTATGCTAAGTTGAACTGCCCTTGGGGGCTACATCAAGGATTCTCAAGCATTGAGTTTATGCTAAGTCCCGCTTAACTATGCTAAGTTGAACCGCCCTTGGGGCTAGGAGAGTTAACAAAATTGAAATATTCAAAGCAGAAAAGAACATGGAGGTTACCTCAATTTCTTTCATCATCTTCACCAGCCAGCTTCATAGTCACGGCTGGTATACAGCCGTTCAAGTAGCCGTAATGAAGGTCTTGGGGTTCAGAGCGCATAAGTTGCCGATCAACATCCCACTTGCCCTTGCTCATAGTGGCAAACTCTTCTTTGGCGTATGTTTGATAAAGCGATCGGATTACCTGGTTCGCTGTGGCCAAAGCCGTGAATCACGACGCCATCGCCCTTGGTATCACCGGTTTGACCAGGCGCCGGTTTGTCGCCAGGCCGGATCGGACCGGTGGGTTTTTCAATCCGGTCGGGCTTCGGGCTGGTCACAGGAAGGGCGGTGTCAACAGGCCTTTTCAAAGAACAAAATCGCCATCTTGCTGTGGCGGATCATTGGGCGGTCTTCGCAGATGGCCGCTTCAAGATTTGGGGTGCCGCCCGTTCAGTAAGCAGTTCTTCGCCGCCGCTTTATCCGCATTTAGCCTTTTTGCTCAAATTAGGCTTGGCCTCAAAAGGCACAACAACAGCTAAATACGGTATATACTACACAATGATAAAGTAGAAACAATATGAAAGGTATAACTTACCCAAGCACCGCTTTTAGCGGTGGCAGCCGAGTGGCTGATGACTCACGGATGAGGAGGGAAGTGACCCGATAATCGGAATCGACGGATTAAGGGTTTGATTAAACCAGCCTGCTTTAGGATAAGCATCGACAAGCAAATTAGAGACCTTCGAACGATGTTTCCAACCGGACTGTTCGTAAACCGTGGAGGTAACTACCTGGCCGCTGTGCCGAAGCCAGCGGCGAGCTTCATGTTGTTGAGTCTTCATAAGAAATTTGGGATCCAAGTAAGCAAGGGGATGAGAAAATTTAATTTTCTGGTTTGCCTGACGGATTTTTAGTGAAGGCAAAGGATTTGAATCAGAGGAGAGAATAGTTACCTCTACAACATCAAAGATTATCGTTTCAAGATCATCCCGACAAATATCATCATTAATTAGGGCGTAAAAGTAAGCCGCTTAATCAAGTTCTACCTCAAGGTCCGGATTACCCACATCATCATCCACACCGGATCAAGATGCAAGTGGTTTTCTTTATGAGCAGTCTTCTTGACAGCTTTTGGTCTTTTGCCGATTGGTTTTTCCGGTTTGTCCGCTTCTCCGGTTTCTCTTGTGGACGCTTGCTCCGTAATGGATCATCACCCTGATTAAGCAGTAGTTGATGTTAAAAGTGATACCGAGATGGCAGTAATATATTTAGTAAAAATAGTCAAGTCTTACAGATGGCGTTTGTTGGTAGCACGTATGGGAGCAGACCGTCCGGCACGAGGTTTTCCGTTCGCTCAACATCTTATTCACCGCCTCGTGACCTCATCATCGGTAAGCTGGATATTAATATGTTGGAGGGGTCGCCGACACTACCAAGATACTCGCACATTAAACCGGAGCGCTGGAGAGGGGCAGATGCTCCATGATATCCAACAGCGCATGAGATCAATTCGTTAAACCATTAGCCATGAAGGCTCGAGCTTGAGAGTTGAGGATCATATTTACTTCTCTCACTCGCAGTTAATCTTTATGTAAAAGGGATGTGTGTTGTTGAGTCGCCTCGACGAAAACCGGCAAGGGATTCTCGCTAAGGTGTGAAGTGTCTCTAATAAAACCATGTTTGATTCCATTCCTTGGGGTGGCTGTGCGCTTGACATGAGGATAAGTGACTCTTTCTTTTTTGAATCGCCACACCACCCAATTCTGTTGGGTCCCCAAAGGAATTCTGTAGGCGTGTTTAGATGGAAGCAGCCTCTAAACAGTTCAACTGTAGGTTCTTCTTGAAAGTATGCCTCACAGAGCACTTGGAAGTGATGATATTGGTAATGTAATTGGGGCCTCAGATTGTGGACGGAGTTGAAAATTGGCTAGCACATCTCGATAAAATTTTGAACCGGGCGGATTGAAACCCCGGCTAGGTGGTCTCAAAAACTACAACCTCTCCTTCTTGAGGTGTGGTGGACATTCTTTGCCAGAACCCTCCAATGGATACTATTTTTACCGGCTAAAGCGCCACCAGACCAGATTGTTTAATTGAGTTTCGTGACACGGAAGGAGCCCAGCTTGCACTCATATACTTGTTTGTCCATCAACAAAAAATATATAAACCGTTCAAGAAATGTGTTGGGACAAAGAGAGAACCGTTTACAATGCTAAATCGAGACAAATACGCCTAAACCGGAGTTCTATGAAGCGACAAGATCTCGGTTAAGGAGTTCGCGGTTCAACAAAGGGACTAATGGTATATACCGGTTTATCTAATTTTTTCTATGTTAAGTTAAACCGCCTGGTCTAAGGTCTGAATATTGAAAACAATTGAGGTCGCGAACGGCTAAGTGTGCAGAAACAGGTTTCGCAAAATGTCGGGGAAGCTGATCGGACCCACGAACACCTATGGGGCCGGGCGGACCGAGCCCTTTTCGTTCGGTGGGGGCGGAGGTCGCATCAAGAGCAGATCGAGGCGGCTACACGAAAGCAGTTTATCCAGCTTCGAGCTCTCCGAGAGATAATACCCTACCGCTGCTTGTCTGATTATATTGTGTTCTTGCTAGGGAGCGCCGAGAGCTACAAGACCTAGCGTGAGTGTTCTAGTTTCAATGAACCAACCTCCCCACGCTATGCATGGGCCTCCTTTATATGCTCAAGGGTCACCGACAGTGGCAACGAGACAAGGGCAAAAGGGAAAATGAGTTGCGTTGGTACAACTACTTGTACAAAGGTATCCTACCTAACCTCGACGACAGGGACAAAGGCATTAAATGCCCGCCTAAGTCGAATCAATGCTGGCGTAAAGGGATCTGTCGGGGGCGCCACCGCTCGCCACGATGGAAATCTTGTCAAGACTGGCTGCCACAAGGCTACCGCTGCACAGTTTTCTGCCACGCTACCGAAAGGTCCCATGGCTTACATCGCTGGTGGATGAGCCGGAGCGGAGGAACGGAGGGAATTCGCCGCTGCAAGCACCTTGCCGCTGTTGTTGCCTTTGTCGCGTCCGAAGCTTGTCGCCATCATCTTCCCGCAAGCTCCTCTTGCCGGGCCTTGTCTTCTAGGTGCCTTGAGGGCCTTCCCGACAAGCTCCTCTTGCCGGGCCTTGTCTTCTTGGCATAAATACTTTGTTCTTGAATGGCTCCAAAGGAACCACGGAGGACCTTGGCGGTCACCGCAAGCCTTGCCGCTGGGCTGCTGCAACTGCCCTGCACGAAGTTCGGGATACTAGGGACCCCTACTCTAGTACACCGACAGAGCCTCGGCTCGGGCCACACACGGTGCCGAGCGCTGTTGGGCCAGGCCCAAAAAAGGCACGGACACGCGCCCAGGTCACGCCAGCACTTGCTCTGGACCCACCACGCCCCCATTTAACAGCACGCGCGAACGCGCGCCGTGGGAGAGATCGTGGGGTTTTTATTCAAGAGCGAACGCCCGCCTCTCCCTCCTTATAAATAAGGGAAAGAGGGCAGTTCGCCCACCTCGCCATTTGCTGTCTAATTCAAAACCACCGCTGCCCCCTTCTTTCCAAGTTCAAGAGAGTAGCGCCGCTTATCGCCGCCAAATGCCACTAACGCCGGCTGTCTCCCCACCGCCCACCATGGCTCCGGAAGCCGACAAGGGAAGGGCGCGAAGTCGGCCGAGGCGCAGCGTCAAGGGCGCCGTGAAAGGAGCGGGCTATCTTCCCCCACCGCCGCAAGGGAGCCGAGGGAGAACTACTACCTCTTCGGGTCGACGGAGACACGAAGCGATCCGCACAAGACGAAGGTACTCCCACCGCTTCTCGAACTAGCACCAACTGGGTACCCTTTTCGATCTGTTTTCTATTGCGGGCTCGCCCACCCTTCTCTGAATTTTTCTCGCGATATCATGAACACCCACGGGTTCCGCCTCCTTGACTTCACCCCCAATGTTGTCTCGATTATGGCAGTTTTCGACATCTTTGCGAAAAACTTTGTCGGAGTCCACCCAAACATAGCCCTCTTCCGCCACTTCTTCATGCCCCGAAGTCGAGAGGAGAGCCACTTGTCGGAGGAATTGCTTGGATCTCAAGGATCGGCAAGAAGGAGGCCTATCTCGAAGGAGAGCTCAGAGCAAGTGGGAGGAGTGGAGGGCAGATTGGTGTTGGATTGTAGAGGAGAACCTGAGTTTTTACCGCCCAAATACTAAACCCCAATAGTGCGCTGCAACGATTGGAGCAACTTGGCGCCGAAGATGCTAGATCAAGATTGCCGTGACTCCGGATCCTCGCCTCGTGCTTGCCGGATTCACCAGAGGCGCCTGCTTATGAGAATTCTTCACCGCCAGACGCCTTTGTAGGAGAGGAGGAGACCTGCTTGGGAGTTCCGAACGCGGCGGATATCATGAGGCTGCGCCGGCCTCAACTTCAATTTCACCGCCTTGGAGTTGGATGCGATGCTCCTCGAGCTGTTCACACGACTCGACCATCCCGAATGGTTCAAAGTTGCCGAGGGAAGTTGTTCCACAGTAACACCTCGCCGACCGCATCCGCAATGATGCCAAGCAGCGACTCGCATGGAATTGTTCCAACCTGGCAAGAGCCTCGCAGACGACGCCGCGGCGGGTGTTCTTCGACAGCTTTGAAGAGGTGCCGATCCGCCTCGATGAGCGTAAAGGCTCACCATGACACCATCGACGCATTTAGATGCAGCGACGCCACTCAGGCCGAAGAGGCGGCAGCAGCCATGCTACCGGGCGAATTCGGTTCACCGTGGAGGAGGCAGAGGCAGCGGAGGCGGCAAGCCTTGTCGAGCGAAGAGAGTTTGCCGGGCGAGGAGGAGCTTGTCAACCTCGAAGCCGAATCGAGCGAGCCCGCCGAGGGCGCCTCCTCCCCACCATCTAGCAGCTTGCCGCGAGCGGAGCCCCCAGCTCCACCAAGAAGGCGCTTCGCAAGGCCGGAGACGAGACGGGCGGCAGACGGGCTAACAGTCAAGCCGCATCGCTGGACGCGCTTCCACCGCGGCAAGCATCAAGCCGCTGGAGCACCTCACGCTGTGCAGAAGAATCGGAGCGGCCCTCCTGTGCCACCGCTGCTACTCCCGCCAAGCGGTCAAGGGAACCCACCTCCGCCTTTGTCGCACCGGAGGCGAGCTAGACTTGATCTCTCCGCCAGCTCCGACGAGGAAGAAGAAGAGTAAGCTCGTGTTGTACTTGTATTTCTTCAATTTTGTTGCTTTGTCTTGTATCTGATTTGTTTCATTCTCAACTCTTTCCTTTTCGTGACGCTGGCCCAGAGTGTCAAGAGAGCCAAGACCCCGTGGTTGTCATCGAGGACCATCTCTCAAGGGCAGCAGGAGGCGCGGCCTGAGACCACCTTGCCGGACGCTGCAACTCTTCCTCAGCAGCCCCCAAAGACAGCCCCCAGCAGTAAGTATATGGTTTACTTTCATCATGGCGCTGCATGGGTGCCCTTTCTTTGCCGATATCTCGACCGTTGGTTTGTGTAGGAGTAGAGCAGCCCCACCAGAGTGCCTGCCGCCCCCCCGACGTACATCAAGGCCGACTACACCGCCAAGGGAGGATCCTCTGCAAGGGAGCATTCTCCGCAAGGAGGCTTCCGCAAGGCAGTTCTCCGCAAGGATAGCGCCAATGATCCTCCGTGGTTGAGACCGCGCCGCAGACTTCCCATCGCAGTAATCCTCTTGACCGAAAACTTCCCTTGCCCTTCTTCTTCCGACTTCTTTTGAATATTTGCTTGATCGTTCTTTCTTTTTCTCGTCGCCGATCCATCCGCCGCAGAGCCGATGGAGACCGAGGTCGCCGGGCGAGGAGAACGGCGCTGGCAAGATCGACGACGCCACCGCCACCGAGGAAGAAGCCGGTGCCGACGAGCCCGCCGGGCAGGAGGCCGCCATATGCTGCCGCCAGAGCCGGGCGAGGGGTCCGGCGACGACCGACGGCCCCGAGGTCAGCAGGAGCGCCAGCGCTACACCGATCACCGATCCTCCGCCGCCGCCATAACGCCAGCTCAAGAGCCCCAGCCCGCGCTTACTTGAAGGCCGGCGATGGCGTTTTCATCAAGCTTCCCTCGCGCCGAGCCCTGTGGCGCCGATCAAGGAGAAACTTTGACGAAGAGCTGCTCGCTTCCGCTTGGTCGACGCTGGTCGACGCGCCAAGCAAAGCAGCAGCGGCGAAGTCCGAGGAGGAGCAGCTATTATGGAAGTTGCTGTCGCTTCTACCGCACCCGACAAGCCAAGCTTGGAATCTGTGAAGCGCTTGTCGCAAGGCGGAGCGCATATAGAGAAACGCGCTGGAGGAGCTCCGGCATCAATCGTGAAGCTCTCCGGCCTTGGCAGAGAGCGGAGCAAATCGTTGAGGCGCTGCAAAGCCTTCATCCTCGAAGGCTGAGGTTGAAGAGCAACAATGGCTTGCTGCCGAAGCTGTCTCAAGAGGGAAGGCGAAATGGCGCAGCGGAAGATCAATCTTGACAGCCATGAGGAGGAGCTTGCTGCCAGCGAGGAAACACTTGGCGGGCTCTTAAGGAAGCAAAGGATGCTGCCGCAGCTGCCGAGGCCACCAAGAAGGAGTTGGAGACGAGGTGACGCAGCTGGAGGTCAATCTCCGTAAGAGCGGCGAGGTGCTTGCTGCACTCAAGCACAGCGCCGAGAAGGACGCCTACACTCTGGGCGCTGCGCAGGCCGCTTCGCCGAGAGGAGCAAGGAGCCAGCGCCGCCAAGGACTCTAAAGCAAATCTTGAGCTGAAGCTGACCACCTTGATGCAGACGCTGGACGGGCGCCAAGGAGCGGAGGTGGCCTTGTTGGAGAAGATCAAACCGACGAGGCGCCACGGCCAAGTGTGCTGTTACCACCTGTAATACCTTCAGAGAGAATGTGGAGCACTGACCGAGGGTCTCGTGAATGTTGCCGCCGCCATCTGCTGTGGAGCCGACGGAGCTGGGATGGTGGATCTCGATACCTCCGACGAGCACCTCCAACCCAGCGCCAAGCTCAGCTTGTTCTTCAAGGCCGTGGTGACGGCTTCTCCAATGACTGGAAAGAGATCCCAAAGCAGCTGGCCGAGGAATCGCGCCGATCTGTGCGGGAGCTCTCCGTAAGGTGTTGATGAAGGTGGCCTTCCGCAATCCGTGCCTCAACCTCACCAAGGCCCTCAAATCCTTGCCGCCGGATGCTGATGTGGAAGCCAAGGCCTCTTGTCGCACCCATTGTGGACAAGGTGGGCAAGATCAAGAGGGTTGATGGCTACCGCGAGATTAGGCCGCCAATTTTATCTTTTCCTTGTCGCTGCTGGTCATGTTATGAAAACAATCTATTAGAGCTGCATAAGCTATCTTGTAATATATACTTTATTTCGCAATGATTGCAATGTTATTTCCTTTTACTTGATTCCTTCCTTTGTATGTTTTTGCCTCTACACCTTTAGGGAACTTGTCGGCAGGCACCTTGTCGCGAAGCGCTGAAGTGTGGAACGTCAAGAGCTCTCGGCGGTGCCGCTCCGACAAGCAACCTTGTCGCAACTAGTTGCGCTCACTTAAGTTGTTGAGCGGACTCAAACAAAGTAAGGGCGCAGCTAGCTACGAGTTGGTTCCTCACGCACAGGTTTTCCATACAAAGTACGGTCGCTCGAGGAAGATAACTTAAAATTTAAAGGCTGATTGCTCAAATTTTAACAACTTAGCTTTTCCGTGCTTGCTTCCCGGTAAGGTGAAACTTCCTAGCGACGCTTTGGCCCACACCATTATCTTCTCCTTCCCCGCTAACTTGTGGCGTAGGAACCTTCCTTTCTTTGAGAAAGAGAAAGAACAAAAATAAGTTATGGAGCCTTGCGGCTCGTTATTGCTTACATCGGTGTAGGTGCTGCACAAGGTGTCGACAAAACATGCAATAAAATGATGAAAGCATGAAATTGACAAGTTGTGCGAAACACATGAGTTTTACTTATGCACGGATCTGCGCCTGCTTTGTACAAAGGATTACATACAACATCGGCAAGACTTGTATAAAGGTGGTTGCCGAACAGGTTCCGCAACCGCGCTCTATGGGTAAACTTACTTAAGATGCTCGATGTTCCAGGAGTTGCTCACCGGAATGCCACCTTCGGTCTCAAGGCGGACAGCGCCAGCCTAGTGACTCGCTTTTACCCGAGCAAGGGCCTTCCCACTTTGGGCCAACTTGTTGGAATTCTTGCGGACTGAACGCTACCAAGAACAAGGTCGCTTTCCTCGAGACTTCTCGCATTAACTTTATGGGTTATGGTAGCGGGCGCAAAGCTTGCTGGTAGCGAGCAGCTCAGACAATGCTCCTAAGACGGTCTCTTCCTCAAGGAGCAGCGCCACATCTTGTCGCAGCTGCTCTTGCTCAAGCTCATCATAAGCGAGCACTCGAGGTGATCCGAACACGAAGTTCCGTGGGGAAATCTGCCTGCCCATAGACTAGAGCGAAGGTGTCCGCCGCTGGCTCGACGGCGCCGCCCGATCGAATTAAAGAACCACCGCAGCTCCTCAATCCAGTTTCTTCCGCACTTGTGCAGCCCGTCGAAAGTTCTCGGGTCTTGAGCCCCAAGGAAATATGCCCTAGAGGCAATAATAAAGTTATTATTTATTTCTTATATCATGATAAATGTTTATTATTCATGCTAGAATTGTATTAACCGAAACATAATACATGTGTGAATACATAGACAAACAGAGTGTCACTAGTATGCCTCTACTTGACTAGCTCGTTAATCAAAGATGGTTATGTTTCCTAACCATAGACATGAGTTGTCATTTGATTAACGGATCACATCATTAGGAGAATGATCTGATTGACATGACCCATTCCGTTAGCCTAGCACATGATCGCTTAGTATGTTGCTATTGCTTTCTTCATGACTCATACATGTTCCTATAACTATGAGATTATGCAACTCCTGCCATCGGAGGAACACTTTGGTACTACCAAACGCCATAACGAATCGGGTGATTATAAAGGAGTACTACAGGTGTCTCCAAAGGTACTTGTTGGGTTGGCGATTTCGAGATTAGGTTTTGTCACTCCGATTGCTCGGAGAGGTATCTCCAGTGCCTTCTCGGTAATGCACATCACTTAAGCCTTGTAAGCATTACAACTAATGAGTTAGTTGTGAGATGATGTATTACGAACGAGTAAAGAGATTCTACCAAGAACGAGATTGAACTAGGTATTGATACCGACGATCGAATCTCGGTAAGTAACATACCGATGACAAAGGAACAACGATGTCGTTATGCGGTTTGACCGATAAAGATCTTCAGAGAATATGTAGGAACCAATATGGGCATCCAGGTTCCGCTATTGGTTATTGACCGAGAATGGTTCTAGGTCATGTCTACATAGTTCTCGAACCCGTAGGGTCCGCACGCTTAACGCTTCGATGACAGCTCATTATGAGTTTATAAGTATTGATGCACCGAAGTTTGTTCGAGTCCCTGATGTGATCACGGACATGACGAGGAGTCTCAAATGGTCGAGACATAAAGATTGATATATTGAAGCCTATGTTTGACTTCGAATGGTTCCGAGTGAAAACAGGATGTTATCGAACACCGGGGTTACTGAACTTCGGGGGTATATGGGCCTTCATGGGCCTCAAGGGAGAAGGAGAAGGGCTGCCAGGTGGGCTGCGCCTCCCCCCCTCTGGTCCGAATAGGACAGGAGAAGGGGCGCGCCTTCCTCTTTTCCCTCCCCAATCCTACTCCAACTAGGAAAGGGGGAGTCCCACTCCCGGGGAGTAGGACTCTCCTGGCGCGCCTCCCCTTGGCCGCCACCTCCCCCTTGTCTCCTTTATATACGGGGCAGGGGCACCCCATGACACAAGTTGATCTACGGATCGCCTTAGCCGTGCGGTGCCCCTCCACTATATTCCACCTCGGTCATATCGTCATGAGCTTAGGCGAAGCCCTCGCGCCGGTGGAGCATCATCATCGCCACCACGCCGTCGCGGCCGACGGAACTCATCCCCGACACTTTGCCGGATCGAGTCCGGGATCGCCATCGAGCTGAACGGTGCGTAACTCGAGGTGCCGACGCTCGGTGCTTGGGTCGGTCGGATCGTGGAAGACGACGACTACATCAACCGCTGTTATAACGCCCGCTTTCGGGTCCACGAGGGTACGGACGACATTCTCCCTCTCGCTATGCCATCACCATGGTCCCGTGTGAGCGAGGAAATTTTTTGAAATTACTATGTTCCCCAACAAAGGCATCCGAGCCTGGTTTTATGCGTTGATGTCATGTGCACGAGTAGAACACAAGTGAGTTGTGGACGATACAGTCATACCGCCTACCAAAGATGTCATACTTTGGTTCAGCGGTATTGTGAGATGAAGCGCCCGACCGACATTACGCCAGACGCTTACGCGAGACTGGTTTCACCGCCCGAGCACTCGCTGCTTAAAGGTGACCGGCGGTGTCTGCTCTCTCACTTTAGTTGAATCGAGTGGCTACGCCCGTCCTTGAGAAGGTTAAAACGAGTCTATTTGACAAACTATCGCTGTGGTTTTGATGCGTAGGTAAGAACGGTTCTTGCTCAGCCCGTAGCAGCCACGTAAAACTTGCAACAACAAAGTAGAGGACGCCTAACTTGTTTTTGCAGGCATGTTGTGATGTGATATGGTCAAGACGTGATGCTATATTTTATTGTATGAGATGATCATGTTTTGTAACCGAAGTTATCGCAACCGGCAGGAGCCATATGGTTGTCGCTTATTGTATGAAATGCAACGCCATGTAATTGCTTTACTTTATCACTAAGGAGTAGCGATAGTCGAGAAGCAATAGTTGGCGAGACGACAACGATGCTACGATGGAGATCAAGGTGTCGCTACCGGTGACGATGGTGATCATGACGCTGCTTCAGATGGAGATCACAAGCACAAGATGATGATGACCATATCATATCACTTATATTGATTGCATGTGATGTTTATCCTTTATGCATCTTATCTTGCTTTGATTGACGGTAGCATTATAAGATGATCTCTCACCAAAATTATCAAGAAGTGTTCTCCCGAGTATGCACCGCTATAAAGTTCTTCGTGGCCGAGACACCACGTGATGATCGGGTGATAGGCTCTACGCTCAAATACAACGGTGCAAAACAGTTGCACACGCAGAATACTCAAAGTTAAACTTGACGAGCCTAGCATATAACAGATATGGCCTCGAACACGAGACCGAAGGTCGAAGCGTGAATCATATAGTAGATATGATCAACATAGTGATGTTCACCATTGAAACTACTCCATCTCACGTGATGATCGGACATGGTTTAGTTGATTTGATCACGAATCACTTAGATGACTAGAGAGATGTCTGCCTAAGGGGAGGTTTTAATATGATTAATTAAACTTAAATTTATCATGAACTTAGTCCCGGTAGTATTTTGCAAATTATGTTGTAGAACAATAGCTCGCGTTGTTGCTTCCTTATGTTTTATATGTGTTCCTAGAGAAAATTGTATTGAAAATGTTAGTAGCAATGATGCGATTGGATCCGTGATCCGAGGTTTATCCTCATTGCTGCACGTAAGAATTATGTCCTTGATGCACCGCTAGGTGATGACCTATTGCAGGAGCGTATGCGACGTTATGAACGCTTGGCTTAGCTCAAAATGATGACTACTTGATAGTTTAGTGCACCATACTTAACGGCTTAGAATCGGGACTTCAAAGACGTTTTGAACGCCATGGACCATATGAGATGTTCCAGAATTGAAGTTAATATTTCAAGCAAATACCCTAGTTGAGAGACATGAAGTCTCCAACAAGTTCTATAGCTAAAAGATGGAGGAGAATCACTCAACTAGTGAGCATGTGCTCAGATTGTCCGGTACTTCAATCGCTTGAATCAAGTGGGAGTTAATCTTCCGATAAGATAGTGATTGACAGAATTTCTAGTCACCATCACCAAGTTAGTAGAACTTCGTGATGAACTATAATATGCAAGGGATGACAAAAGTATTCCCAAGCTCTTCGTGATGCTGAAATCGACGAAGGTAGAAATCAAGAAAAGAGCATCAAGTGTTGATGATTGACAAGACCACTAGTCTCAAGGAAAAGGCAAAGGGAAGAAGGGAACTTCAAAAGAACGGCAAGCAAGTTGTTACCGAGTGAAGAAGCCCAAGTCTGGACCTAAGCCCGAGACTAAGTGCTTTTGCTACAATGGAATTGGTCATCGGAAGCGGAACTACCCCAATATTTGGTGGATAAGAAGGATGGCAAAGTGAACAAAAGTATATTTGATATACAGGTTATTGATGTGTGCCTTACTAGTGTTTATAGTAGCCCCTGAGTATTTGATACTGCTCGTTGCTAAGATTAGTAACTCAAACAGAGTTGCGTAATGAATGAAACTAGTTGAAGGGAAGTGACGATGAGTGTTGGAAGTAGTTCCAAGATTGATATGATCATCATCGCACGCCCCTACTTTCGGATTAGTGTTAAACCTAAATAAATGTTATTTGGTGTTTATGCTGAGCATGAATATGATTTGATCATATTTATTGCAAAACGGTTATTCATTTAAAGTCAAAGAATAATTGTTGTTCGCTTACATGAATAAAACCTTAAATGGTCATACACCCAATGAAAATAGTTTTCAAAACGGTTATTCATTTAAAGTCAAAGAATAATCGTTGTTCGCTTAAATGAATAAAACCTTCATGGTTATGCACCCAATGAAAATAGTTTGTTGGATCTCGATCGTAGTGATACACATATTCATAATATTGATGCCAAAAGATGCAAAGTTAATAATGATAGTGCAACTTATTTGTGGCAATCGCCGCTTAGGTCATATTGGTGTAAACGATGAAGAAACTCCATGCCGATGGACTTTGGAATCACTTGATTATGAATCACTTGATGCTTATGAACCATGCCTTATGGGCAAGATGACTAAAGACTCGCTTCTCCGTAACAATGGAGCGAGCAAATGACTTATTGGAAATAATACATACCGATGTATGCGGTCCGATGAGTGTTAAACTCACGGCAAGTATCGTTATTTTCTCGACCTTCAAGATGATTTGAGCAGATATGAGTATATCTACTTAATGAAGCATAAGTCTGAAACATTTGAAAAGTTCAAATAATTTCAGAGTGAAGTGGAGAATCATCGTAATAAGAAAATAAAGTTTCTATGATCTGATCGTGGAGGAGAATATTTGAGTTACGAGTTTGGCCTTCATATAAAACAATGTGGAATAGTTTCACACCACGCCACATGGAACACCATAACGTAATGGTGTGTCCGAACGCCAAAACCGTATTTTATTTTGATATGGTGCGATCAATGATGTCTCTTACCGATTTACCAATATCGCTTTGGGGTTATGCATTAGAGACAGCTGCATTCACGCTTAATAGGGCACCATCTAAACCGCTGAGATGACACCGTATGAACTATGGTTTAGCAAAGAAACCTAAGTCGTCGCTTTAAAGTTTGAGTTGTGATGCTTATGTGAAAAAGTTTTCACCGATAAGCTCGAACCCAAATCGGAGAAGTGCGCCTTCATAGAATACCCAAAGGTAACTATTGGGTACACCTTCTATCACAGATCCAAGGCAAGTTTTTCGTTGTTAAGATGGATCCTTTCTAGAGAAGAAGTTTCTCTCTAAAGAAGTGAGGGAGGAAAGTAGAACTTGATGAGGTAATTGTACCTTCTCCCTTATTGGAAAGTAGATCATCACGTAAATCAGTTCCAGTGATTCCTACACCAATTAGTGAGGAAGTTAATGATGATGATCATGAAACTTCAGATCAAGTTGCTGCCAAACCTCGAGGTCTTCCAGAGTAAGATCCGCACAGAGTGGTACGGTAATCATGTTCGAAGTCGTGTTACTAGACCATGATGAACCTACGAACTATGAGGAAGCGATGATGAGCCCAGATTCGCGAAATGGCTTGAGGCCATGAAATCTGAGATAGGATCCATGTATGAGAACAAAGTATGGACTTTGATTGACTTGCTCGATGATCAGCAATCCATATTATATAAATGGATCTTCAAGAGGAAGATGATGCCGATAGTAGTGTTACTATCTACAAAGCTAGACTTGTCAAAAAGGTTTTTGACAAAGTTCAAGATGTTGAATACAATGAGATTTTCTCACTCAGATCGATGCTTAAAAGTCTGTCCTAATCATGTTAGCAATTGCCACATTTTATGAAATCTGCAAATGGATGTCAAAACTGCATTCCTTAATGGTTTTCTTAAAGAAGAGTTGTATATGATGCAACCGTAAGGTTTTGTCAATCCTAAAGAAGCTAACAAATGTGCAAGCTCCAGCGATCCATCTATGGACTGTGCAAGCATCTCGAGTTGAATAAACGCTTTGATAGTGTGATCAAAGATATGGTTTTATATGCACTTTTGGAGAAGCCTCGATTTACAAGAAAGTGAGGGAGCACTACAAGATTTCCGATAAGTATATGTGAATGACATATTGTTGATCGAAATAATGTAGAATTATTCTGCAAAGCATAAAGGAGTGTTTGAAAAGAGTTTTTCAAAGAAGGACCTCGTGAAGTTGCTATATATTGAGCATCAAGATCTATAGAGATAGATCAAGACGCTTGATAAGTTTTTCAATGAATACATACCTTGACAAGATTTTGAAGTAAGTTCAAAATGGAACAGTCAAAGAAAGAGTTCTTGCCTGTGTTACAAGGTGTGAGATTGAGTAAGACTCAAAACCCGACCACGGCAGAAGATAGAAAGAGAATGAAAGTCATTCCCTATGCATCAGCCATAGGTTCTATAAAGTATGTCATGTCAGGTACTGATCTATTGCATACCCTACCACTAAGCTTGGCAAGGAGTGCAATAGTGATCTAGGAGTAGATCAATGGACAGCAGTCAAAATTATCCTTAGTAGAATAAGGATATGTTTTCGATTATGGACGTGATAAAAAGTTCGTCAGAAGGGTTACGCCGATACAAGTTTTGGCACTGATCTAGATGACTCTAAGTCTCAATCTAGATACATATTGAAAGTGGGAGCAATTAGCTATAGTAGCTCCATGCAGAGCATTGTTGACATAGAGATTTGTAAAATACATACGGCTCAATATGATGTAATCTGCTGACTAAAATTATCTCACAAGCAAAACATGATCACACCTTAGTACTTTTGGGTGTTAATCACATAGCGATGTGAACTAGATTATCGACTCTAGTAAACCCTTTGGGTGTTGGTCACATGTCGATGTGAACTATGGGTGTTAACCATATAGATGTGAACTATTGATGTTAAATCACATGGCGATGTGAACTAGATTATTGACTCTAGTGCAAGTGGGAGATCAAGGAAATATGCCCTAGAGGCAATAATAAAGTTATTATTTATTTCCTTATATCATGATAAATGTTTATTATTCATGCTAGAATTGTATTAACCGGAAACATAATACATGTGTGAATACATAGACAAACAGAGTGTCACTAGTATGCCTCTACTTGACTAGCTCGTTAATCAAGATGGTTATGTTTCCTAACCATAGACATGAGTTGTCATTTGATTAACGGATCACATCATTAGGAGAATGATTCGATTGACATGACCCATTCCGTTAGCCTAGCACATGATCGCTTAGTATGTTGCTATTGCTTTCTTCATGACTCATACATGTTCCTATAACTATGAGATTATGCAACTCCTGCTTACCGGAGGAACACTTTGGTACTACCAAACGTCACAACGTGAATCGGGTGATTATAAAGGAGTACTACAGTGTCTCCAAAGGTACTTGTTGGGTTGGCGATTTCGAGATTAGGTTTTGTCATCCGATTGCTCTGGAGAGGTATCTCCGGCCTTCTCGGTAATGCACATCACTTAAGCCTTGTAAGCATTACAACTAATGAGTTAGTTGTGAGATGATGTATTACGGAACGAGTAAAGAGATTCTACTAAGAACGAGATTGAACTAGGTATTGATACCGACGATCGAATCTCGTAAGTAACATACCGATGACAAAGGAACAACGATGTCGTTATGCGGTTTGACCGATAAAGATCTTCGAGAATATGTAGGAACCAATATGGGCATCCAGGTTCCGCTTATTGGTTATTGACCGAGAATGGTTCTAGGTCATGTCTACATAGTTCTCGAACCCGTAGGGTCCGCACGCTTAACGCTTCGATGATGCTCATTATGAGTTTATAAGTATTGATGCACCAAGTTTGTTCGAGTCCCGGATGTGATCACGACATGACGAGGAGTCTCAAATGGTCGAGACATAAAGATTGATATATTGAAGCCTATGTTTGACTTCGAATGGTTCCGAGTGAAAACAGGATGTTATCGAACACCGGGGTTACTGAACCCCGGGGGTATATGGGCCTTCATGGGCCTCAAGGAGAAGGAGAAGGGCCGCCAGCTGCTGCGCGCCTCCCCTCCGTCCGAATAGGACAGGAGAAGGGGCGCGCCTTCCTCTTTTCCTCCCCAATCCTACTCCAACTAGAAGGGGGAGTCCTACTCCTGGGAGTAGGACTCTCCTTGCGCGCCCCTGGCCGCCACCTCCCTTGTCTCCTTTATATACGGGGCAGGGGCACCCATGACACACAAGTTGATCTATGGATCGCTCTCAGCTGCAGCGGTGCCCCTCCACTATATTCCACTCGGTCATATCGTCATGAGCTTAGGCGGCCTCGCCGGTGGAGCATCATCATCGCCACCACGCCGTCAGGTCGACGGAACTCATCCCCGACACTTTGCCGGATCGAGTCCGGGATCGCCATCGAGCTGAACGGTGCGTAACTCGGAGGTGCCGTGACGCTCGGTGCTTGGATCGGTCGGATCGTGAAGACGACGACTACATCAACCGCGTTGTTATAACGCTCCACTTTCGGCCCACGAGGGCACGTGGATGACACTCTCCTCTCGCTATGCCATCACCATGGTCCCGTAAAGCGAGAGGAAATTTTTGAAATTACTATGTTCCCCAACAAGCCCACGCAGCACTTCAGCATTTGCCCTCTCCGCTTGACCGCTACTCCTTGATGAGCAATACAAAGCGCACTTTGGTGCCAAGATCTTGGACGATGCATGAAGGTGCGACTATATCATGCGTCGTTGTCGGTGATGATCCTGTTAGGAACCCAAACGGCAAACAACCGACCTGAAGAACTTGATCACGACCGCTGTCACCTTCCTCATCGCTTCCACTTCCGGCCACTTTGTGAACTTGTCGATTGCAACGCATAAGTACTCAAAGCCCCGACAGCTCGGGAAAGGGGCCGAGGATGTCGAGCCCTGCATCAAAAATGGCCAGGATAAAGGGATTGTCCGGAGAGCTTGAGTCGGCTGGTGTATCTCGCTGGAATGGAACCGCACGCTTCACACTTGGTTACTTGTGCGCTTGCATCCTCGAGGGTGTGTCGGCCAAAAGAAACCTTGCCGGAAAGCTTTGCTTAAAGGGCTTTTGCGCCAATGTGGTGACCACATATGCCTCCATGTATCTCGCCAACAATTTCTGTCCATCTTCCCGTGAATACACTTCAATTTCACACCGCTGAGTCTTCTTCTCGCATAAAGTGCTATCGACAACCGGTACATACTTGACCGCCGGGCTACCTTTCCGCTTCTTCTTGCTCTTCGAAGTTCTCCGTCTCAAGGAAATGGACAATCTGCTGCGCCTATGCGGAGCTTGCGGCTCGACAACAAGGACTAAAGGCACATCTGTCGCCGCGGAACATCCGCTTACGGCAAGAACTCGCGCTCACCGAGTTGATGTTCCCGGCAAGCTTGCCGGAGCAAAACTTGTCGGGAGCGATGCTTCAATGAAACAAACCCTAGGGCTTGTCGGAGCAGACTGCCTCAAAGACTCTTGGTGTTGATCTTGGGACCTTCTTGGCGGCGGCTTCGGAAGCTCGCCGAAAATAGTCACCGTAAATCAACTTCCTCTTCTTGTTCTCATCCAGCTTGATGGCGCATACCGGTTGAGTCAGCTTGAGCACAAAATCCCTGGTTCCATTGTGCAACTTGAGTGCGGCGACTTTGACAGCACCATCAGCAATATCGCTCGAGCTCTGGAACATGTTCCATCTGCAGACCGTCAAAGTGCTCTTCTAGCTTCCTCACTTCATCAACATAAGCTTCCATCAACGGACTCGATAATCCTTGTTCACTTGGCGGACGACAAGTCGTGAGTCACCCCGATAATGAGCTTCTTGATCCCAAGGTTCATCATGATCTTGAGACCGAAGCAAACCTTCATACTCGCAGATTGTTTGTTGCTTGCTCCTTGGGAAAGTGCATTTGGACTATGTACTTGAGGTGCTCTCCGTGGTGCGATAAGCAGCACGCCAAAGACCGCGCCTTTGCAGCGAGAAAGCACCATCAAAGTACATCAGCCACTCTTTGCTTGCTTCCTTAACGGGATGCTCATTTCTGAATTTCTTCATCTTATGCTGGCATCCATTCTGCTATGAACTCGCCAATGCTCGCTTTGATAGTTGAAGTGCTTTCAAACTTGAGGCCAAAGCTTGATAGTTCCAAATACCCACCGACAATCCTGCTTGTTACTTCGGATTTTGCAAGATCCTTCAGCGGAAAGCGAGTGACGATCGTGATCTCATGTGCTTGAAAGTAATGGCGAGCTTTCTCGAGGCCATGAGAAGGCCGAAGCAACTTCGCACACCGAGTACCTTGACCTAGCCCCGCAGAAGGGAACCGACAGTAAACCGGGCGCTGCACCATCCTTTTCTCAGATCTTCTCACATGTCTACGCAGATCCATCCTTGTCGGGACTAGAGCTTGTCGGTGAAGTGCCTTGCTTGTCGCTGGATGCATCTGCCTTGGTTGCTAGCTCATCATCCGCCTCCCTCTCCGCTACTAACGCATCACTAACCACTTGATTGGTTGCCGCTATATATAGCAGCAACTTCTCTTATGGCTTAGGTGCGACAAGTGTTGGAGTGGAGGACATGTATCTCTTTAAGTCCTGCACCGCAGCCTCCGCTTCGGGAGTCCATTTCATTGGACCTGCCTTTTTCAAAATTTTGAAAATGGCAGGCTGCTCAGCAGACTCCAGAGATAAACCTGCCGAGAGCAGCTACGCAACCGCAAGTCTTCGTACATCCTTGACGCGCTTTGGTGCTTCAATCTACTCAATGGCCTTGATCTTGTCGGGATTGGCTTCAATCCCCCACTGAGACACGAAGAACCCGGGAAGCTTGCCGGAAGGGACTCCAAACACACACTTCTCAGGATTGAGCTTGAGGTTGATCTTGCGCAGATTTGCAAAGGTCTCATCTAAATCTTGAACCAGAGTTGCTCTGTCCTTGCTTTTGACCACTATGTCATCCATGTAAGCTTTACATTTCTGCATTTGCGGCTCAAAAGCGCCATGGACTACTCTTGCAAATGTTGAACCAGCATTCTTTAAACCGAAGGCATCCGTATGAAAACAAGATGTGCCACATGGGGTGATGAATGCGTTTTCCTCATCCTCTTCTCGCCATGAAGATCCGATGATATCCGAGTATGCATCAAGA
Organism: Aegilops longissima; assembly: GCA_021605205.1. Taxonomy (NCBI): domain Eukaryota; kingdom Viridiplantae; phylum Streptophyta; class Magnoliopsida; order Poales; family Poaceae; genus Aegilops; species Aegilops longissima. The sequence goes on along the minus strand of JAHIAM010006476.1, from coordinate 4,695 downwards.
AATGAAAGCAAATCACATCCGCCGTGGAGTCAATAATCTGATCGATGCGCTGCAAGGGAAATGGGTCTTTGGGACAAGCTTTATTAACATCTGTAAAGTCGATACAAAGCTCCATTTTCCGCTTGCCTTACGCACGACTACTGTGGATTGGCCAACCACATAGGATGGAGCACCTCCGACAAGGCCTCGCTTTTCCAATTTCTTGATCTCTTCGCGATGAACTCTGGCGCCCACCGCTTGCTTTCGACTTTCTCGCTTGACGGGCCGCGTGAGGATAGACGGCAAGATGGTGCTCAATTACTTTCGGGAACACCGGGATGTCGACGGTTGCCACGCAAACACGCCGACGCTCGCCCGCAGGAAAGCAACGAGCGCGCTTCCTATTTAGGGTCGAGAGTGGCACCGATGGTGAAGGTACCACCAGCTGCCGCCCTCCTTGGCGGCACCTTCTTGGTCTTTGGTGGAGCTGCCATCGCCTTCTTACACTTGCCGGTGGAGCTCGATGGTGCGCCCTCGACGGTAGCGCAGCACCAAGAGGTGCGCTTGCCGGAGGGCATCGAGCTTTGCCGACTTGGTCTTCTTTCTTCCCCGGAGCTTCAAATGCAAGTGACTTGCTATCCGCTGTAGCTGCCGCTTCCCGGTAGATCTTGTCGGCGCAGATAAGAGCATCCTTCTTGTCGCCAGGACAGAAATGACACTTATCGGCCTCGCATCTTGAGCAAGTTGTATGCATAATGAGAGGCTGCCATGAACTTGGCGAAAAGTCGACGGCCAAGTATTCCATTGTAAGGCAATGGAAAATCAGCAACGCCAAAAGTGACCTCTCACCCCGGTTCAACTCGCTGCCAAACGTCACCGCAACGTGATCTTTCCTTCGCTTGCTCCTTCCCGGATTGATTCCTTGAATGTGCCGGCTCTTCGAGCTCGCCGTCGTGGATTTGGAGTTTCGAGCACCGCCGAGGAGATCAGGTTTGCCGCCCCGCCACAACTAGCATCTTGGTGACCTTGAGGTTGCGGATAGTTGGTGAAACCAACATCGGCAAGCACCCGACCGCAGCTTATGCGATCGTGGTGGTCCTCAATATCAAAGATGATAGGCGGTGGACCATTTCAGAGGCTTATGCGTGACTCGATGGATGGTTCGCCGCATTGACTTCCCGCATCCACCGCTTGAGTTGGCGTGTGAAGTATGCAGAGATGCACCACCGCCAACGCACAAGACCTCTCGGGCTTTCTCGAACTCCTGCTCGCCGGTTTCATCATCTTCCATGTCTTCATCGCCGCCGCCATCTTCATCCTTGTCGCGCCGCTGGGAGGTCTATCTCCTTGCCGCTGCTTGGCCTTGCCGCGCGCCCTCCCCCGCCGGGCGCTTTGCTAGGTCCTCCAAAGACCTTCTTGAGCCTTCTCCTTGTCGCTACCGCCGATTCAGCCTTCGCTGCTCAACAAGCTGCTCGACCTTCTTGCAGCTCGAGATCATGGCCCTTGGTGCGGTGGATCTTGCAAGATCGCTTGTTGGAGTTGCCCCGCTTGTCGGCGACGGCCACATACCGGCAGTTGGTGCTCAAGGCAACCTCCTTGCCGAGCTACCAACTTTGGCTTTCTTACGCCACCTCCGCTGCCGGACTGCTCGACAACCAGCACATCTCTGCCTTTTCTTCTTCTCTGTTCGCCGGCTTTTCTTTGCCGGAGCGACCCTCACTATCGATCCTCGCTACATCCACATTCTCTCCGGGAGTCTCTCCTTCTTCAAGCTGCGCACACTTGTCGGCCGTGGCACCGACGCCCTTGATCTTATACATTGCCATCTCTCCTCATCTCCGCGGTTCCGCGACGACTTCGATGGAACGCGCTGATTACCGCGGCAGGTGGACATTTGGGATGTTGTGTCAGATACGGCTGAATCTCCTCAATGAACTTGCGCAGGGCTCTCCTTCCTTCCGGGCTAGCAGATGAAGGTCTCTTTGGCTATGGGGCTTGTGGTCACCGTGAAGGCGCCGACAAACCGATGGCATAGATCCGCCCAAGAGGATATGGAGTTGTCCGCAAGTGCATGAGCCAGATCCGACATTGGGCTTGAGTACCGCCGGAAGTAGTTGGCCAGATCTTGTCGCTCGCCCCGCAGCTTGCACCGCAATGGTGTAGATGCTGAGGAACTCCGACGGATGCGCCTTGCCGCATTTCTCGCACGCTCTGCTTGAAATTCTTCTTGCCGGGCCATCGACTTGCCGCAGCTCACGAGTGAATGCAGGGCAACCTATCACAGACGGCAAGTCGCCTCGGTTCTTCGGGCGCATGCATATCGACAGAGGGCCCAAGCGACTGGTCGGATTGACGCCGCTTCTTCGGGCGCTGATGCGAAGTTCGAGCGCTTCTTGTTGTCGCTCAGGAAGAACTTGGCGCTGATCGCGACGAGCTCGCGGATCCGGCGACGCGTGGAGTCGCTGCCGAGGTGGATCCGCGAGTCGGCGATCTTGGCCTTCGGGTGGAGAGTGCATGGTGGTTGCACCCCACAGGTTTTCGCCGCCACCGCTCGCGTGCCTTTGTCGCCTTGCCGCGCAGCGCCGGCGTAGTTGGTTGCCGCGAGTGCCGCCGCCATGGCAAAGCCGGCGAGACTCGATGGTGGCCTCCATTCATCGACCTTTGTCGGCTGTTGAGGGTAATCAGGAGCAGTTGAGCTCTCGCCAAAGCTTCGCTGGAGTGGTGGGTGGCAGTGGCGAACGACGCGAGGAGCGGATATGCTCGACTTCTAACTATGTTAGAAGGAGCAGATCCCGCCCAGCGATCGCGTTTTGCTCGTGCCAGCATGTTGGCGCAAGCTGGTCTTGAGAGCCTCGATCCACCAGCTCGATCTTGATCCAACGAGCGATGGTACTGTGAATACCATGACGCTGCCGGTCCCGCTGGCCCCGAGATGGGCGCGATGCATGTACGGACGCCGAGGTCTCGCGCAGCCTTGTCCTTGACTTGGCAGCGCCATGAGCTCCTCGCCGACGCCTCGCTTCTTCCGCCGGTGTCACCCCACCACCCATTTGCTCGTGGCATGGTGGATCGACGTGGAAGGTCCACCGCCAAGCCTTCTTCTTCGTGGCATGTCGATGAAGATGATGAAGATGTAGCTCGTGAACGCCGGATCAGGTTCACACAGCCTCGACGCCCCACCGGGCGCGCCAAAGATGTCGGGAAGTTGATCGACCCACTTAACACCTATGGGGTCAAGGGACCGAGCCCCTTTCGTTCGTGGGGCGGAGGTCGCACGAAGAGCAGATCGAGGCGGCTAATACGAAGCAGCTTTACTCAGCTCAAGCTCTCCGGAGAGATAATACTCCTACCGCTGCTTGTCTCGATTATATTGTGTTCTTGCTAGGGAGCGCTGAGAGCTACAAGACCTAGCGTGAGTGTCCCTAGTTTCAATGAACCAACCTCCTCACGCTGCATATGGGGGCCTTTTATATGCTCAAGGGTCACCGAGTGGCAACGAGACAAGGGCAAAAGGGAAAATGAGTTGCGGTTGGTACAGCTACTTGTACAGTGTATCCTACCTAACCTCGACGGCAGGGGACAAAGGCATTAAATGCCCGCCTAAGTCTTAATCAACAGTGCGTAAAGGGACTGTTGTGGGCGCCACTGCTCGCCACGATGGCAATCTTGTCAAGACCGCCACACCACAGCCTACCGGTCTGCACAGCCTTCTGCCACGCTGCTACCGAAAGGTCCCATGGCTACACGCTGGTGGATGAGCTGGAGTGAGGAACGGTGGTAGTTCCGTCATGCAAGCGCTTTTGTCCGCGTTGTTGCCTTGTCGCGTCCGGAAGCTTGTCGCTCATCGGCCTTCCTGCAAGCTCTTGCAGGGGCCTTGTCTTCTAGGTGCCTTGAATGGCCTTCCCGACAAGCTCCTCTTGCCGGGCCTTGTCTTCTTGGCATAAATACTTTGTTCTTGAATGGCTCCAAAGGAACCACTGAGGACCTTGGCGGTCACCGGCAAGCCTTGCCACGGGGGCTGCAATCGCCGTGCACGAGTTCGATACTAGGGGACCCCTACCTAGTAATCAATCGACACAAAATTTCTTCTACAACGGCGATCCGCCGATCGAAAACAAGAAAAATATCCAAAAAGGAATACAACAGAGCAGTTTTGATGCAATGAGCAGAGATGATGCGTAGATCTATGGACGGAGCACGAGATTACAAAGCGGATGCTAAAGGCTACCGCTAATCGTGAGCAAGGGTCACAGATCCATCCAGAGTCTGGTATGAGCATGAGCAGTTCATGGAGCACGGCAAGAACAAGAAACCTAGAACGGATCTAGGTCGAGGGGAACCGAGGACCTACCTCGAGTTGAGGAGATGCAGAGTCTGCGCTTCCCGCGTGCTCAGTTGATGCAGCGCCCAAGACGGTGCAGTAGGTCGACGGCGCCAAGCGAGCTCCGAGGCCAGCTGGCGCGAGGAAGAATAAGAGAAAGGGACCGAAGGGGAGAAAAGGAATGACCTTCGGTCCTATTTATAAGGCAAGATACCGTGTCAGCGCTGGAATCAAGGAACCACAAACCTAGGAAGTGGAGCCGCTTCATTATTGCGGATCTATTAAACAAAGAAGATATCGTGAATGCTATCTTTATGGGGACGCCATGCTGGTTTACAGCAACCGGAGAAGGTGACATCATATGTTCAACGATTTCAAGAAGGTATTGAGGATGA
>JAHIAM010006475.1:0-62045 GCA_021605205.1 Aegilops longissima | reverse complement strand
TTGTGTTCTTTGATCTAGCATTTGTGTGACCGATTCCTTGTTGGTTGAGTGTTTTCCCTCGCTCCTCCCGTGATTTCCTCGTGTTCTTTCGCCGTTCTTCGTGTTTCCGTGAGGATCCGCTCCAACGTGAAAGATCGCCCACATAGGGTTCTGCTCTACATCAATGTGCCTTTTGTTTGGGGTACCGCATGAAGAAGCCTTCACGGTATTGAAAGATAAGTTGACACATGCTCCTTTACTCCAACTTCCGACTTTAATAAGACTTTTGAGCTTGAATGTGATGCTAGTGGAATTGGATTAGAGGTGTGTTATTACAAGATGGCAAACCTGTTGCATACTTTTCTGAAAAATTGAGTGGCCTAGTCTGAACTATTCTACTTATGACAAAGAATTATATGCTCTTGTTCGGACTTTAGAGACATGGCAACATTATTTATGGCCCAAAGAATTTGTTATACATTCTGATCATGAATCTTTGAAACATATTAAAAGTCAAGCTAAACTGAATCGTAGACATGCTAAATGGGTTGAATTCATTGAGACTTTCCTTATGTCATTAAACACAAGAAGGGTAAAGAAAATGTTATTGCTGATGCTTTGTCTCGTCGCTATACTATGCTTTCACAACTTGACTTCAAAATATTTGGTTTGGAGACCATCAAAGATCAATATGTGCATGATGCTGATTTTAAAGATGTAATGCAGAATTGTAAAGAAGGAAGAACATGGAACAAGTTCGTTATTAATGATGGTTTTGTGTTCCGTGCTAACAAGCTATGCATTCTTGCTAGCTCTGTTCGCCTTTTTGTTGTTGCAGGAGGCGCATGGAGGAGGATTAATGGGACACTTTGGCGCCAAGAAGACGGAGGATATACTTGCTACACATTTCTTTTGGCCAAAGATGAGACGGATGTTGAGCGCTTTTGTTGCTCGCTGCACTACATGTCAAAAAGCTAAGTCACGACTCAATCCTCATGGTTTATATATGCCTTTGCCTGTGCCTAGTGTTCCTTGGGAGGATATATCTATGGACTTTGTTTTAGGTTTACCTCGAACAAAGAAGGGGAGGGATAGCATATTTGTTGTCGTGGATAGATTCTCGAAAATGGCACACTTTATACCATGTCATAAAAGCGATGATGCTGTTAATGTTGCTGATTTGTTCTTTCGTGAAATAATTCGCTTGCATGGTGTGCCAAATACTATTGTTCCAGATCGTGATACTAAATTTCTTAGCCATTTTTGGAGATGTTTATGGGCTAAGTTGGGGACTAAACTGCTTTTTAGTACTACTTGTCACCCCCAAACTGATGGACAAACTGAAGTAGTCAATAGAACATTGTCTACTATGCTTAGGGCTGTTTTGAAGAATAATAAGAAAATGTGGGAAGAATGCTTGCCTCATATTGAATTTGCTTATAATCGTTCATTGCATTCTACTACTAAGATGTGCCCTTTTGAAATTGTGTATGGCTTCCTACCTCGTGCACCTATTGATTTGTTGCCTCTTCCATCTTCGGAGAAGGTTAATTGATGCGGAGCATCCTACGGTCATCACCATGTCAAGAGTCCGTTCGGCAAGTGAAACGTGCGACCTCTACTTCCCATACCTAAAGGTGAATCTTCTCCTTTACACGTGTTCACTTGACCCCTTCGAGGATGGTATACTACTTGACACTCCACTCGGGTGCATGCATAGGTATGACCGGAGCTTCACGGACGACGAGGAGGAGTGCAAGCGTCAAGGAACACCTACACCATCCGCGAGGGAAGTGATGCGGAGCATCCCACGTTCATCCCCATGTACACTCCATGTACTCTCCAAGCCCCAAGGATACATAAGATGAGACCTCGACTTTGCGCCATTGGACCTAAGGTGAACTCGCTCCTTTCCGGATCTTCCCTTTCCGCATGTAAGACATGGATGCTACTTCAAGAGCGGACCTTGTGCATACTCAGTACACCCGAGGAGACCATGGAGAGCCCAAGGACCAAGGCTGCGTGCTGCGGAAGCGAAGGAAGGAGAAGAAGAAAGAAGATCTGTAGGCGGCGGTACTACTGCCAACACCAAGCGGTACTACCGCTAAAGGCCCCGAGCGGTACTATCGCTTCGAAGCGGTACTATCGCTAACCAGCGGTACTACCGCCCCACGCCGCCGCCACTACCGCTCAACCCGACAAGTACTAGTGTTCGCACGATCCGGCCCTAGATTACCACTCAGCCCAAGCGGCACTATTGCTTGAGCGGTACTACCGCCCTTGCCCGTATTACCGCCTGCTTGCATCGCAGAGTCGGGCCAGAGGCCCATGTATCCCTCCTCACTTACCCCTTCGTGGACATATGCTATATAAACTCCCCACCTCCTCCTAGCTAGGGTTAGCTTTGGATTTGCTCATATTTCGTGTGAGAGCCTTTGCTCATCCCTTGGCTACTTCTCCTTCGAGATCAGGACCTCTACGGAGAAGATCCCCAAGCGGATTCAAGACCCTCCTAGGGTGGACCCCTCAAGACCTCCTCTCGGAGAAGAACGGCTACCCTTGTATCCTACCCTTTGTTGTCCTTGAATCTTGTGCCACTCTATGTGTTTGATAATCTAGCACTTGTGTGATCGCTTTCTTGTCGGTTGAGTGATCTCTCTCTCTTTCTCCCGTGTTTTCCTCGTGTTCTTCCGCCGTTCTTCGTGTTCCTCGTAGGGATTCTCTCCAAGCGTGAAAGATCGCCCACGTAGGGTTCCGCCCTACATCATCTATGGTATCATGAGCCACGTTGATCACGTTTTGGAGCCCCTACCCCTCTTTTTCTAGCTTGATTTTGTTGATTTCGTCCTAAATCCGAAAATCCCCACCAAAAATAGCCCCAAATTTTTTTTTGTGATTTGTTAGTTTTGATGATGTTTTGTTGATTTTGATCCATGGATTTGCTTGGTTTCAAGTGGATCTAGCATTTCCCCAAGTTTCACCTCTTTCCATCCACAAAATCCATCGAATTTTGACCCCGAAATCACCCATTTCCGCCCCAAAATCGCAAGAACTGTTCGAACAATCGGAAAATCCCGACACGAGCGGTACTATCGCCTCCTAGCGGTATTACCGCTTAGAGCGGTATTACCGCCTCCTAGCGGTACTACCGCTGAGCACGGCACTTCCGCCAGCCCCGCTCAGCCCAAATAGTCGAAAAAACCCGACACGAGCGGTACTACCGCCCGCTCCAAGCGGTATTACCGCTTACGAAGCGGTACTACCGCCTCCCCGAGCGGTACTACCGCCCTAGCCAGTTTCAGCCTTCCGACTTTCACCGCTTTCGCCATAACTAATTCATCCGGAGTCCGATTTTGACGTTCTTTAGCTCGTTTTGAAGCTATTGACATCCCCCTTCCCATAAAAATACTACCATCACCATTTGACTCCATCAAATTTTGTGAACTTTGGCATCTTTGCCTAGGGCTTCCGCCACATCCTCCGTGATAACCACCACCGACTTCCGCAACCTAACCAATTTGTTCCCCATAGCATTAGTGGTTGCTTGAGTAGTGATTCGAGTCTCCTAAGGTGTTTCGGCTACTTAGGGACGATTGCTTCTTCATCAACCACCACCACCACTTCCACATAACCTTGCCCACCATACACTTCCGACAACCCAACTTAACCCAATTGTTGATTGAGCTTTTTCGAGTTGTGGCATGTGTCTCCTAAGGTGTTTCGGCTACTTAGGGACGGCAACTTCAACTCCGACACGTGTATAGCCCATCATTCCACTTCCGCATTGCGGCGTGCAAACCACCACCGCATTCCCGCTACCACCATTTTGACATTTGACGTTGAGATTTTGAGTTCGCGGTTTTCCGCTTCCTAAGGTGTTTCGCTACTTAGGGACGCGCTCCATCATCTTGGTATCCACATCAAGAACACCGCTACTCATCATCACCGGACGGTAACCTCCATATCATCTTTGTATCGTGGTATCCCTCCATTGTATATTCCCTTGCCATTGCATTGTTAACCCCTAGCCTTACTTTTTATGCTATTTGCCTATCGAGACTAGCCATTTGAGTATTGCTTAACAACGTTACTTGTGCACATTAGTGATCATACCTTCCATTACATACCATACCATATCATATTGGTATCATATCACCCATTGTGTCTCAAGTTTGTTCCCGCATATACACAATTGCTATCTTGGTTTGTGCATTGTGCAAAGTGGCCATAGAAGAAAAAAAAAGAAATAAAGCTTTTAAGCAAAAGAAAGAGAGCAAAGAGCTTGTAAGCAAGTGCCATAGCATCATACCATATTGCACATAAGATTGTCATATCCGATCATCTTGGATCATCTTGAGAGAAACACCGGGAACCATACATACATAGCATACTTGGGATAGAAGTTTATCCATTTTGCATCTTATAGGTTGTGCACAAGTGTCGATCCGCCTATTGAGCAATCGTGCTAGCGCTCTCTTGAGTTGTGCAACACGAAGTTTTCCGTGGATTCCACATTTTGTGCTCATTCCTTGGTTGCACGACCCCATTTATCTATCCGTGTGTGTTTCCGTGTGCCATTCTTTGCTATTGGTCCATTTGTTTCACTTGCGAATTTGTGAATCTCTTTCAACATTATAGACTCTTGCTAACATTTTGCATTAAATTTTTGTGCCACTATCCTCACCGAGCTCCTCCATAAGCTTTACTTGTGTAGGTGTGAGAACCGACAAGGATTGGTACCAATAGTGCTATTTCATTGTCCGCATTTGAGTGAACTTGATTCATTTTCAGCATCGGTCAAGGTACATTGGTATAAGTTTTTCTCTTTCTCCCACTCATATTTGCTCGAGTCTTGTGATGGATAGGCAAGGCATTTCATCTCCGGTCTTCGACAACAACGACGGCGTGAACAACTACATCACCAAAACGTCTCTCTTCGATCTACAACGACAAGTGCAAGGCACACAATCAAGATTGCGAGAGCGATCGAGAACATCTCCATCGACATTCATCACTCCAAGCAAGGAGAAGGGACTACTTCGACAAGAAGCTTGCCGCACATAAAGAGGAGCGAGATGCAAGGATGGAGGAGATTCGGCCTTGATCAAGTCTTCTTCCCTTCGTCATCTTCAAGACGGCGATGTTCAAGCCACAAGTCTTGGGAGCGCCTAAGCGATGCAAGTGCAAATCGTCCTCGCCCACATCTACCGGGCGACCACCATCACGCTTTGTGATCCACATCGCCATGAAGGGCAAGTCACCTCCAAGCATCATGTGCACGACGACGACGATTTAACGACATCTTCTACGAGCTCAAACACGACAACGACACCATCATCATGAAGATGCTCCACAAGCGCAAATGCACAAGTCCCAACACGCCAAGTCGAAGCTTCATAAGCACAAGAGAAGACCGCGAGACGACCACCACCAAGACGGCGCTTCGGCTACATCTACCACTTCGCATCTTCGCCAAGTGTTCTCAAGGCATCTTCGCTTTTGGACGTCGGCATCTTCGCCTACTTCCCACTGCACGCCTACATCGACTTCATCAAGTCCAAGGCGACCACCCACGAGCGAGGGCGACACTTCCATCTTCGAAGCCCTCAAGGAAGATGGCCGAGCATGGGAAACTCCCTTCACCATGGAGACGAGCTATGAGGTGCCACATCATATGGGCCTCCAACACCAAGACGGTGACAAGACGGTCGAGCAAGGGCCATCCCCTTCGACCACGGCGACGAGCGCGAACCTCTTCAACAACATGAAGACGGCGCCCACATTGGAATCATACTCCGAGTCAAGCTACGCGACCACAAGCATGGAGACATTTGCACCTACATCTCCCGGCACCCACATATGTCGAGATGCCCCAATTGCCATGTGAGGAGAGCCACCACCACATGAGTGATATGAGTGACTACACCATACGTGACATTGAGAGCATTTCCTATGAGAGGATGAGTGTGACCACCACTAGCCCCACACATGAGAGCATGCCACACATCCTATGTGAGGTTGAGCGCCATTTGAGTGACTCCACCCACCATACGAGTGAGAGCATCCTTGAGGGAGTGAGTGAGCCACAACACTTAGTGAGTGAGGTAGTTGACACGACACATGAGGCCACTATGACTTCTAACGACTTAACCTCTACTCCTAGTGTGTTTTCTTCTTTGGTGCTAGGTCTCCTACATGACGACATGCCTATCCTCGACGAGTCCATCCCTACATTGGAGACGACGATGGCCATGGTGGACGATGATGCACCCCCCACATGGTTCCATCAAGATGAAGATGACAACGAGACGATCTTCAACACCTCACCTACAACACATGAGCGACGCCCAATGGTAACATAGGTGATGGTGCTTCTCTTGTCCCACTAGTGGACTCTCTTACCATCGATCGCTCCCATGATGTCGACCCACCTATTACCATGCTTCATTCTAGTGAAACTTCTTCATGCCTTGACTTACCTATTTATGATGAATATGATGATGAGCATGTTGAGTTGCCTAGTTGTGATGCTATGCTTCATAGGATATCTTGTGAAAATTCTATTGGTCACTTCATGTTTGACAATCCATTGAATTTGTCATATGCTATGAGTGAGATCTCCCATATTGCATCATTTCAATCTCAACATAGTAACTATGCATGCCCCATTAAAATAAATCCCATTTGCACTTATGGCATATGATAGAGGCAAAGGTGTCCCGATGTTTCGATGAGATGGTGGCTATCGTTTCTGTGGGAGTCGACCTTGACGATCCGACTACGAACGTCGAGACGTCATACTTTAGCAATCGCTAAACCAACTTCCGAGGGTTATTGACCACGCCGAGCACGATCAACTCGACCACGAGGGCCTGTTTCCTGCGAGCAAACGAAGAACAAGCAAGAAACTGAGATTGCAATCTGGATATTGCGAATATAAGATGAAAGCTTTATTGATCAAGGTGGGGTTCTGTGGCGCTTTGTCTGGTTGTTGAACACAAACGAAATGCACGCGGGTTGCAGCTATGGCGAACTTTTAATCTAAACAAAACCCAAGGTCTAAACGGTGCCCTAAGGGCTGTATATATGGAGGAAGAGGGGGAATTTCGTGGCCCTTGGTGGAGGGGTCCAAATCAACCCTAACTCTTGTTTCCCCACACATACGGACTCTAAAACAGCCTATACTTAAGTATTTCGAAATTACATGGGCCTGGCCCAATAATAAGGTGACGAGCACCTAGAATAGCCTATGGACGAATATTATGAAGTGGCATCTTGTATATTTCGTCCAAGGCCTCATGCACTCATTAGGGTGGCTTCAAAGTCCTGGAATCATCACTTGTAACTCCGTTTTGTTCTCCTTGCGCATGGCATTATCTCCATGCTTGTTCTTGCTCCAATGTCCATCCTTCTCCAAGCTAGGGCCTTCATTTGTAAGCAAAACAAATGTATCCAATTTAGGCAGCATCATATTCTCATGAACATTAGAATCATTACCTAGAAACGAAAGTACCTGATAATTTAATTGGCGTGCGCGAGCTCTAGTAATTGGTCCAGTATATGTAGCAGTAGGGGCTGTGGGTGTAACAATGGTATTGATGTCCTCATCAGCATAGATGACGAGATGATGGTCATTGGCCTTTGCTTCTCTTGTGATGATATTGCCATGCTTCCTTTACAGGATTTATGCAATTCATCTACTATTCCATGCCATGATCACATTGTTCCAAATATGCATTGTTTTGGATGTTGTCAATATTCTCCATGTGATGTTTCCATTAATGCTCATGAGGAGACCCCCATAGTTTCCTCATACACATTAGGAGATTTTAATTCATCCCATACTTTGCATGATTCACATAATTGCTTGCACCATATGCATTCCATGAATAACAATGCTCTAGATATTGCTCATGATGCATTACACAATTTGAGTCTCCATTATGCCATACATAATAACAAACCTATCATGATGGATGACATGTTTCTATATCACGCATCTCATTTATTTGAGCATTGATATTTTGTGCTAACAAACACACGCACATATGCATCATGATGGATGATGCGTACATCTACCACGCACACACAATTTTTCCTTTGTCTTTGTTTTGTGTAGGTACCCACATACAATCGTCAACTTCTCAATCCCATGAGTTGACGAAACGAGCTCTTGAGAGCAACAATGCTTTGGGATCCCGTGGACTATCCTTACCACCATTCCTTTTGCGCAAGGACTACGCGCATCTCTTCTACTTGGCTCTCACACGGCTATGGGCTATTTACCACTTGCCACCTTATGCTCATTTTCCCGTGTTCACTTTGCATGTTATGCTTGCTCCTATGCCTTTGCCATGCAATTGTGACCCTTGCTTGCATATACCCATGATTCACCATTACGATACTCCTATGTGTATTTGCATGCTTGGTGGAGATCCTTGTTGCTTTTGCCATGTTTATCATGTGCCCCATGCTATTGTTGATTGTTGTGTTGGGAGAGTCATGATGCCCCATTGCTATTTACATATGGTCTCTCGCCAATACATTGATGATAATTTTCTCATATCTTGCTTTCATGCTTGTGCTATGCCATGTGAATTATTCATGCCCACTATTTGCACACATGACATGCTTGCCTTGATTCCATCTAGTACGTTGCATCTTTGCACTACTAGCTTGCTTCACTTGATTGATATGATTGCTTGCTATGTTGCATCACCCATGTTCCACTATTACTTGCTTTCTTGGGTTGATGACATATATGCTCATGCCTCTCACATGATATATCTTGATCATTGTCTCTTGTGTCCATTAGTTGCCTCTTTCATATCCACTTGTATTGAGTGCAACCATACTATGCTTATTAATCTTGGAGACTTTGACATATTACTTGTGATGCATGCTTGTTTGAATGAGACTATTGCATTTGGTTGTTCTCGCATCATATGCCTCCATACTATGCAATGCTCCCTTGTCCTTTCTAATGATGAGCATGATGCATACACTTGTTTGGTATCTTACCACACGAATGATAGGTTTTGCACTTTCGCTAACCTCATTTGTTTTTCCGAGTGTTTGTCATGTTCTTTCATTTTGAAGGATTCACAAGGCATTACCGTCAGGAGACATTTTGGTTATGAGAAGGCATACTCAATGCGCAACTACATCATCCTTGAGACACTCCTAAAGGTGAACTCCTTCTCTTTGAGTCATCCTCAAATACGCATATTGGATGGGTCACTCTTTCATTGTTGTTTCCTTCTTGTTGTCTACATGTTACATCTAGTGAACGGAGAAACAACATTGGAGATTGGCTACATGGACCTTCACATTGAGGAGCGCTCGCACTTCTTGGATGCACCTTCAAAACTCCACTCATGCCTCGACATCGAGCTTTGGTACACCAACACCTCCATATTTGTTGATTGTGCTCATACATGTCATGCTCGATGGACATATCATACTCACCACAAGTTTGCACGCTATGCATGGATTGACTCACATTATGCTTGTCTTGTTGCATCTATTTCCATGTCATCCATGATATATGAGCTTGTGCATTTCCTTAGCAAATTTGTTGTGATCTTCCTTGATGGCATATTCATACATCGTAATCATATTGTCCACCATCAATTGCATGATAATATCCACATGTTGAGCATCTATTGCCATGTTCATGCATTTGATAAACCATCCCATTATGACATCATTTTGCATCGTGGCTGCATTGCTCATATTCATAACACATTTGTGTACACAATGATTGCTTTTCCTCCCATGAATGCTTTGCATCTCATTCTAGATCAACTTGATAAGCTTCATGCGCTTTGTCACGACCAATCTTGCCGCACGGACTCATTCTTGCATGATGGACACTTTGTGTGCGCCACCATTGTATTTCCGAGTGTTGCTTGTGTTTGCTCTTTTGCATGTCTATCACTCCGGCGACACCGTGGACTACTTGGATTGCGCCATGTCTTCAACTTCGTCCAACTACAAGTCCGTCTCGACAACCGCTTCCATGGTGATGAGGATCACGATCCGAGGTCGGATCTTTCCCAAGGGAGGGAGATGATGCGGAGCATCCCACGCTCATCCCCATGTACACTCCATGTACTCTCCAAGCCCCAAGGATACATAAGATGAGACCTCGACTTTGCGCCATTGGACCTAAGGTGAACTCGCTCCTTTCCGAATCTTCCTTTCCGCATGTAAGACATGGATGCTACTTCAAGAGCGGACCTTGTGCATACTCAGTACACCCGAGGAGACCATGGAGAGCCCAAGGACCAAGGCCAAGCGTGCAGCGAAGGAAGGAAGGAGAAGAAGAAAGAAGATCCAGGCGAAGCGGTACTATCATTAACACCAAGCGGTACTACCGCTAAAGGCCCCGAGCGGTACTATCACGCCCCGTAAGCGGTACTACCGCTAACCAGCGGTACTACCGCCCCCTCGCCGCCGCCACTACCGCTCAACCCGACAAGTACTAGTGTTCGACGATCCGGCCCAGATTACCGCTCAGCCCAAGCGGCACTACCGCTTGAGCGGTACTACCGCCCTTTGCCCGGTACTACCGCCCTGCTTGCACGCAGAGTCGGGCCAGAGGCCCATGTATCCCCTCCTCACTTACCCCTTCGTGGACATATGCTATATAAACTCCCCCACCTCCTCCTAGCTAGGGTTAGCTTTGGATTTGCTCATATTTCGGTGTGAGAGCCTTTGCTCATCCCTTGGCTACTTCTCCTTCGAGATCAGGACCTCTACGAGAAGATCCCCAAGCGGATTCAAGACCCCTCCTAGGGTGGACCCCTCAAGACCTCCTCTCGGAGAAGAACGGCTACCCTTGTATCCTACCCTTTGTTGTCCTTGAATCTTGTGCCACTCTATGTGTTTGATAATCTAGCACTTGTGTGATCGCTTTCTTGTCGGTTGAGTGATCTCTCTCTTTCTCCCGTGTTTTCCCTCGTGTTCTTCCGCCGTTCTTCGTGTTCCTCGTAGGAATTCTCTCCAAGCGTGAAAGATCGCCCACGTAGGGTTTCGCCCTACATCATCTATGGTATCATGAGCCACGTTGATCACGTTTTGGAGCCCCTACCCCTCTTTTTCTAGCTTGATTTTGTTGATTTCGTCCTAAATCCGAAAATCCCCACCAAAAATAGCCCCAAATTTTTTTGTGATTTGTTAGTTTTGATGATGTTTTGTTGATTTTGATCCATGGATTTGCTTGGTTTCAAGTGGATCTAGCATTTCCCAAGTTTCACCTCTTTCCATCCACAAAATCCATCAATTTTGACCCCAAATCACCCATTTCCTTCCCCAAAATCGCAAGAACTGTTCGAACAATCGAAAATCCCGACACGAGCGGTACTACCGCCTCCTAGCGGTATTACCGCTTAGAGCGGTATTACCGCCTCCTAGCGGTACTACCGCTGAGCACGGCACTTCCGCCAGCCCCGCTCAGCCCAAATAGTCGAAAAAACCCGACACGAGCGGTACTATCGCCCGCTCCAAGCGGTACTACCGCTTCGAGCGGTACTACCGCCTCCCGAGCGGTACTACCGCCCTAGCCAGTTTCAGCCTTCCGACTTTCACCGCTTTCGCCATAACTAATTCATCCGAGTCCGATTTTGACGTTCTTTAGCTCGTTTTGAAGCTATTGACATCCCCTTCCCATAAAAATACTACCATCACCATTTGACTCCATCAAATTTTGTGAACTTTGGCATCTTTGCCTAGGGCTTCCGCCACATCCTCCGCATAACCACCACCGACTTCCGCAACCCAACCAATTTGTTCCCCATAGCATTAGTGGTTGCTTGAGTAGTGATTCGAGTCTCCTAAGGTGTTTCGCTACTTAGGGACGATTGCTTCTTCATCAACCACCACCACCACTTCCACATAACCTTGCCCACCATACACTTCCGACAACCCAACTTAACCCAATTGTTGATTGAGCTTTTTGAGTTGTGGCATGTGTCTCCTAAGGTGTTTCGCTACTTAGGGACGGCAACTTCAACTCCGACACGTATAGCCCATCATTCCACTTCCGCATTGCGGCGCAAACCACCACCGCATTCCCGCTACCACCATTTTGACATTTGACGTTGAGATTTTGAGTTCGCGGTTTTCCGCTTCCTAAGGTGTTTCGGCTACTTAGGGACGCGTCTCCATCATCTTGGTATCCACATCAAGAACACCGCTACTCATCATCACCGGACGGTAACCTCCATATCATCTTTGTATCGTGGTATCCCTCCATTGTATATTCCCCTTGCCATTGCATTGTTAACCCCTAGCCTTACTTTTATGCGTTATTTGCCTATCGAGACTAGCCATTTGAGTATTGCCGGCAACGTTACTTGTGCACATTAGTGATCATACCTTCCATTACATACCATACCATATCATATTGGTATCATATCACCCATTGTGTCTCAAGTTTGTTCCCGCATATACACAATTGCTATCTTGGTTTGTGCATTGTGCAAAGTGGCCATAGAAGAAAAAAAAGAAATAAAGCTTTTAAGCAAAAGAAAGAGAGCAAAGAGCTTGTAAGCAAGTGCCATAGCATCATACCATATTGCACATAAGATTGTCATATCCGATCATCTTGGATCATCTTGAGAGAAACACCGGGAACCATACATACATAGCATACTTGGGATAGAAGTTTATCCATTTTGCATCTTATAGGTTGTGCACAAGTGTCGATCCGCCTATTGAGCAATCGTGCTAGCGCTCTCTTGAGTTGTGCAACACGAGCGTTTCCGTGGATTCCACATTTTGTGCTCATTCCTTGGTTGCACGACCCCATTTATCTATCCGTGTGTGTGTTTCGTGTGCCATTCTTTGCTATTGGTCCATTTGTTTCACTTGCGAATTTGTGAATCTCTTTCAACATTATAGACTCTTGCTAACATTTTGCATTAAATTTTGTGCCACTATCCTCACCGAGCTCCTCCATAAGCTTTACTTGTGTAGGTGTGAGAACCGACAAGGATTGGTACCAATAGTGCTATTTCATTGTCCGCATTTGAGTGAACTTGATTCATTTTCAACATCGGTCAAGGTACATTGGTATAAGTTTTTCTCTTCTCCCACTCATATTTGCTCGAGTCTTGTGATGGATAGGCAAGGCATTTCATCTCCGGTCTTCGACAACAACGACGGCGTGAACAACTACATCACCAAAACGCTCTCTTCGATCTACAACGACAAGTGCAAGGCACACAATCAAGATTGCGAGAGCGATCGAGAACATCTCCATCGACATTCATCACTCCGAAGCAAGGAGAAGGGACTACTTCGACAAGAAGCTTGCCGCACATAAAGAGGAGCAAGATGCAAGGATGGAGGAGATTCGGCCTTGATCAAGTCTTCTTCCCTTCGTCATCTTCAAGACGGCGATGTTCAAGCCACAAGTCTTGGAGCGCCAAGCGATGCAAGTGCAAATCGTCCTCGCCCACATCTACATGGCGACCACCATCACGCTTTGTGATCCACATCGCCATGAAGGGCAAGTCACCTCCAAGCATCATGTGCACGACGACGCGATTTAACGACATCTTCTACGAGCTCAAACACGACAACGACACCATCATCATGAAGATGCTCCACAAGCGCAAATGCACAAGTCCCAACACGCCAAGTCGAAGCTTCATAAGCACAAGAGAAGACCGCGAGACGACCACCACCAAGACGGCGCTACGGCTACATCTACCACTTCGCATCTTCGCCAAGTGTTCTCAAGGCATCTTCGCTTTTGACGTCTGGCATCTTCGCCTACTTCCCACGGCACGCCTACATCGACTTCATCAAGTCCAAGGCGACCACCTACGAGCGAGGGCGACACTTCCATCTTCGAAGCCCTCAAGGAAGATGGCCGAGCATGGGAAACTCCCTTCACCATGGAGACGAGCTATGAGGTGCCACATCATATGGGCCTCCAACACCAAGACGGTGACAAGACGGTCGAGCAAGGGCCATCCCTTCGACCACGGCGACGAGCGAACCTCTTCAACAACATGAAGACGGCGCCCACATTGGAATCATACTCCGAGTCAAGCTACGCGACCACGCATGGAGACATTTGCACCTACATCTCTCCGCACCCACATATGTCGAGATGCCCCAATTGCCATGTGAGGAGAGCCACCACCACATGAGTGATATGAGTGACTACACCATACGTGACATTGAGAGCATTTCCTATGAGAGGATGAGTGTGACCACCACTAGCCCCACACATGAGAGCATGCCACACATCCTATGTGAGGTTGAGCGCCATTTGAGTGACTCCACCCACCATACGAGTGAGAGCATCCTTGAGGGAGTGAGTGAGCCACAACACTTAGTGAGTGAGGTAGTTGACACGACACATGAGGCCACTATGACTTCTAACGACTTAACCTCTACTCCTAGTGTGTTTTCTTCTTTGGTGCTAGGTCTCCTACATGACGACATGCCTATCCTCGACGAGTCCATCCCTACATTGGAGACGCGATGGCCATGGTGGACGATGATGCACCCCCCACATGGTTCCATCAAGATGAAGATGACAACGAGACGATCTTCAACACCTCACCTACAACACATGAGCGACGCTCCAATGGTAACATAGGTGATGGTGCTTCTCTTGTCCCACTAGTGGACTCTCTTACCATCGATCGCTCCCATGATGTCGACCCACCTATTACCATGCTTCATGCTAGTGAAACTTCTTCATGCCTTGACTTACCTATTTATGATGAATATGATGATGAGCATGTTGAGTTGCCTAGTTGTGATGCTATGCTTCATAGGATATCTTGTGAAAATTCTATTGGTCACTTCATGTTTGACAATCCATTGAATTTGTCATATGCTATGAGTGAGATCTCCCATATTGCATCATTTCAATCTCAACATAGTAACTATGCATGCCCCATTAAAATAAATCCCATTTGCACTTATGGCATAGATGACGAGATGATGGTCATTGGCCTTTGCTTCTCTTGTGATGATATTGCCATGCTTCCTTTACATGATTTATGCAATTCATCTACTATTCCATGCCATGATCACATTGTTCCAAATATGCATTGTTTTGGATGTTGTCAATATTCTCCATGTGATGTTTCCATTAATGCTCATGAGGAGACCCCCATAGTTTCCTCATACACATTAGGAGATTTTAATTCATCCCATACTTTGCATGATTCACATAATTGCTTGCACCATATGCATTCCATGAATAACAATGCTCTAGATATTGCTCATGATGCATTACACAATTTGAGTCTCCATTATGCCATACATAATAACAAACCTATCATGATGGATGACATGTTTCTATATCACGATCTCATTTATTTGAGCATTGGATATTTTGTGCTAACAAACACACGCACATATGCATCATGATGGATGATGCGTACATCTACCACGCACACACAATTTTCCCTTTGTCTTTGTTTTGTGTAGGTACCCACATACAATCGTCAACTTCTCAATCCCATGAGTTGACGAAACGAGCTCTTGAGAGCAACAATGCTTTGGGATCCCGTGGACTATCCTTACCACCATTCCTTTTGCGCAAGGACTACGCATCTCTTCTACTTGGCTCTCACACGGCTATGGGCTATTTACCACTTGCCACCTTATGCTCATTTTCCCGTGTTCACTTTGCATGTTATGCTTGCTCCTATGCCTTTGCCATGCAATTGTGACCCTTGCTTGCATATACCCATGATTCACCATTACGATACTCCTATGTGTATTTGCATGCTTGGTGGAGATCCTTGTTGCTTTTGCCATGTTTATCATGTGCCCCATGCTATTGTTGATTGTTGTGTTGGGAGAGTCATGATGCCCCATTGCTATTTACATATGGTCTCTCGCCAATACATTGATGATAATTTTCTCATATCTTGCTTTCATGCTTGTGCTATGCCATGTGAATTATTCATGCCCACTATTTGCACACATGACATGCTTGCCTTTTGATTCCATCTAGTACGTTGCATCTTTGCACTACTAGCTTGCTTCACTTGATTGATATGATTGCTTGCTATGTTGCATCACCCATGTTCCACTATTACTTGCTTTCTTGGGTTGATGACATATATGCTCATGCCTCTCACATGATATATCTTGATCATTGTCTCTTGTGTCCATTAGTTGCCTCTTTCATATCCACTTGTATTGAGTGCAACCATACTATGCTTATTAATCTTGGAGACTTTGACATATTACTTGTGATGCATGCTTGTTTGAATGAGACTATTGCATTTGGTTGTTCTCGCATCATATGCCTCCATACTATGCAATGCTCCTTGTCCTTTCTAATGATGAGCATGATGCATACACTTGTTTGGTATCTTACCACACTAATGATAGGTTTTGCACTTTCGCTAACCTCATTTGTTTTTCCGAGTGTTTGTCATGTTCTTTCATTTTGAAGGATTCACAAGGCATTACCGTCAGAGACATTTTGGTTATGAGAAGGCATACTCAATGCGCAACTACATCATCCTTGAGACACTCCTAAAGGTGAACTCCTTCTCTTTGAGTCATCCTCAAATACGCATATTGATGGGTCACTCTTTCATTGTTGTTTCCTTCTTGTTGTCTACATGTTACATCTAGTGAACGGAGAAACAACATTGGAGATTGGCTACATGGACCTTCACATTGAGGAGCGCCGCACTTCTTGGATGCACCTTCAAACTCCACTCATGCCTCGACATCGAGCTTTGGTACACCAACACCTCCATATTTGTTGATTGTGCTCATACATGTCATGCTCGATGGACATATCATACTCACCACAAGTTTGCACGCTATGCATGGATTGACTCACATTATGCTTGTCTTGTTGCATCTATTTCCATGTCATCCATGATATATGAGCTTGTGCATTTCCTTAGCAAATTTGTTGTGATCTTCCTTGATGGCATATTCATACATCGTAATCATATTGTCCACCATCAATTGCATGATAATATCCACATGTTGAGCATCTATTGCCATGTTCATGCATTTGATAAACCATCCCATTATGACATCATTTTGCATCGTGGCTGCATTGCTCATATTCATAACACATTTGTGTACACAATGATTGCTTTTCCTCCCATGAATGCTTTGCATCTCATTCTAGATCAACTTGATAAGCTTCATGCGCTTTGTCACGACCAATCTTGCCGCACGGACTCATTCTTGCATGATGGACACTTTGTGTGCGCCACCATTGTATTTCCGAGTGTTGCTTGTGTTTGCTCTTTTGCATGTCTATCACTCCGGCGACACCGTGGACTACTTGGATTGCGCCATGTCTTCAACTTCGTCCAACTACAAGTCCGCTCACGACAACCGCTTCCATGGTGATGAGGATCACGATCCGAGGTCGGATCTTTCCCAAGGGAGGGGAGATGATGCGGAGCATCCCACGTTCATCCCCATGTACACTCCATGTACTCTCCAAGCCCCAAGGATACATAAGATGAGACCTCGACTTTGCGCCATTGGACCTAAGGTGAACTCGCTCCTTTCCGAATCTTCCCTTTCCGCATGTAAGACATGGATGCTACTTCAAGAGCGGACCTTGTGCATACTCAGGTACACCCGAGGAGACCATGGAGAGCCCAAGGACCAAGGCCAAGCGTGCGCGGAAGCGAAGGAAGGAGAAGAAGAAAGAAGATCCAGGGCGAGCGGTACTACCGCCAACACCAAGCGGTACTACCGCTAAAGGCCCCCGAGCGGTACTACCGCCCCCCGTAAGCGGTACTACCGCTAACCAGCGGTACTACCGCCCCATCGCCGCCGCCACTACCGCCAACCCGACAAGTACTAGTGTTCGACGATCCGGCCCCAGATTACCGCTCAGCCCAAGCGGCACTATCATTTGAGCGGTACTACCGCCTTTGCCCGTATTACCGCCTGCTTGCATCGCAGAGTCGGGCCAGAGGCCCATGTATCCCTCCTCACTTACCCCTTCGTGGACATATGCTATATAAACTCCCCACCTCCTCCTAGCTAGGGTTAGCTTTGGATTTGCTCATATTTCGTGTGAGAGCCTTTGCTCATCCCTTGGCTACTTCTCCTTCGAGATCAGGACCTCTACGGAGAAGATCCCCAAGCGGATTCAAGACCCCTCCTAGGGTGGACCCCTCAAGACCTCCTCTCGGAGAAGAACGGCTACCCTTGTATCCTACCCTTTGTTGTCCTTGAATCTTGTGCCACTCTATGTGTTTGATAATCTAGCACTTGTGTGATCGCTTTCTTGTCGGTTGAGTGATCTCTCTCTTTCTCCCCGTGTTTTCCCTCGTGTTCTTCCGCCTGCTTCTTCGTGTTCCTCGAGGAATTCTCTCCAAGCGTGAAAGATCGCCCACGAGGGTTTCGCCCTACATCGAAGCCCGAAGAGAAGACGGAAAAGACGGAGCTGCAGAGTCCCAATGCCGGACGACCGAAGACTCGGACGTCCGACACTCTCCCAGGACACGGACGTCCGACGCCCTCCGGACGTCCGGAACTTCGTCACCCGAACCAGATCTACGGACGACCGGAGCTGCCCGGACGTCCGGACGACAATCACCCGAGCCAAAACTACGGACGACCGACAGCCTCCGGACGTCCGGACCCTCCTGAAGCCCCGGACGACCGGCCCCCTACGGACGACCGACACGCCTACGGCAGAGAAGAATCGACGGACGACCGAACGGGTCCGGACGACCGGACCTTCCCGAGCCTCCGGACGTCCGACGCCTGATGCGGGCTGAAGCCCATGTATCCCTTCGTTTTGACTTCCATTTGCACTCAGACTATAAATAGGACCCTCCCATCTCCTAGTGGGGGTTAGCTTTTGGATTAGCTCATATTTCGGTGTGAGAGCCTTTGCTCATCCACTTGGCTACTTCTCCTTTCGAGATCAGGACCTCTATGGAGAAGATCCCCCAAGCGGAGTCAAGACCCCCTCATAGGGTGGACCCCATCAAGACCTCCTCACGGAGAAGAACGGCTACCGTTTGTATCGTCCTTTGTTGATAGAGGCAAAGGTGTCCCGTCTTTCGATGAGATGTTGGTTTTCGCTTTGGAGGAAGTCGACTTTGACGATCCGACTACGAACGTCGAGGACGCCGCGCTTTAGCAATCGCTAAACCAACTCCGAGAGGTTATTGACCACGCCGAGCACGATCAACCGACCACGAGGGTCTGCTTTCCTGCGAGCAAACGAAGAACAAGCAAGAAACTGAGATTGCAATCTGGATATTGCGAATATAAGATGAAAGCTTTATTGATCAAGGTGGGGTTCTGTGGACGCCTTTGTCAGTCGTTGAACACAAACGGCACGCTGTGAAGTTGCAGCTATGGCTAACTTTTAATCTAAACAAAACCCAAGGTCTAAACGGGCCCTAAGGGCTGTATATATGGAGGAAGAGGGGGGAATTTCATGGCCCTTGGTGGAGGGGTCCAAATCAACCCTAACTCTTGTTTCCCCACACATACGGACTCTAAAACAGCCTATACTTAAGTATTTCGAAATTACATGGGCTGGCCCAATAATAAGGTGACGCAGCACCTAGAATAGCCTATGGACGAATATTATGAAGTGGCATCTTGTATATTTCGTCCAAGGCCTCATGCACTCATTAGGGTGGCTTCAAAGTCCTGAATCATCACTTGTAACTCCGTTTGTTCCTTTTGCATGCCAACATCTCCATGCTTGAACTTGCTCCAAGGTTCATCTTTCTTGTCCATGGTAGGCCCTTCATTTGTAAGCAAAACAAATGTATCCAATTTAGGCAGCATCATATTCTCATGAACATTAGAATCGTTACCAAGAAACGAAAGTACCGATAATTCAATTGGCGTCGCGAGCTCGAGTAATTGGTCCAAGATGTATAGCAGCAGGGCTGTGGGTGTAACAATGGTATTGATGTCCTCATCATCCTCCCTTCTTGAAATGAAGTCGCCCTCGACGGAAGCTCATCTTCCTCACCCAAATAAGGCTTCAAATCTGCAATATTAAAAGTGGGACTAACCCCAAAATCTGCAGGCAACTCAAGTTTATATGCATTATCATTTATTTTCTCTAACACCTTAAATGGACCATCAGCACGTGGCATTAGCTTTGATTTGCGCAAATTAGGAAACCTATCCTTACGCAAATGTAACCAAACAAGATCTCCAGGTGCAAAGACCACATGTTTTCTACCCTTATCTCCAGCAAGTTTATATTTAGCATTCATACGCTCAATGTTTTCCTTAGTTAACTCATGCATTTTTAAAATCAATTCAGCACGTTCTTTAGCATCAAAATTAACCTTCTCCAAGATGGAAGAGGCAACAAATCAATAGGTGCACGAGGAAGGAAGCCATACACAATTTCAAAAGGGCACATCTTAGTAGTAGAATGCAATGAACGATTATAAGCAAATTCAATATGAGGCAAGCATTCTTCCCACATTTTCTTATTATTCTTCAAAACAGCCCTAAGCATAGTAGACAATGTTCTATTGACTACTTCAGTTTGTCCATCAGTTTGGGGGTGACAAGTAGTACTAAAAGCAGTTTAGTCCCCAACTTAGCCCATAAACATCTCCAAAAGTGGCTAAGAAATTTAGTATCACGATCTGAAACAATAGTATTTGGCACACCATGCAAGCGAATAATTTCACGAAAGAACAAATCAGCAACATTAACAAAGATCATCGCTTTTATGACATGGTATAAAGTGTGCCATTTTCGAGAATCTATCCACGACAACAAATATGCTATCCCTCCCCTTCTTTGTTCGAGGTAAACCTAAAACAAAGTCCATAGATATATCCTCCCAAGGAACACTAGGCACAGGCAAAGGCATATATAAACCATGAGGATTGAGTCGTGACTTAGCTTTTTGACATGTAGTGCAGCGAGCTACAAAACGCTCAACATCCCGCCTCATCTTTGGCCAAAAGAAATGTGTAGCAAGTATATCCTCCGCCTTCTTGACGCCAAAGTGTCCCATTAATCCTCCTCCATGCGCCTCCTGCAACAACAAAAGACGAACAGAGCTAGCAGGAATGCATAGCTTGTTAGCACGGAACACAAAACCATCATTAATAACGAACTTGTTCCATGTTCTTCCCTCTTTACAATTCTGCATTACATCTTTAAAATCAGCATCATGCACATATTGATCTTTGATGGTCTCCAAACCAAATATTTTGAAGTCAAGTTGTGAAAGCATAGTATATCGACGAGACAAAGCATCAGAATAACATTTTCTTTACCCTTCTTGTGTTTAATGACATAAGGGAAAGTCTCAATGAATTCAACCCATTTAGCATGTCTACGATTCAGTTTAGCTTGACTTTTAATATGTTTCAAAGATTCATGATCAGAATGTATAACAAATTCTTTGGGCCATAAATAATGTTGCCATGTCTCTAAAGTCCGAACAAGAGCATATAATTCTTTGTCATATGTAGAATAATTCAGACTAGGCCCACTCAATTTTTCAGAAAAGTATGCAACAGGTTTGCCATCTTGTAATAGCACACCTCCTAATCCAATTCCACTAGCATCACATTCTAGCTCAAAAGTCTTATTAAAGTCAGGAAGTTGGAGTAAAGGAGCATGTGTCAACTTATCTTTCAATACCGTGAAGGCTTCTTCCTGTGCGGTACCCCAAACAAAAGACACATCCTTCTTTGTAAGCTCATTGAGAGGTGCAGCAATGGTGCTAAAGTCTCTCACAAAACGCCTATAGAAACCAGCGAGTCCAAGAAAACTCCTCACTTGTGTGACCGTTTTGGGCTGCGCCAACTCTCAATAGCTTCAATCTTGGCTTTATCAACTTCAATTCCCGTGGAGTAACAACATAGCCAAGAAAAGATACTCGGTCGGTGCAAAAGGTGCACTTCCCAAGGTTACCAAACAAACGTGCATCACGAGAGCATTAAAAACAGCACGTAAATGTTCCAAATGTTCTTCCAAAGATTTGCTATAAATCAGTATATCATCAAAGTAAACTACCACAAATCGTCCAATGAAAGCACGTAAAACTTCGCTCATTAATCTCATGAAAGTACTAGGTGCATTAGTTAACCCAAAAGGCATGACTAACCACTCATATAATCCAAACTTAGTTTTAAATGCTGTTTTCCGCTCATCTCCCAATTTCATACGAATTTGATGGTATCCACTACGCAAATCAACTTTGGAGAATATTGTAGAGCCACTCAATTCATCAAGCATATCATCTAGCCTAGGAATAGGATGACGATAACGAATAGTAATATTATTAATGCCTCTACAATCAACACACATACGCCGACGCACCATCCTTTTTAGGCACTAGTATAATAGGAACAGCACAAGGACTAAGAGATTCGCAGATATAACCTTTGTCGAGCAGCTCCTGTACTTGACGATAATCTCCTTCGCCTCCTCTCGATTGGTACGGTATGGTGCACGGTTGGTAGCGATGCACCGGAATTAAGTCAATTAGATGCTCAATCCTCGAATAGGTGGTAATCCGGTGGCACGCCTTGTGGGAAGACGCCGTGAACTCCTGCAAAATGTTAGTGACAACAGGGGCAAAGAGGAAGGCACGCCTCGAATGAAAATAATGCCTCTTTGCACACAAAAGCATAGCAAACAGATTTGCTAGAATCTAGCTCATCAATATCAGATTTGGTGGCAAATAAACATGCACTTTTAGTTTAATTTCAGAAGCAACATTAGATGGTTTATTATTAGGCTTCATTTGTTGCTCAAATTCTTTTGCCACAATATGATTTTCACTCTTATTTTTCTCCTTTTTGCTTTATTAGCTCTATTAATATCATCTTTCAAAATGGAATCAGAGTCATAGGAAGCAAAGTAATATTTTTATCCTTGTGAACAAGAGTATACTGATTGTTTCTACCATGGTGTACAGAATTTTTATCAAATTGCCATGGTCTACCAAGTAATAAGGAACATGCTTGCATAGGTACCACATCACAATCAACATAATCAGCATATGTAGAGATACTAAAATGCACACTAACAGACGTGTTACCTTAACCTTGCCGCTGTTGTTGAACCATTGGATGTAGTAAGGATGTGGTTGTGGTCTTGTGGTGAGAGAAAGCTTCTCCACCATATCCATGCTAGCCAAGTTGTTGCAGCTCCCTCCATCTACGATGACACGAATAGAACGTTCCTTCACAACTCCCTTTGTATGGAACAAGTTATGCCTCTGATTTTGCTCAGCTTGTGTAACCTGCACACTCAAAACACATTGAGCAACTAAACATTCATACCTGTCAGCATCTTCAGCAGCCATGTATTGCGTCTCAAAATCAGAATCATCTCCACCGTGTTCTTCATGTGTAATAAGAGCCAAAGTCTCTTCATCATAGTCACTAGCGACTCATACCCACCATCCTCAAGAGCAATCATCACACGCTGAGATTGGCATTCTCTCAAAATGTCCTCTTCCCTTACAACGACGACAAATAATATCACTTGTGTGCCCTGTTGACGCCAAGGAAGAAGAAGAGCTCTATGTAGGCCCAAAGGTGTACTCTTGGCGATAGTGGTGGTTGTGCCTGCTTTCTTGTATCACGGTTGGAGGTGGCAGCCACGGAGGTGCCGTGTAGTAGAACGTGTGAAGTAGATGATGCACGTGGTGTCCATGATGAAGGTCGACCTGCAGAAAAGTTAGTCCGCCAAGGCCCATCGATCCTGCACT
Source organism: Aegilops longissima (assembly GCA_021605205.1). Lineage (NCBI taxonomy): Eukaryota > Viridiplantae > Streptophyta > Magnoliopsida > Poales > Poaceae > Aegilops > Aegilops longissima. Next base: position 38,362 of record JAHIAM010006475.1, on the reverse strand, counting down.
TCACGCTCAGCTTTACAAGCAAGATGGAATAATCGAGTGATATTATTATAATCCTTGTAGTCTAGAATGGTCTGAATCTCTATTTAATCCACCCGAAAACGTGCAAGCATAGCTTCATTCTCCTCAACAATACCACATCTAATCAAGCCAGTTTGTAATTCCTGATAATATTCTTCTACCGAATTTTTTCCTTGTCTTAAGCGCTACAATTTTTGAAGTAATTCACGCTGATAATATGGTGGAACCCAACGAGTACGCATAGCAGTTTTCAAAGCAGCCCAAGTAGCTGGAACAGGATATAATCTACAATGTTCAGACCACCAAACACATGCAAAGCTAGTGAAAGCACAAACAGCAGCAGGAACACGCCTCTCCTCGTGATATTGTAAACATGTAAATCGTCGTTCAGTTTCTAACTCCCAAGTAAGATATATATCAGAAACATATCTACCCTCAAATGGTGGAATATTCAATTTCAGTTTAGGAGATGGTCATGATCTCGCACTGAAGGGGAGCCCAACATTGCCATTGTTTGCATGTGGACGACCTGGTGGTTGTGGTGCTGGTGGTTGCACGTAGTTCGATGTTGATCAACCTCATCCTCGTAAGCTCAGACATAATCATCCTCCCCACCGCAGCAGCAGGAGCCACGTATATCAACAAAGCAGCACCAAAGAGCTTGGCCAGTGAAGAGGGACACGGAAGCTCGGTGGAGGGCTGTGATGTAGGGCGGAACCCTACGTGGGCGATCTTTCACGTTGGAGCGGATCCTACGGTGAATCACGAAGAACACGCGGAAGAACAAGAGGGAAAACACGGGAAAACGAGAGAATTCACTCAACCGACAAGAGATCAATCACACAAGGGCTAGATCGATGAACACAAAGGAGATACATGATTCAAGGTCAACAAAGGACGATACAAACGGTAGCCGTTCTTCTCCGAGAGGAGGTCTTGATGGGGTCCACCCTAGAAGGGGTCTTGAATCCGCTTGGGGATCTTCTCCCAAGAGGTCCTGAGCTCCGAGGAGAAGTAGCCAAGTGGATGAGCAAAGGCTCACACAAACATGAGCTAAACCTAAGCTAACCCTAGCTAGGAGGAGGTAGGGAGTTTATATAGCATATGTCCACGAAGGGGTAAGTGAGGAGGGATACATGGGCCTCGGCCCGACTCTGCAAGCAGGCGGTAGTACGGGCAAGGGCGGCGGTAGTACCGCTCAAGCTGTAGTGCCGCTTGGGCTGAGCGGTAGTACGGGCCCGGATCGTCTAACACTAGTACTTGTCGGGTTGAGCGGTAGTGGCGAAGCGGCAGTGGGGGCGGTAGTACACTGGTTAGCGGTAGTACCACTTACGGGGCGGTAGTACCGCTCGGGGCCTTTAGCGGTAGTACCGCTTGGTGTTGGCGGTAGTACCGCCGCCTGGTCTTCTTTCTCCTTCTCCTTCGTTCGCTCACAAGACGCTTGGCCTTGGTCCTTGGGCTCTCCATGGTCTCCTCGGGTGTACCTGAGTATGCACAAGGTCCGCTCTTGAAGTAGCATCCATGTCTTACATGCGGAAAGGGAAGATTCGGAAAGGAGCGAGTTCACCTTAGGTCCAATGGCGCAAAGTCGAGGTCTCATCTTATGTATCCTTGGGGCTTGGAGAGTAGATGGAGTGTACATGGGGATGAACGTGGGATGCTCCGCATCATCTCCCCTCCCTTGGGAAAGATCCGACCTCGGATCGTGATCCTCATCACCATGGAAACGGTTGTCGAGACGGACTTGTAGTTGGACGGTTGAAGACATGGCGCAATCCAAGTAGTCCACGGTGTCGCGGGATGGTAGACCTGCAAAGAGAGCAAACACAAACGACACTCGAAATACAATGGTTAGCGCACACAAAGTGTCCATCATGTAAGAATGAGTCCGTATGGCAAGATTGTTCATGACAAAGCATGAGATGCTTATCCAAATGATGTAAAATGACCTGTAAAGCATTCATGGGAACCAAAGCATGGTGCACAAAGCGACAAATTCTACCATTGTGTAAAATGATGTCATAGAGAGACGGTTTATCTATAGCATGAATATGGCAATGGATGCTCAACATGTGTATGATATCATGCAATTGATGATAGGCAATGTGATCATTATTTATGAAGATGCCATCAAGAAAGATCACAACAAATTTGCTAAGAAAATGCACAAGCTCATATATCATGGATGACATGGGAATACAAGATGCAACAAGGCAATCATAATGTGAGTCAATCCATGCATAAGACGCAAATTTGTGGTGAGTATGATATGTCCATCGAGCATGAGTATGATCACAATCTACAAATATGGAGGTGTTGGTATACCAATGCTCGATGTTGCGGCAAGAGTGGAAAACCGAAGGTGCATCCAATAAGTGCGAGCGCTCCTCAATGTGAAGGTCCAAAGAGCCAATCTCCAATGTTGGTCCTCCATCCAATATATGTATCATGTAGACAAGAAGAAGGAAACAACAATGAAAGTATGGCCCATCCAATATGCAAACTTGAGGATGGCTCAAAGGGAAGGAGTTCACCTCAAGAAAGTTCCCAAAGATGTTGGAGTCAGACATCATGTATGTCTTCACATATCCAATATGTCGCATAACGGCACCGCCTTGTGAATCCTTCAAAATGAAAGAACATGACAAACACTCGGAAAAACAAATGAGGTTAGCGGAAGTGCAAAACCTATCATTCGTGTGGTAAGAGACCGAACAAGTGTATGCATCATGCTCATCATAAGAAAGTACAAGGGAGCGTTTCATAGTATGGAGGCATATGATGCAAGAACAACCAAATGCAATAGGCGCAATCAAACAAGCATGCATCACAAGTAATATGTCAAAGTCTCCAAGATCAATAAGCATAGTATGGTTGCACTCAATACAAGTGGATATGAGAGAGGCAACTAATGGACACAAGAGACCATGATCAAGATATATCATGTGAGAGGCATGAGCATATATGTCATCAACCCAAGAAAGCAAGTAATAGTGGAACATGGGTGATGCAACATAGCAAGCAATCATATCAATCAAGTGAAGCAAGCTAGTAGTGCAAAGATGCAACGTACTAGAAGGAATCAAGGCAATCATGTCATGGGTGCAAATAGTGTGCATGAATACTTCACATGACATGTCACAAGCATGAAGGCAAGATATGAGCAAAATAGCATCAATAGCATGGGGCACATGATAAACATGGCAAAAGCAACAAGGATCTCCACCAAGCATGCAAATACACATAGGAGTAACGTAATGGTGAATCATGGGTATATGCAAGCAAGGGTCACAATTGCATGGCAAAGGCATAGAAGCAAGCATAACATGCAAAGTGAACACGATAGAATGGGCATAAGGTAACAAGTGGTAAATAGCCCAAAGCCGTGTGAGAGCCAAGTAGAAGAGATGCGCGTAGTCCTTGCGCAAAAGGAATGGTGGGAATGAAAGTCCACGTGATCCCAAGTCATCGTTGCTCTCAAGAGCTCGTTTAAATCAACTCATGGGATTGAGATGTTGACGAGTGTATGTGGTACCTACACAAAACAAAGACAAAGAGAAAATTGTGTGTGCGTGGTAGATGTACACATCATCCATCATGATGCGCACGTGCATGTGTCGGTTAGCACAAAATATCCAATGCTCGAATAAATGAGATGCGTGATATAGAAACATGTCATCCATCATGATAGGTTTGTTATTATGTATGGCATAATGGAGACTCAAATTGTGTAATGCATCATGAGAAATATCTAGAGCATTGTTATTCATGGAATGCATATGGTGCAAGCAATCATGGAAATCATGCAAAGGATGGGATGAATCAAAATCTCCAAACATGTATGAGGAAACTATGGGGGTCTCCTCATGAGCAAGAGTAGAAATATCATGTGGAGAATATTGACAACATCCACAACAATGCATATTTGGAACAATGTGATCATGGCATGGAATATTAGATGAATTGCATAAATCATGTAAAGGAAGCATGGCAATATCATCACAAGAGAAGCAAAGGCCAATGACCATCATCTCGTCATCTATGCCATAAGTGCAAATGGGATTGATTTTAATGGGGCATGCATAGTTACTATGTTGAGATTGAAATGAGGCAATATGGGAGATCTCACTCATAGCATATGACAAATTCAATGGATTGTCAAACATGAAGTGACCAATAGAATTTTCACAAGATATCCTATGAAGCATAGCATCACATCTAGGCAACTCAACATGCTCATCATCATAGTCATCATAAATAGGTAAGTCAAGGCATGAAGAAGTTTCACTAGCATGAAGCATGGTAATAGGTGGGTCAACATCATGGGAGCAATCAAGTCAAGAGAGTCCACTAGTGGGACAAGAGAAGCACCATCACCTATGTTACCATTGGAGCGTCGCTCATGTGTTGTAGGTGAGGTGTTGAAGATCGTCTCGCTGTCATCTTCATCTTGATGGAACCATGTGGGGGTGCATCATCGTCCACCATGGCCATCGCTGCCTCCAATGTAGGGATAGACTCGTCAAGGATAGGCATGTCGTCATGTAGGAGACCTAGCACCAAGAAGAAAACACACTAGGAGTAGAGGTTAAGTCGTTAGAAATCATAGTGGCCTCATGTGCCGTGTCAACTACCTCACTCACTAAGTGTTGTGGCTCACTCACTCCCTCAAGGATGCTCTCACTCGTATGGTGGGTGGAGTCACCAAATGGCGCCAATCTCACATAGGATGTGTGGCATGCTCTCATGTGTGGGGCTAGTGGTGGTCACACTCATCCTCTCATAGGAAATGCTCTCAATGTCACGTATGGTGGAGTCACCATGTCACTCATGGGGTGGTGGCTCTCCTCACATGGCAAATGGGGCATCTCGACATATGTGGGTGCCGAGAGATGTAGGTGCAATGTCTCCATGCGCGGTCGCGTAGCTTGACTCGGAGTATGAGTCCAATGTGGGCGCTGCCTTCATGTTGTTGAAGAGGTTCGCTGTCGCCGTGGTCGAAGGGGATGGCCCTTGCTCGACCGCCTTGTCACCGCCTTGGTGTTGGAGGCCCATATGATGTGGCACCTCATAGCTCGCCTCCATGACCGAAGGGAGTTTCCCATGCTCGCCATCTTCCTTGAGGGGCTTCAAGATGGAAGGGTCGCCTCGCTTCGTGGTGGTCGCCTTGGACTTGATGAAGTCGATGTAGGCGTACACGTGGGAAGTAGGCGAAGATGCCGTACGTCCAAAGGCGAAGATGCCTTGAGAACACTTGGCGAAGATGCCGAAGTGGTTGATGTAGCCGTAGCGCCGTCTTGGTGGTGGTCGTCTCGCGGTCTTCTCTTGTGCTTATGAAGCTTCGATTTGGCATGAAGTAGGGCTTGTTGGGACTCGTGCATTTGCGCTTGTGGAGCATCTTCATGATGATGATGTCGTTCTCGTGCTTGAGCTCGTAGTAGATGTCGTTCGTCGTCATCGTGCACATGATGCTTGGAGGTGACTTGTCCTTCATGACGATGTTGATCACGAACGTGATGGTGGTCGCCATGTAGATGTGGACGAGGACGATTTGCACTTGCATCTTTTTCGCGCTTCGAAGACTTGTGGCTTGAATGTCGCCGCCTTGAAGATGACGAAGGGGAAGAAGACTTGATCAAGGCCCGAATCTCCTCCATCCTTGCATCTTGCTCCTCTTTATGTGCGGCAAGCTTCTTGTCGAAGTAGTCCCTTCTCCTTGCTTCAGAGTGATGAATGTTGATGGAGATGTTCTCGATGCGCTCTTGCAATCTTGCTTGTGTGCCTTGCACTTGTCGTTGTAGATCAAAGAGAGACGCTTTGGTGATGTAGTTGTTCACGCCGTCGTTGTTGTTGTAGACCGGAGATGAAATGCCTTGCCTATCCATCACAAGACTCGAGCAAATATGAGTGGGAGAAAGAGAAGAACTTATACCAATGTACCTTGACCGATGTTGAAAATGAATCAAGTTCACTCAAATGCGGACAATGAAATAGCACTATTGGTACCAATCCTTGTCGGTTCTCACACCTACACAAGTAAAGCTTATCGAGGAGCTCGGTGAGAATAGTGGCACAAAATTTAATGCAAAATGTTAGCAAGAGTCAATAATGTTGAAAGAGATTCACAAATTCGCAAGTGAAACAAATGGACCAATAGCAAAGAATGGCACACGGAAACACACACACGGATAGATAAATGGGTTGTGCAACCAAGGAATGAGCACAAAATGTGGAATCCACGGAAAACGCCGTGTTGCACAACTCAAGAGAGACGCTAGCACGATTGCTCAATAGGCGGATACGACACTTGTGCACAACCTATAAGATGCAAAATGGATAAACTTCTATCCCAAGTATGCTATGTATGTATGGTTCCCGTGTTTCTCTCAAGATGATCCAAGATGATCGGATATGACAATCTTATGTGCAATATGGTATGATGCTATGGCACTTGCTTACAAGCTCTTTGCTCTCTTTCTTTGCTTAAAAGCTTTATTTCTTTTTTTCTTCTATGGCCACTTTGCACAATGCACAAACTAAGATAGCAATTGTGTATATGCGGAACAAACTTGAGACACAATGGTGATATGATACCAATATGATATGGTATGGTATGTAATGGAAGGTATGATCACTAATGTGCACAAGTAACGCTGCCGCAATACTCAAATGGCTAGTCTCGATAGGCAAGTAACGCAAAAGTAAGGTTAGGGTTAACAATGCAATGGCAAGGGAATATACAATGGAGGGATACCACGATACCAAGATGATATGGAGGTTACCGTCCGGTGATGATGAGTAGCGTGTTCTTGATGTGGATACCAAGATGATGGAGACGCGTCCCTAAGTAGTCAAACACCTTAGGAAACGGAAAACCGCGAACTCAAAATCTCAAACGCCAAATGTCAAAATGGTGGTAGCGGAATGCGGTGGTGGTTTGCACTTGGCAATGCGGAAGTGGAATGATGGGCTATACACGTGTCGGAGTTGAAGTTGCCGTCCCTAAGTAGCCAAACACCTTAGGAGACACAAGCCACAACTCAAAAAGCTCAATCAACTATTGGGTTGTTGGGTTGTCGAAAGTGTATGGTGGGCAAGGTTATGTGGAAGTGGTGGTGGTGGTTGATGAAGAAGCAATCATCCCTAAGTAGCCAAACACCTTAGGAGACTCGAATCACTACTCAAGCAACCACTAATGCTATGGGGAACAAATTGGTTAGGTTGCGGAAGTCGGTGGTGGTTATGCGGAGGATGTGGCGGAAGCCCTAGGCAAAGATGCCAAAGTTCACAAAATTTGATGGAGTCAAATGGTGATGGTAGTATTTTATTGGAAGGGGATGTCAATAGCTTCAAAACGAGCTAAAGAACGTCAAAATCGGACTCCGGATGAATTAGTTATGGCGAAACGGTGAAAGTCGGAAGGCTGAATCGGCTAGGGCGGTAGTACCGCTCGGGAGGGCGGTAGTACCGCTCGTAAGCGGTAGTACCGCTTGGAACGGGCGGTAGTACCGCTCGTGTCGGGTTTTTTCGACTATTTGGGCTGAACGGGGGCTGGCGGAAGTGCCGTGCTCAGCGGTAGTACCGCTAGGAGGGCGGTAGTACCGCTCTAAGCGGTAGTACCGCTAGGAGGGCGGTAGTACCGCTCGTGTCGGGATTTTCCCGATTGTTCGAACGGTTGCGCGATTTTGGGGCGGAAATGGGTGATTTTGGGGTCAAAATTCGATGGATTTTGTGGATGGAAAGAGGTGAAACTTGGGGAAATGCTAGATCCACTCGAAACCAAGCAAATCCATGGATCAAAATCAACAAAACATCATCAAAACTAACAAATCACAAAAAAATTTGGGGCTATTTTTGGTGGGGATTTTCGGATTTAGGACGAAATCAACAAAATCAAGCTAGAAAAAGAGGGGTAGGGGCTCCAAGAACGTGATCAACCTAAGCTCTGATACCATAGATGATGTAGGGCGGAACCCTACGTGGGCGATCTTTCACGTTGGAGCGGATCCTACGGTGAATCACGAAGAACACGCGGAAGAACAAGAGGGAAAACACGGGGAAAACGAGAGAGAATTCACTCAACCGACAAGAGATCAATCACACAAGGGCTAGATCGATGAACACAAAGGGAGATACATGATTCAAGGTCAACAAAGGACGATACAAACGGTAGCCGTTCTTCTCCGAGAGGAGGTCTTGATGGGGTCCACCCTAGAAGGGGGTCTTGAATCCGCTTGGGGGATCTTCTCCAAGAGGTCCCGAGCTCCGAGGAGAAGTAGCCAAGTGGATGAGCAAAGGCTCTCACACAAACATGAGCTAAACCTAAGCTAACCCTAGCTAGGAGGAGGTAGGGGAGTTTATATAGCATATGTCCACGAAGGGGTAAGTGAGGAGGGATACATGGGCCTCTGCCCGACTCTGCAGGCAAGGTGGCGGTAGTACGGGCAAGGGGCGGTAGTACCGCTCAAGCGTAGTGCCGCTTGGCTGAGCGGTAGTACTGGGCCGGATCGTCTGTAACACTAGTACTTGTCGGGTTGAGCGGTAGTGGCGAAGCGGCAGGGGGCGGTAGTATCACTGGTTAGCGGTAGTACCGCTTACGGGGCGGTAGTACCGCTCGGGGCCTTTTAGCGGTAGTACCGCTTGGTGTTGGTGTAGTACCGCCGCCTGGTCTTCTTTCTCCTTCTCCTTCGTTTCGCTCACAAGACGCTTGGCCTTGGTCCTGGGCTCTCCATGGTCTCCTCGGGTGTACCTGAGTATGCACAAGGTCCGCTCTGAAGTAGCATCCATGTCTTACATGCGGAAAGGGAAGATTCGGAAAGGAGCGAGTTCACCTTAGGTCCAATGGCGCAAAGTCGAGGTCTCATCTTATGTATCCTTGGGGCTTGAGAGTAGATGGAGTGTACATGGGGATGAACGTGGGATGCTCCGCATCGCTGTTTCGCGATGTGGAGGTAGTCCGTGTTGTTGTAGTAGAGGTGCGTTAGGTGCAGCCGGTGGTGGTGGTGGTAGACGCGCGAGCAATTCATTAAACTTGTTATCGAGCTTTGTTTCGAACGCCTTCTCAATGCCATCTATCTTCTCCATGGCCTCTTCAAATCTATTTAGCACATCGTCCACCTGCCCACTCATCATTTGTTGAAACTTATCATGTAGCGCTTTGTTTGTCATGTTCTCCCGGTCGGCCTCGCGGCTTGTGATCCTGCCATGGTTAGCAGCAATAGAAACACACAAGAATATGATTCGACAGACTACTAGGAAGTGGTGGTGATGGTGTGGTGGACAGTCACAAATCCGTCAGGCATATCTCAAATTCTTACTAGTTCTTACCAAAGAAGAAAGTGATCGCAAACCGATGTAGTCAAAACTCTCAAAGCTTGGATAGAGCGATTACTGTGGAGAGTCAAACGCACGATGTAGATGTATGTGGAGCTGGGAAGGCTTATAATATGGTAGCAACAAAAAGGGTTAGCAATAATCAATTCAGAGATGCAAAGTTGAATAAACGCTCAACGACGGTCTTCAGGTTGGTCCTAGGCTAGACCGTGCTAGAGACGCGAGCCTAGAACACTAACAAAATCACGGCACTGCACGTAAACAAGGGAAAAGCACACTGAATTTTTTTCGCTTTTTTTTATGCTGCTTTTTTTTCCAAACCTACTCCGCAAGGAAACACGAATCGAAACTAGATGGATCTCAAAACAACCCTAATATGCAAGGAACTCGGATTGGTGGTGGATATATGGTGGTGGTATATGGTAGCAGTGGTAGTATATGGATATGGATCGGTGGTGGTATATGGACACGGATTGGTGGTGGTATATGGATACGGATTCAAAGCGGTGATGGTAGGTGGCAGGGGCGATGATGATGGTGCGGTGGCGGCGTGACAACTTATGACCGTAACTCGAAACTCTAAAAGACTAGACGCTAAGACCAGCAACTAGACACGACGATGCAACCGCAAATTCAACAAAGCAAAACCCTAAAAAGATTATGCAAAGGCTCAAGATTGGTTCGGATATGATGAACTAACCCTAATTTTTTTGTGGCTTTTTCGTGGACTATAGGTATGAAGAACAGACTCGATCTAAACTACGGAAACTGTAAAATCTCACCGAGCAACCTCGGAAATCTGATACCACTTGATAGAGGCAAAGGTGTCCCGCCTTTCGATGAGATGTTGGTTTTCGCTTTGGAGGAAGTCGACTTTGACGATCCGACTACTTAACGTCAGCGAGGACGCCGCGCCTTAGCAATCGCTAAACCAACTCCGAGAGGTTATTGACCACGCCGAGCACGATCAACTCGACCACGAGGGTCTGCTTCCTGCGAGCAAACGAAGAACAAGCAAGAAACTGAGATTGCAATCTGGATATTGCGAATATAAGATGAAAGATTTATTGATCAAGGTGGGGTTCCGTGACGCTTTGTCCGGTCGTTGAACACAAACGGCACGCGGTTGCAGCTATGGCGAACTTTTAATCTAAACAAAACCCAAGGTCTAAACGGGCCCTAAGGGCTGTATATATGGAGGAAGAGGGGGAATTTCGTGGCCCTTGGTGGAGGGGTCCAAATCAACCCTAACTCTTGTTTCCCACACATACGGACTCTAAAAACAGCCTATACTTAAGTATTTCGAAATTACATGGGCCTGGCCCAATAATAAGGTGACGCAGCACCTAGAATAGCCTATGGACGAATATTATGAAGTGGCATCTTGTATATTTCGTCCAAGGCCTCATGCACTCATTAGGGTTGCTTCAAAGTCCTGAATCATCACTTGTAACTCCGTTTGTTCCCCTTGCGCATGCCAACATCTCCATGCTTGAACTTGCTCCAAGGTTCATCTTTCTTGTCCATGGTAGGCCCTTCATTTGTAAGCAAAACAAATGTATCCAATTTAGGCAGCATCATATTCTCATGAACATTAGAATCGTTACCCAGAAACGAAAGTACCGATAATTCAATTGGCGTCGCGAGCTCGAGTAATTGGTCCAAGATGTATAGCAGCAGGGCTGTGGGTGTAACAATGGTATTGATGTCCTCATCATTTGTTGACCTTGAATCATGTATCTCCCTTTGTGTTCTTTGATCTAGCATTTATGTGACCGATTCCTTGTTGGTTGAGTGTTTTCCTTGTTCCTCCCGTGATTTCCTCGTGTTCTTCCGCCGTTCTTCGTGTTTCCCCGTAGGATCCGCCCAACGTGAAAGATCGCCTACATAGGGTTCTGCCCTACATCAATGTGCCTTTTGTTTGGGGTACCGCATGTGAAGAAGCCTTCACGGTATTGAAAGATAAGTTGACACATGCTCCTTTACTCCAACTTCCTGACTTTAATAAGACTTTTGAGCTTGAATGTGATGCTAGTGGAATTGGATTAGAGGTGTGTTATTACAAGATGGCAAACCTGTTGCATACTTTTCTGAAAAAATTGAGTGGGCCTAGTCTGAACTATTCTACTTATGACAAAGAATTATATGCTCTTGTTCGGACTTTAGAGACATGGCAACATTATTTATGGCCCAAAGAATTTGTTATACATTCTGATCATGAATCTTTGAAACATATTAAAAGTCAAGCTAAACTGAATTGTAGACATGCTAAATGGGTTGAATTCATTAAGACTTTCCCTTATGTCATTAAACACAAGAATGGTAAAGAAAATGTTATTGCTGATGCTTTGTCTCGTCGCTATACTATGCTTTCACAACTTGACTTCAAAATATTTGGTTTGGAGACCATCAAAGATCAATATGTGCATGATGCTGATTTTAAAGATGTAATGCAGAATTGTAAAGAAGGAAAAACATGGAACAAGTTCGTTATTAATGATGGTTTTGTGTTCCGTGCTAACAAGCAATGCATTCCTGCTAGCTCTGTTCGTCTTTTGTTGTTGCAGGAGGCGCATGGAGGAGGATTAATGGGACACTTTGGCGTCAAGAAGACGGAGGATATACTTGCTACACATTTCTTTTGGCCAAAGATGAGACGGGATGTTGAGCGCTTTTGTTGCTCGCTGCACTACATGTCAAAAAGCTAAGTCACGACTCAATCCTCATGGTTTATATATGCCTTTGCTCGTGCTTAGTGTTCCTTGGGAGGATATATCTATGGACTTTGTTTTAGGTTTACCTCGAACAAAGAAGGGAGGGATAGCATATTTGTTGTCGTGGATAGATTCTCTAAAATGGCACACTTTATACCATGTCATAAAAGCGATGATGTGTTAATGTTGCTGATTTGTTCTTTCGTGAAATAATTCGCTTGCATGGTGTGCCAAATACTATTGTTCCAGATCGTGATACTAAATTTCTTAGCCATTTTGGAGATGTTTATGGGCTAAGTTGGGGACTAAACTGCTTTTAGTACTACTTGTCACCCCAAACCGATGGATTTAACTGAAGTAGTCAATAGAACATTGTCTACTATGCTTAGGGCTGTTTTGAAGAATAATAAGAAAATGTGGGAAGAATGCTTGCCTCATATTGAATTTGCTTATAATCGCTCATTGCATTCTACTACTAAGATGTGCCCTTTGAAATTGTGTATGGCTTCCTACCTCGTGCACCTATTGATTTGTTGCCTCTTCCATCTTCGAGAAGGTTAATTGATGCGAGCATCCTACGGTCATCACCATGTCAAGAGTCCGCTTGGCAAGTGACACGTCGACTCTACTTCCCATACCTAAAGGTGAATCTTCTCCTTTACACGTGTTCACTTGACCCCTTCGAGGATGGTATACTACTTGACACTCCACTCGGTGCATGCATAGGTATGACCGAGCTTCACGGACGACGAGGAGGAGTGCAAGCGTAAAGGAACACCTACACCATCCGCGAGGGAAGCCCGAAGAGAAGACGGAAAAGACGGAGCCGCAGAGTCTCAGCTGGCCGGACGATCGGAAGACTCGGACGTCCGACACTCTCCCAGACACGGACGTCCGACGCCCGGACGTCCGAACTTCACACCCGAACCAGATCTACGGACGACCGAGCTGCCCGGACGTCCGAAGACAATCACCGAAGAAAACTACGGACGATCGATACCTCGGACGTCCGGACCCTCTGGTTCCGGACGATCGCCCCTCACGGACGACCGACACGCCTCTGGCAGAGAAGAATCGACGGACGATCGAACGGGTCCGGACGACCGACCTTCCTGAAGCTCCGGACGTCCGACGCCTTCCGGACGTCCGACGCTCGATGCGGGCTGAAGCCCATGTACCCTTCGCTTTGACTTCCATTTGCACTCGACTATAAATAGGACCCTCCCATCTCCTAGTGGGGTTAGCTTTGGATTAGCTCATATTTCGTGTGAGAGTTTTGCTCATCCATTTGGCTACTTCTCCTTTCGAGATCAGGACCTCTACGGAGAAGATCCCCAAGCGGATTCAAGACCCCTCATAGGTGGACCCCATCAAGACCTCCTCACGGAGAAGAACGGCTACCGCTTGTATCGCCCTTTGTTGACCTTGAATCATGTATCTCCTTTGTGTTCTTTGATCTAGCATTTGTGTGACCGATTCCTTGTTGGTTGAGTGTTTTCCTCGCTCCTCCCCTGATTTCCTCGTGTTCTTCCACTTGTTCTTCGTGTTTCCGTGTAGGATCCGCCCAACGTGAAAGATCACCCACATAGGGTTTCGCCTACATCATTAATTTTGATGCTAAAGAACGTGCTGAATTGATTTTAAAAATGCATGAGTTAACTAAGGAAAACATTGAGTGTATGAATGCTAAATATAAACTTGTTGGAGATAAGGGTAGAAAACATGTTGTCTTTGCACCTGGAGATCTTGTTTGGTTACATTTGCGTAAGGATAGGTTTCCTAATTTGCGCAAATAAAAGCTAATGCCACGTGCTGATGGTCCATTTAAGGTGTTAGAGAAAATAAATGATAATGCATATAAACTTGAGTTGCCTGCAGATTTTGGGGTTAGTCCCACTTTTAACATTGCCGATTTGAAGCCTTATTTGGGTGAGGAAGATGAGCTTCCGTCGAGGACGACTTCCTTTCAAGAAGAAGAGGATGATGAGGACATCAATACCATTGTTACACCCACAGCCCGTGCTGCTATACATACTGGACCAATTACTAGAGCTCGCGCACGCCAATTGAATTATCAGGTACTTTCGTTTCTTGGTAACGATTCCAATGTTCATGAGAATATGATGCTGCCTAAATTGGATACATTTGTTTTGCTTACAAATGAAGGGCCTACCATGGACAAGAAAGATGGACCTTGGAGCAAGTTCAAGCATGGAGATGTTGGCATGCGCAAGGGGAACAAGAACGGAGTTACAAGTGATGATTCCAGGACTTTGAAGCCACCCTAATGAGTGCATGAGGCCTTGGACGAAATATACAAGATGCCACTTCATAATATTCGTCCATAGGCTATTCTAGGTGCTCGTCACCTTATTATTGGGCCAGCCCATGTAATTTCGAAATACTTAAGTATAGGCTGTTTTAGAGTCCGTATGTGGGGGAAACAAGAGTTAGGGTTGATTTCGGACCCTCCACCAAGGGCCACGAAATTCCCCCTCTTCCTCCATATATACAGCCCTTAGGGCACCGCTTAGACCTTGGGTTTTGTTTAGATTAAAAGTTCGCCATAGCTGCAACTTCGCTGCATTTCGCTTGTGTTCAACGACTGCACAAAGGCGCCACGTAACCCCACCTTGATCAATAAAGCTTTCATCTTATATTCGCAATATCCAGATTGCAATCTCAGTTTCTTGCTTGTTCTTCGCTTGCTCGCAGGAAATGCACCCTTGTGGTCGTTGATCGTGTTCGCGTGGTCAATAACCTCTCCACATTACTTGACTCAAAACGTCTATAACTTTTCATACGGACTCCAAATTGGTTGATTTTTGTTGGAAAATAGATTTCGCATTTTCCAACCCAATTGAATCACCTTAAATCCGTCCGAGCGTTGAGTTATAGACGAAACAATCTGATGCTGCAGCAGAATCCGAGTCAAACACAAGTCCAAAGGTGTTACGCCACCTCCGCTTGGGCCCATTGGCCTTGTAATGACCTAGGTTAGTTTTAGGCTGCCTTGGGACGTCCTCCCACCTCCTTGGCCGCCACCCTTGCTCCATATAAGTAGATCCATCTAGTAGCTTTTTCCTTGTTTTGTTTAGATTAAAAGTTCGCCATAGCTGCAATTGCAGCATTTCGCTTGTGTTCAACGCACTGCATAAAGGCGTCACGAACCCCACCTTGATCAATAAAGCTTTCATCTTATATTCGAATATCCAGATTGCAATCTCAGTTTCTTGCTTGTTCTTCGCTTGCTCAAGAGGAACAGCCTTCGTGGTCGTTGATCGTGTTCGCTGCAGTCAATAACCCTGAAGTTGGTTTAGCGACATAAGGCGACGTTCAAGACGTTCAGAAGTCGGATCGTTGTCTAATTCTACGTAAACGATAGCCACCATCTCATCAAACATCGACACCTTTGCCTCTATCAAGTGGTATTGCTTCGTGTTGCTCGTGAGATTTTCCAGCTATCCCAGATTCGATTTATTTTCTTACCAATTGTCCAAGAAAATCCACAAAAAGTTAGATCTATTCATCATTTGTCCTAGTAGTCCAAGCTTTGCAATTTTCTTTTCATTGTTTGCATTATTGAATTATTTGCTGCACTGCCGTGTCGAGTTGTCTGGTCTTAGTGTCTTGTTCCTTTAGAGTTTTTTAAGTTACATTAGTCACGCCATTGCATCATTATCCTCCGCTGTCCACCATCCCATCCATTAATTTTTCCATCACGCATACGATCGCTCATTGTCATAATCATAGTTGAGGTCATTCACATCTTCACCGATCCAATCTGCATCTTATCCAGCTTGTCTTGGAAAGAGGAGAAAAAAAGATAGAGAAAAAGAGAGAAAAGGAAAGAAAAAAGAAAAAGAGAGAGAAGAAAAGAAAAAAGCGTGAGAAAAAAAGAGAGGAAAAAACCGATCTATCTAGAATCAATCTCGCACTGAATTCGGATTGAATCGCTTTTACACTGTTCAGTAAAACAGTGTATCTTCCTCATACGAAGTCCGTTTTGACTCGTGAGTACTCATTAAAGCTAGAGACGAGGCGCATCTAAATAGTTGTAGAAGCAAGTTCAATATTTGACACCTCAAATCGGCTTCTAAATAGGTGTTTTGCCTCCTAAGTTCGTGAATACAGCTTGTTCCAATTTTTCGGCCAGTTTTAGAATTCTTTGACTCCTCATATCAACTCGAATTGAGTGATTCTTTTTTGAAAGCTTGAGTTAGTAGCATTCTTTGAAAGAATTTATCAGAAAATTGGCTCAAACTTATATTCTCATGAACATTGGAATCGTTACCAAGAAACGAAAGTACCTGATAATTCAATTGGCGTGCGCGAGCTCTAGTAATTGGTCCAGTATGTATAGCAGCAGGGGCTGTGGGTGTAACAATGGTATTGATGTCCTCATCACCATATATGACGAGGTCCCCCAATTATCATGTGAGGAGAGCCACAACCACCACTTGAGTGAGATGAGTGACTCCACCATATGTGACATTGAGTGCACCTACTTTGAGGGAGTGAGTGAACCACCACATGGAGAGAGTGAGTAGTTGATAGGTCTCGTGAGGCCATTTGCATTTCTAACAACTTGACCTCTACCTCTATTGTGTCTTCTCATTTGGTGCTAGGTCCCATTTATGATGACGCGCCGATCCTCGACGACTTCGTCCTCCCTTTCGACAAGACGATGGCCATGGTGGACTATGATGCACCCCCCACTGTGTTCCATCAAGATGAAGATGACCACCATTTGGTCTTTCCCACCTCACCTACACCACTTGAGTGGAATGACAAAGGTAACAAAGGTGACGGTGATGCTCTCGTCCCCCTAGTGGACTATTTTGACATTGATTGCCTGCATGATGTTGATCACCCTATTGACATGCTTCATTCTAGTATGATTTCTGATAGAGGCGAGGGTGTCCCGATCTTTCGATGAGATGATAACTATCGATTTGGTGGAGACGACTTTGACGATCCGACTACAAACGTGCACGACGTTGCGCCTTAGCAATCGCTAAACCAACTCCGAGAGGTTATTGACCACGCTGGAGCACGATCAACCTGACCACGAAGGTCTATTCCTGCAAGCAATCGAAGAACAAGCAAGAATATGATAAAGCAATCTGAATATTGCGAATATATATGAAGTATTGATAATGGTGGGGATCCGGAAGCGGTCTTGGTCTGGTCGTTGGACACAAACAAAGTACACGAAGTTGCAATGGCTAACTTTTAACTAAACAAATCCCCAGGAAAAAGCTACTAGATGGATCTACTTATATAGGAGCAAGGGGTGGCGGCCAAGGAGGTGGGAGGACGTCCCAAGGCAGCCTAAAACTAACCCTAGGTCGTACAAGGCCAATGGGCCCAAGCGGAGGTGACGAACACCTTTGGACTTGTAGTTTGACTCGGATTCTGCTGCAGCATCAGATTGTTTCGTATATAACTCAACGCTCCGGACGGATTTTAAGGTGATTCCATTGGGTTGGAAAATGCACGAAATCTATTTTCCAACAAAAAGAATCAACTAATTTGGAGTCCGTATGAAAAAGTTATAGACGTTTTGAGTCAGGTATGTCTGCGGTCCGAATCTGAGTCCGAACGTGAGAGACTTGGACTCTATCTTCTCTTGGGCCAAAAGTGACGTGAGAGAACTTTTGAACAGCAGGTAAACATCTCTTTCTCCCTTATCTTCATATGTGGATTGTACAAATGTCCCATACACCTGCAATTAGACATGGCACAAAAGTTTGTGAAGTATTTTTGTCCTGGATAACATAAATATATTATTGAATAGTTTGCACTAGAAATCACCTGAGAAATATGCATGTATGCAATATTTTTGGTCTCATCCAAGGTAGTCATGTCCTCATCAATTTCCCCATGTGATGATTTGCCCATTTATGATGAGTACGATGATTCTCATGTGGAGTCTATTAGTTGTGATGCCATGTTACATAGGATTTCTTGTGACAATTTTTTAGGTCACATCATGTTTGCTAATCCGCTTGACTTGTCATATGCTATGCATGAGATCAACCATATGTCTTATTTGCAATCTCTTCATAGTGACTATGCATATGCCATTAAAATAAACCCAATTTGCACATATGGCATACATGACAAGCCCATGGTTATTGGCATTTGTTTTTCTTGTGATGATATTGATATGCTCCCTTTGCATCATTTATCTCATATGCCATGCCATGCCCTCCTAGCTTCGGATATGCATTGTTTTGGATGTTGTCCATTTTCTCCAAATGATGTTTCCAATATTGCTCATGAGGAGACCCCCATAGTTTCCTCATACATGTTAGGAGATTTTGATCCATCCCATCCATTGCATGATCCCAATAATTATGTGCACCATATGCTCCCCATGAAGAAACATGCAATTGATGTGCCATACACTTGCATTCTCAATTTGTGTCCCCATCGTGTCATACATAATAACTATTCTTTCATGATGGATGACTTGTTCTTATACCATGCATCAAATTTCTTTGAGCGATGCTTATCTTGTGCTAACTCACACGTGCACATACACATCATGATGGATGATGTGTACATTTACCACGCGCACAATTTCTTTGGTTTGTGTCTCTTTTGTGTAAGTACCCATGAATACTTGTCAAACTCGCAATCCCACGAGTTGACAAAACGAGCTCTAGAGAGCAACGATGATTTGGGATCCCATGGATTGACTTTCCCACCGCTCTCTTCACGCGAAGTCTTCGCGTATTTCTTCTACATGGCCCTCACTTGGCTATGGGTTGTTGTCCATTACATATTATATGCCCATCTTGCCATGTTCACTTTGCATGATATGCCCATTCCTATGCCTTTTCCATGCATTTATGACCCATGCTTTGCTTTACACATGATGATTGACTCTCATACTTTTATGTGTATTTGCAAGCTTGGTGGAGATATTGCTTGTTGTTGCCATGTTCCATTTGTGACCCACCCCTATGATGATACTATGATCTTGCTTTGTGTTCGTGCTTGCGATATGTCATGTGCACTCCCTATGCCTATTATTTGCTCACATGACATGATTGCCATGATTTATTCTAGTGTGTTGCATCTTCACTCCACTAGTTTGCACGACTTGATTACTATGTTTGCTTGCCTTGTTGCATCACCTATGATTCATACTTGCTCATTTCATGCGGTTGATGACAACCATCTACATGCTTTGCACATCATTGTTATTGCTTCTTGTCACATATCTCCATATGTTGCCTCTCTCATGCTAGATTTGCCATGTATTGAGTGCAACCATGCTATTCGTCTTGCTCATGAGTTTGCCCCCATAGCATTCTCACATATGTTTGGAGATTTTGACATATTACATGTGAAGCATGCTTGTCTTACTTCTTTGCACCATATACCTAGTGCCATGAATATTGCCATTGTTGCATCATATGTTTCATGCACTTGTGCTTCTAATGGTTATGTGCAAAAGATGAGAACCATCATGATGGATGATGTGTTCATCTACCATGCGCATACGTTCTTTGTTTTGTATTGTGCATGTGTAGGATACTTGGACTTTGTGTCGACTTCCACTTAACGTGAGTTGACCATTCGAGCTCTTGAGAGCGAGCCTCATACATTCTACCACGACTCGCTTCTACACCGCATTTGCTTCCACTTCGGCATTGTGAAGAATGCACAAGGACACGCCTTCAAGATGACATCCTTCTTGAGCTTGGATATTGTGGATCATACTTCATGTGTTTCTTGCACCATTTGCACGCATGCTCGAGATATTGCTTTCACCCATGATTGCCACATTTCCATGCTTCATGACATATATACCTTGTGTGTTGCATCCAATTCGCGGACTACTTGCTACTATCATATGGTTGGTTGCACCAATATCATTCCTTCACATATGCCATGTCCCTTTGCTTGTCACATGATTCACTTGATTGCCTCACACATGATGAACAATTGCTCTTTCTATTGTGTTGAGTGCCACTCCATCTTCACCACACCCTATGCACATTATGCTTGGATTGTCTTGCACTTGTCCCATGTGTTTAGACACTTCATTTTACTTGGTGTTATGAAGGATTCATATGCCTACCATAGACCTTTCATTAAGAAATTTATGAATGCTTGCTATGAACTTGAGGTAGATGCTTATTCTCTTGACACACATATTTGCATCTCTACCTCCCATTTACATACTTGTACCCACGATATCTTTGATTGTGCTCAATTTATGCGCTTACATGCCATGTCACAATCCTTTGTCAGACCCTATGCTATGCTTGATGACAACACTTGTTTGGTGAATCACCTCTTGAATGCTTGGTTTTGCACTAACGCTAACCACATTTGTTTTTCCAAGTGTTTGTTCTATTTGCTCCTTTTGAAGGAATCACAAGATGGCGCGACATTGGAGAGTGCCTATTTCGAGCTTCAAGATGATGAGTGCTTTGTGATCGACCGCTTCGACACGGCACCGCCATCTCTTTCCCATGGTGATTTGGTTTTCGATCCGAGGTCGGATCTTTTCCAAGGGGAGGGATGATGCGAGCATCCCACGGTCATCACCATGTCAAGAGTCCGCTTTGGAAAATGACACGCATGACCTCTACTTCTCATACATAAAGGTGAATCTTCTCCTTTACACGTGTTCACTTGACCCCTTCGAGGATGGTATACTACTTGACACTCCACTCGTGTGCATGCATAGGTATTGTCGGAGCTTCACGGACGATTTACGAGGAGTGCAAGCGCCAAGGAACACCTACACCATCCGCGAGGGAAGCCTGGAAACGAGACGCAAGAAGAAGAGCTGTTGAAGAAGCTCCACCACCGGACGACCGTTGGGTCCGGACGTCCGACGCTCGAGGATCCACCGACGACCGCCCGGACCGGACGACCGCGATCCCGCACTCGAGCCAAATGAGCGGACGTCCGGCGCCATGCGACGATCGGCGATCGGACGTCCGCCCCCTCCGAAATCCGCACTCCGTGTCCGAGCCAAATCGAGCGGACGTTCGACGTCTTCCGGACGTCAGCCGCCTGTGAGTCTCCGGACGTCCGACGCCCACCGGACGTCCGACCCGGCTGTTTCAGCTATGGCTGAGTCCCATGTACCCCTTCACTTCACCCCCCCATTTGCACTTAGACTATAAATAGACCTTCCCCTCATCCTTTCTAAGGGTAGCAAATATGATAGCTCATTCTTAGGTGAGCTTTGCTCCTACCTCTACTCTTGAGAGAGAGAGACTACTACTCCCATGGAGTTCAAGACCTCCATGTGAGAAGATCCTGGGATATCATCAAGACTTCTTTTGGGAAGATCCGTCTAGGATATCATCAAGACCTCCTCTTGGAGATGAACCTTACCTTGTATCTTTCCCTTTGTTGTTCATTTACCTTGTGATCTTGTGTGTTTGATTGTCTAGTGGATGTGTGATTGGACTTGTTCTTGAGTGTTTCCCCTTGTGATTTCTCTCCGTTCCTCCCCGTGTTCATCGTGTTCTTCGAGGGATCCCACTCCAAACGTGAGAGATCGGCCTACACCGGGTTAGCCCCGTATCACATAGCATACTTGGGATAGAAGTTTATCCATTTTGCATCTTATAGGTTGTGCACAAGTGTCGTATCCGCCTATTGAGCAATCGTGCTAGCGTCTCTCTTGAGTTGTGCAACACGAGCGTTTTCCGTGGATTCCACATTTTGTGCTCATTCCTTGGTTGCACGACCCCATTTATCTATCCGTGTGTGTGTTTCCGTGTGTCATTCTTTGCTATTGGTCCATTTGTTTCACTTGCGAATTTGTGAATCTCTTTCAACATTATTGACTCTTGCTAACATTTTGCATTAAATTTTTGTGCCACTATCCTCACCGAGCTCCTCCATAAGCTTTACTTGTGTAAGTGTGAGAACCGACAAGGATTGGTACCAATAGTGCTATTTCATTGTCCGCATTTGAGTGAACTTGATTCATTGTCAACATCAGTCAAGGTACATTGGTATAAGTTCTTCTCTTTCTCCCACTCATATTTGCTCGAGTCTTGTGATGGATAGGCAAGGCATTTCATCTCCGGTCTTCGACAACAACGACGGTGTGAACAACTACATCTCCAAAGCGTCTATCTTCGATCTACAACGACAAGTGCAAGGCACACAATCAAGATTGCGAGAGCGCATCGAGAACATCTCCATCGACATTCGTCACTCCGAGGCAAGGAGAAGGGACTACTTCGACAAGAAACTTGCCGCACATAAAGAGGAGCAAGATGCAAGGATGGAGGAGATTCGGACCTTGCTCAAGTCGACTTCCCCTTCATCATCTTCAAGACGGCGACGTTCAAGCCACAAGTCTTCGGAGCGCCCAAGCGATGCAAGCGCAAGTCGTCCACATCTCCATGGCGACCACCATCACATTCGTGATCCTCATCGTCATGAAGGGCAAGTCACCTCCAAGCATCATGTGCACGACGACGACGAACGACATCTACTACGAGCTCAAGCACGACAATGACATCATCATCATGAATATGCTCCACAAGCGCAAATGCACAAGTCCCAACAAGCCCTACTTCACGCCAAGTCGAAGCTTCATAAGCACAAGAGAAGACCGCGAGACGACCACCACCAAGACGGCGCTACGGCTACATCAACCACTTCGGCATCTTCACCAAGTGTTCTCAAGGCATCTTCGCCTTTGACGTGCGGCATCTTCGCCTACTTCCCACGTACGCGCTTTCATCGACTTCATCAAGTCCAAGGCGACCACCTACGAGCGAGGGAGACACTTCCATCTTCGGAAGCCCCTCAAGGAAGATGGCCGAGCATGGGACATTCCCTTCGGTCATGGAGACGAGATACGAGGTGCCACATCATATGGGCCTCCAACAACAAGACGGCGACAAGAAGGTCGAGCAAGGGCCATCCCCTTCGACCACGGCGACAAGCGCGAACCTCTTCAACAACATGAAGACGACGCCCACATTGGACTCATACTCCGAGTCAACCTACGCGACCGCGCATGGAGACATTTGCACCTACATCTCTCCGGCACCCACATATGTCAAGATGCCCCAATTGCCATGTGAGGAGAGCCACCACCCCATGAGTGACATGAGTGACTCCACCATACGTGACATTGAGAGCATTTCCTATGAGAGGATGAGTGTGACCACCACTAGCCCCACACATGAGAGCATGCCACACATCCTATGTGAGGTTGAGTGCCATTTGAGTGACTCCACCCACCATACGAGTGAGAGCATCCTTGAGGGAGTGAGTGAGCCACAACACTTAGTGAGTGAGGTAGTTAGCACGGCACATGAGGCCACTATGATTTCTAACGACTTAACCTCTACTCCTAGTGTGTTTTCTTCTTTGGTGGTAGGTCTCCTACATGACGACATGCCTATCCTCGACGAGTCCATCCCTACATTGGAGACGACGATGGCCATGGTGGATGATGTTGCACCCCCCACATGGTTCCATCAAGACGAAGATGACAACGAATGGATCTTCAACACCTCACCTACAACTCATGAGCGACCTTCCAAAGGTAACATAGGTGATGGTGCTTCTCTTGTCCCACTAGTGGACTCTCTTACCATCGATTGCTCCCATGATGTTGACCCACCTATTACCATGCTTCATGCTAGTGAAACTTCTTCATGCCTTGTGATGTAGGGCGGAACCCTATGTTGACGATCTTTCACGCTTGGAGAGAATCCCTACGAGGAACACGAAGAACGAGCGGAAGAACACGAGGGAAAACACGGGGAAAACGAGGGGGAGGTCACTCAACCGACAAGAAACCAATTACACAAGTGCTAGATTATCGAATACATAGAGTGGCACAAGATTCAAGGACAACAAAGGTACGGATACAAGGGTAGCCGTTCTTCTCCGCGAGGAGGTCTTGAGGGGTCCACCCTAGGAGGGGGTCTTGAATCCGCTTGGGGATCTTCTCCGAGAGGTCCCGATCTCAAGGAGAAGTGGCCAAGTGGATGAGCAAAGGCTCTCACACCAAATATGAGCAAATCCAAAGCTAGCCCTAACTAGGGATCAAGGGTCCTATTTATAGTCTTAGTGCAAATGGAAGTCAAAACGAAGGGTACATGGGCTTCAGCCCAAGATCAGCGCCGGACGTCCGGAAGGCGCTTGACGTCCGGAGGTTTCGGAGGGTCCGGACGTCCGGCGCGTTCGGATGTCCGCTTATTCTTTTCTCGCCGTGGGTGTGTTTGGTCGTCCAAGCGGGCCGGCCGTCCGGGCTTAGAGGGTCCGGACGTCCGGAGGCTGCTTGGTCGTCCGTAGATCCGTTCGGTGATGGTCGTCCGGACGTCCGGCCGCCCGGCCGTCTGTAGATTTGATTCGGTGGCGAAGTTCGGACGTCCGGAGGGCGCTTGACGTCTGCGTTTCGAATCGCTTGACGTCCGGAAGGGGTCGACGTCCGTGTCCGTAGCTTCACCTGCATCCTTTCTTCCTCTTCGACATACTTGGGGTTCTCGCCGCCTTGGCTCTTGCAGGTAGTAGATCCTTGGTTCGCCTCCATGTACCTGATTACACATAGGGTTTCTGAATGAGGTAGTAGCCATGTCTCATGGGTAGAAATAAGAAGTTCGGAGAGGAGCGAGTTCACCTTATCTTCAATAGCCTTAGCTCGGCTCTTGTCATGGGTCCCGTGGTGTTGAGGGAGATGAAGGCACGTCCGTGGGGATGAGTGAGGGCTGCTCTGCATCATCTCCCCCTGGGAGAGATCCGACTCGGATCAAAACTTCATCTCCATGGACAGTGCAAGGTCCTTGACGTTGAAGATGTCGCCACGCTGTACTTGTCGCGAGGTATGTCGATTTTGTAAGCGTTGTCGTTGTAGCGCAAGTAGCACTTTGAAAGGGCCATCGGCTCGAGGGAGAAGTTTGACTTGCGCTCTTTGGGGAAGCGGTCCTTGTGAAGGTGTAGCCACACTTGATCGCCAATGTTGAAGACGATGGGTTGTTTGTTGGCGTTGAGCTTGTTTGCTTGGCGTTGTACTTGGCGTTCAATTGCGTGCCTTGTATCTTCGTGCATCTTCTTGATGTAGCTTGCTCGCTCACTTGCATCCATGTTGGTGCGCTCTTGGAGAGGGAGTGGTAGAATGTCCAATGGGGACAACGGGTTGAAACCGTGAGACGACCTCAAGGGGACTTGCCGGTAGTTGAATGTCTTGCACGATTGTAGGCGACTCGGCGATGGGTAGACATGCTTCCCACTCCTTGATGTTCTTCTTGATCAAGACACGAAGTAGAGTGGATAGTGTGCGGTTCGTCACCTCCGCTTGGCCGTCGGTTTGAGGATGGTATGCCGAGGAGAACAATAGCTTGATTCCGAGCTTGGCGATAGGGTCTTCCAAAAGTAACTCAAGAACTTGACGTCACGATCGGAGACGATTGTCTTTGGTACTCCATGGAGTCGCAAGATTTCCTACAAAAGAGATTTGCAACATGTGAAGCATCGCTCATCTTGTTGCAAGGAATGAAATGTGCCATCTTAGAAAATCTATCCACAACAACAAACACGGAATCCTTGCCATTTTGAGTCCTAGGTAAACCAAGTACAAAATCCATGCTAATGTCTTCCCATGGTTGATATGGAATAGGAAGAGGCATGTAAAGACCATGGGATTGAGCTTTAGACTTAGCTTTGCGACATGTATAGCATCGGTTGGTGTAGCGTTGTACGTCATGGAACATCTTGGGCCAAAAGTAGTTGTTGGAGAGCGTGGCGAATGTCTTGTCGCGTCCAAAGTGTCCCATGAGTCCGCCTCCATGAGCCTCTTGCAAAAGGAGCAAACGAAGAGAAGACTTGGGAATGCAAAGTTTGTTAGCTCTCATAAGATAACCATCCTTGATGTAATATTGTTCCCAAGACGACAAGGCCAAACACTTAGCATAAGGAGAAGCAAAAGATGGATCATGCTCATACAAGTCTTTTATATGCTCAAAACCAATGACATTCAACTCAAGTTGGGTGACAAGCATGCATATGCGTGAAAGCGCGTCGGCAACTACATTCTCTTTACCCTTAATGTACTTGATCACATAAGGAAAAGATTCAATGAATTCACTCCATTTGGCATGACGCTTGTTCAATTTAGTTTGACCTTTGAGGTACTTAAGCATTTCATGATCGGTATGGATGACAAACTCATGAGGTCTAAGGTAATGTTCCCAAACATGGAGCACACGCACTAAAGCATACAATTCCTTGTCATAGATGGGATAATTAAGTTGAGCACCGGAGAGTTTTTCACTAAAATAAGCAATGGCTCGTTTTTCTTGCATCAAAACTCCGCCAATTCCGGTACCACTTGCATCACAATGAACCTCAAAAGTTTTGTCAAAATTGGGCAAAGCAAGAATTGGAGCATGAGTAAGCAAAGATTTGAGCTTCTCAAAAGCGGTTGATTGCAAAGTTCCCCAAACAAAGGGAGTATTCTTCTAGCTCAAAGCATGCAAAGGAGCGGCAATGGTGCTAAAATCTTTCACAAAGCGACGATAGAAACCCGCAAGACCAAGAAAACTGTGCACTTGTTGCAAATTGGTGGGTTGGGGCCAAGTTTTAATTGCTTGAATTTTAGATTCATCAACATGGACACCCTTTGAGGAAACAACAAAACCCAAGAAAACCACTTTGTCAACTCCAAATGTGCATTTTTTCAAGTTTGCATAAAGGCTTTCTTTGCGAAGAGTTTGCAACACAGATTTTACATGATTAATGTGCTCTTTCATGGTTTTGCTAAACACAAGAATATCGTCAAAGTAAACCACAACAAAGACTCCAATGTAAGGACGAAGCACATGATGCATAAGGCGCACAAAAGTACCGGGAGCTTCCGAAAGACCCATAGGCATCACTAACCACTCATATAAGCCAAATTTGGTTTTAAAAGCAGTTTTCCATTCATCACCCTCTTGTATGCGGATTTGATAATAGCCACTTTTAAGATCAATTTTTGAGAAAAAGTTGGCTCCACTAAGTTCATCAAGCATGCCATCTAAGCGAGGAATGGGATGCCTATATTGAACGGTAATAGCATTGATAGGTCTACAATCGGAACACAAGCGGAAACTTCCATCGGGCTTAGGCACAAGAATAACCGGAACGGCACAAGGGCTTAGGCTTTCACGTACCTGACCGTTGTCGATGAGTTGTTGTACTTGCCGTTGAATCTCCTTGGTTTCTTTCGGATTGACTCGGTATGGAGCTTTGTTTGGTAGAGGCGCCCGGGATGAGGTCGATTCGATGCTCAATGCCTCAAGCGGAGGTAGACCCGAGGTAGCTCATCGGGAAAAACATCTTGGAATTCCTGCAAAAGAGATTGAAACACCAAAGGTAGCTCGTGAATGTTGTTAGTTTTTGGTTCTCCATCCTTGCACACAAGGACAAAGTGCATCACGGTAGATGGGTTCTCACACACTTCTCTCATCTCACTTTTGGTGGCAAATAGAATGAGGTTTTTCTCTCTAGGCGAAGAGTCGCTCAAATTTGGCTTGTGGCTCTCACTCACTTTTTGGTGGATCGCTTTCTCACTCTTTTCTCTATGATGGGTGGCTTGTTTGTCGGCTATCACATGACTAGGAGACATAGGTCGTAGCACATATTCTTTCCCTTTCATCTTGAAGCGATAGTGATTGGTTCGCCCATTGTGGATGACACCACGGTCGAATTGCCATGGTCGACCTAGAAGTAGGTGGCAAACGGTCATGGGGACCACATCACACTCCAAAGTGTCTTCGTAAGCACCAATTTTGAAGGAGACTTGGACCGTATGCTCGACTCATATAGTGCCGGAGTCACTTAGCCATTGAACCTTGTAAGGGTGTGGGTGCTTCCTCTTGACCAATTGTAGCTTGGAGCATAGTTCTTCACTTGCCAAGTTGTGGCAACTACCTCCAGCGATGATGACCTTGATGGACCGTCCATTGATGCCGGCTTTTGTGTGGAAGATGTGGCATCGTTGGTCTTCTTCTTGTTGATGTTGAAGGGTCAAGACTTTGGAGACAACGAGAGCGGGGCTCGAATCCTCATCACAAAAGACTTGAGCATCTTCATCTTCATTCACTTGCCGGTGCATGGCCACTTGCTCAAGAGCTTCCATTTCCTCTTCACTCATGGAGTCATATGTGCCATCGTCGTTGAGGATCATGGTGCGCTTGTTGGTGCATTCAGATGACTTGTGGCCTCGGCCGCGCAAGTGAAACACTTGAAGGAGCTTGTCTTGATGGTCTCATCGGTCGGAGTAGAGGATGAAGCACGCGCTTGAGGTTGCTTGTAGTAGGAGGAGGACGACTTGAATTTGTCGAAGTCTTCTTGTAACTTGACTTGTCGCTGCTTTTTGAAGAAAGTTTGGTCAAGTAGATGTTGGAGTAGTTGTTGAAGCTTGGTTGTTGGAGAAGCCGAGGTCTTGGATGAGTACTTGGCATTTGAAGTCATCTTGCACTTGGCGCCCGCCTTTGTAGCTTGATGCACGAGCTCGATTAGGGATGAATATGGTTGGAAGTCGGCGATCTTCTTAATTGGATGATTGAGTCCATTCAAGAAACGTGCCATAGTTTGCTCATCATCTTCTTTGACATTGGCTCGAATCATGGCTATCTCCATTTCCTTGTAGTATTCTTCAACGCTCTTTGTTCCTTGTTTGAGTAGTTGGAGTTTCTTGAAGAGGTCGCGATTGTAGTATGTTGGTACAAAACGTGCTCGCATGACATCCTTCATTTGAGCCCAAGTGGTGATTGGAGGTTCACCTCTTGCTTGTCGTCGCTTAATGATTTGTTCCCACCATATGAGCACATAATCTTGGAACTCAAGTGATGCCATTGCGATTTTCTTTTCTTCACCGTAGTTGTGCAAACGGAAGATTTTGTCAACCTTCAATGCCCATGAGAGGTAGTCTTCGGGGTCATTGCTTCCATTGAACTTGGGCATGGTGAATTTTAGCTTGTCAGAAGGCTGCTCTTCATTGTATTGTTGGCGATGTTGATGATGACGTCCTTGACGTGGGATGTACTCGTCTTCATGTTGCTCTTGCCGTGGAGGAAGACCATGATCAACTTGCTCTTGTTGAATTTGAGGTTGAGGTGGAGCTTGCCGAGCTTGTGGAGGAGCTTGAGGAGCTTGAGGAACTTGACGGTGTACATGAGGTTGGTAGTTCCTGATAGAGGCGAGGGTGTCCCGATCTTTCGATGAGATGATAACTATCGATTTAATGGAGACGACTTTGACGATCCGACTACAAACGTGCACGACGTTGCGCCTTAGCAATCGCTAAACCAACTCCGAGAGGTTATTGACCACGCTGGAGCACGATCAACCTGACCACGAAGGTCTATTCCTGCAAGCAATCGAAGAACAAGCAAGAATATGATAAAGCAATCTGAATATTGCGAATATATATGAAGTATTGATAATGGTGGGGATCCGTAAGCGGTCTTGGTCTGGTCGTTGGACACAAACGAAGCACACGGTTGCAATGGCTAACTTTAACTAAACAAATCCCGGAAAAAGCTACTAGATGGATCTACTTATATAGGAGCAAGAGGTGGCGGCCAAGGAGGTGGGAGGACGTCCCAAGGCAGCCTAAAACTAACCCTAGGTCGTACAAGGCCAATGGGCCCAAGCGGAGGTGACGTAACACCTTTGGACTTGTAGTTTGACTCGGATTCTGCTGCAGCATCAGATTGTTTCGTCTATAACTCAACGCTCCGGACGGATTTTAAGGTGATTCCAATTGGGTTGGAAAATGCACGAAATCTATTTTCCAACAAAAAAAGAATCAACCAATTTGGAGTCCGTATGAAAAGTTATAGACGTTTTGAGTCAGGTATGTCTGTGCAGTCCGAATCTGAGTCCGAACGTGAGAGACTTGGACTCTATCTTCTCTTGGGCCAAAAGTGACGTGAGAGAACTTTTTGAACAGCAGGTAAACATCTCTTTCTCCCTTATCTTCATATGTGGATTGTACAAATGTCCCATACACCTGCAATTAGACAAAACACAAAAGTATGTGAAGTATTTTTGTTCGGATAACATAAATATATTATTGAATAGTTTGCACTAGAAATCACCTGAGAAATATGCATGTATGCAATATTTTGGTCTCATCCAAGGTAGTCATGTCCTCATCATCCTCCCTTCTTGAAAACAAAGCCGCCCTCGGCGCTGCTTAATCTGAAATGTGGCTAACAAAAGAGACAAGGTGTACATGTTGTATATGTATACGCCATCCATTTTACTTCCCTTGATTTTTGCATATATGACACATGAATAGATGAGTAACTTGCATAGTTCATAAAATCTAAAGCCAACAAATTAGCACAAGAACTAGAAGGCTTGAAAATACTGCAACTCAGTTTGCACATATAAGTGAAGCTCTTATTTATTTCAAGAGATTGACAATGTTCATCATTAAACCATCCCAACATTGGTGAATAAACCTTATTTGAATCAAATTTACATGCTACAACATGCTTAGATAAGCAAACATGCAATGAGTCATTCGACACAGAATCATCACCAAGATTAGAGGTCGATCAAAATGATTAAACATTGATTCTTTTGCATCAACAGTTAATTCAATGGGTGCTCTCAAAATTGTTGGTATTTCAGTTGTTTGATCACATGGCAAAGTCAAATTATCAATATAATCCTCTAAAATAGGTGGTGTGATCAAAGTAGTGGGTAGCTCAACACATGATGTATTCAAGTTAACTAGGCATGCATCATTCTCATGTAAAAGTGGAAAATCTGTACCTTTGTCATTACCTCTTATAGTCAACTCAGATGATGCAGCACTCTCGATGGTGATGTGTCACATGGTGGAGATGATGTAGTCCTCGCAACAACGGATGTGGTTGTCATAGTACGCCTAGTAGTTGAATAAACATCTGTATCAACAGTTGGAATGTGCACCGTGCGCTTGTTCTCCTTGTGGGCAACACGTCGTTTTATTTCCTGTTCAGCTTTGCAAGCAAGACGAAACAAATGGTCCATAGGATAACACTCTTCATGAATTAGTATCTCCTGAATATTATGGTTTAATCCTCCCCAAAATTGATGAGGACATGACTACCTTGGATGAGACCAAAAATATTGCATACATGCATATTTCTCAGGTGATTTCTAGTGCAAACTATTCAATAATATATTTATGTTATCCAGGACAAAAATACTTCACAAACTTTTGTGCCATGTCTAATTGCAGGTGTATGGGACATTTGTACAATCCACATATGAAGATAAGGGAGAAAGAGATGTTTACCTGCTGTTCAAAAAGTTCTCTCACGTCACTTTTGGCCCAAGAGAAGATAGAGTCCAAGTCTCTCACGTTCTCGACTCAGATTCGGACTGCACAGACATACCTGACTCAAAACGTCTATAACTTTTCATACGGACTCCAAATTGGTTGATTCTTTTTTGTTGGAAAATAGATTTCGTGCATTTTCCAACCCAATTGAATCACCTTAAAATCCGTCCGGAGCGTTGAGTTATAGACGAAACAATCTGATGCTGCAGCAGAATCCGAGTCAAACTACAAGTCCAAAGGTGTTACGTCACCTCCGCTTGGGCCCATTGGCCTTGTACGACCTAGGGTTAGTTTTAGGCTGCCTTGGGACGTCCTCCCACCTCCTTGGCCGCCACCCCTTGCTCCTATATAAGTAGATCCATCTAGTAGCTTTTTCCTTGGGTTTTGTTTAGATTAAAAGTTCGCCATAGCTGCAACTTCGCTGCCGTTTGCTTGTGTTCAACGACCAGACAAAGGCGCCACAGAACCCCACCTTGATCAATAAAGCTTTCATCTTATATTCGCAATATCCAGATTGCAATCTCAGTTTCTTGCTTGTTCTTCGCTTGCTCGCAGGAAACAGGCCCTCGTGGTCGTTGATCGTGTTCGGCGTGGTCAATAACCCTCGGAAGTTGGTTTAGCGATTGCTAAGGCGCGACGTCTCGACGTTCGTAGTCGGATCGTCAAGGTCGACTCCACGTAAACGATAGCCACCATCTCATCGAAACATCGACACCTTTGCCTCTATCAAGTGGTATCGGTTTTCGAGGTTGCTCGGTGAGATTTTCCAGCTTATCCCTAGATTCGATTTATTTTCTTACCAATTGTCCAAGAAAAATCCACAAAAAAGTTAGATCTATTCATCATTTGTCCTAGCCAGTCCAAGCCTTTGCAATTTTCTTTTCATTGTTTGCATTATTGAATTATCGGTTGCATCGTCGTGTCGAGTTGCTGGTCTTAGTGTCTTGTTCCTTTAGAGTTTCGAGTTCTGTTCACATTAGTCACGCCGCTGCTGCATCATTATCCTTCCGCTGTCCACCATCCCATCCATTAATTTTCCATCACGTACACGACTGTTCATTGTCATAATCATAGTTGAGGTCATTCACATCTTCGCCTGATCCAATCTGCATCTTATCCAGTTTGTCTTGGAAAGAGGGAGAAAAAAAAAGATAGAGAAAAAAAAAGAGAGAAAAAAGGAAAGAAAAAAAAGAAAAGAGAGAGAAGAAAAGAAAAAAGCGTGAGAAAAAAAGAGAGGAAAAAAAACCGGATCTATCTAGAATCAATCTCGTACCTGAATTCGGATTGGAATCTGTTTTATGACTGTTCAGTAAAACAGGTGTATCTTCCTCATACGAAGTCCGTTTTGACTCCGTGAGTACTCAAATTAAAGCTAGAGACGAGGCGCATCTAAATAGTTGTAGAAGCAAGTTCAATATTTGACACCTCAAAATCGGCTTCTAAATAGGTGTTTTGCCCTCTGAAGTTCGTGAATACAGCTTGTTCCAATTTTTCAGGCCAGTTTTAGAATTCTTTGACTCCTCATATCAACTCGAATTGAGTGATTCTTTTGCATTGGAAAGCTTGAGTTAGTAGCATTCTTTGAAAGAATTTATCAGAAAATTGGCTCAAACTTTTCAAGAGGAAAGTTGGAGAGAGTTGTTGTATGTCCTGCTTGGCGCTTGTTTTCATCATTATCTTCACTTGCCAGTGATCTTCACTTATATCTTGCTGTCAAGAGCTACTTAGTATCCTTCATTGATGCTAGTTGTGCTATGCCATGACCTCGTTAGTGTTCTAGGCTCGCGTCTCTAGTCCGGTCTAGCCTAGGACCAGCACAAGATCGTCGTTGAGCGCTTATTCAACATTGCATCTTTGAATTGATTATTGCTAATCTTTTGCTACCGTATATAGCCAACCCAGCTCCACATATTTCTACACCGTGTATCGTGACGCTCCCCGGCAATCGCTTTACTCAATATTCGAGTTACTTGACACCGCTGGTTGCCGATCACCGCTTTCTTTGCATGGTAAGAACTTGTAAGACATTGATATTTGCTTTATTGTGAGCGTTTTACCACCACATCCTAGTAGTTATAGGAACATTATTTTGGA
The DNA here is from genome assembly GCA_021605205.1 of Aegilops longissima. Lineage (NCBI taxonomy): Eukaryota > Viridiplantae > Streptophyta > Magnoliopsida > Poales > Poaceae > Aegilops > Aegilops longissima. The sequence goes on along the minus strand of JAHIAM010006475.1, from coordinate 4,867 downwards.
TTTTGTTTCTTGTTCTACTAATCATGACAGGATCCAGAGTCAATTCATGGGCTTTGTCGATCGCGAGAGACATGCCACCACCTATGCAAATACCACAACCGTCACGAGAGGTGCACAAACATCCAAATGCACATGATCAGGTTCATGTTTCTATACCACCATTTAATGGCCGTTTTAGACCTCCTTTATATATTGAATGGGAGTTAGACATAAATAATATATTTGCTTCCCATAATTTTGATGAACGTAAAAAGTTATGGTTGCGGTTGGTTCTTTCACTGGTTATGCTCTAGTTTGGTGGAGTGAATATTGTCGGTTACACCCTGATTATGTACCTAATACTTGGGATGATTTAAAACATGTCATGAGAGATAGATTCGCGATGTTTATTATACTCGTGGCATGATTAAAAACTGGAACATTTAAAACAAGGTAGTGACACCGTAACAAAATATTATGATGATTTACAAACTACCTTGTTGCACTCATTTTTAGAAGAAAGTGAAGAAGATTTTATGGATAGATTTTGGGAGGATTAAACCATAATATTCAGGAGATACTAATTCATGAAGAGTGTTATCCTATGGACCATTTGTTTCGTCTTGCTTGCAAAGCTGAACAGAAATAAAACGACGTGTTGCCCACAAGGAGAACAAGCGCACGGTGCACATTCCAACTGTTGATACAGATGTTTATTCAACTACTAGGCGTACTATGACAACCACATCCGTTGTTGCGAGGACTACATCATCTCCACCATGTGACACATCACCATCGAGAGTGCCTGCATCATCTGAGTTGACTATAAGAGGTAATGACAAAGGTACAGATTTTCCACTTTTACATGAGAATGATGCATGCCTAGTTAACTTGAATACATCATGTGTTGAGCTACCCACTACTTTGATCACACCACCTATTTTAGAGGATTATATTGATAATTTGACTTTGCCATGTGATCAAACAACTGAAATACCAACAATTTTGAGAGCACCCATTGAATTAACTATTGATGCAAAAGAATCAATGTTTAATCATTTTGATACGACCTCTAATCTTGGTGATGATTCTGTGTCGAATGACTCATTGCATGTTTGCTTATCTAAGCATGTTGTAGCATGTAAATTTGATTCAAATAAGGTTTATTCACCAATGTTGGGATGGTTTAATGATGAACATTGTCAATCTCTTGAAATAAATAAGAGCTTCACTTATATGTGCAAACTGAGTTGCAGTATTTTCAAGCCTTCTAGTTCTTGTGCTAATTTGTTGGCTTTAGATTTTATGAACTATGCAAGTTACTCATCTATTCATGTGTCATATATGCAAAAATCAAGGAAGTAAAATGGATGACGATACATATACAACATGTACACCTTGTCTCTTTTGTTAGCCACATTTCAGATTAAGCAACGCCGAGGACGGCTTTGTTTTCAAAAAGGGAGGATGATGAGGACATGACTACCTTGGATGAGACCAAAATATTGCATACATGCATATTTCTCAGTGATTTCTAGTGCAAACTATTCAATAATATATTTATGTTATCCAGGACAAAATACTTCACAAACTTTTGTGCCATGTCTAATTGCAGGTGTATGGGACATTTGTACAATCCACATATGAAGATAAGGAGAAAGAGATGTTTACCTGCTGTTCAAAAAGTTCTCTCACGTCACTTTTGGCCCAAGAGAAGATAGAGTCCAAGTCTCTCACGTTCGGACTCAGATTCGGACTGCATGACATACCTGACTCAAAACGTCTATAACTTTTTCATACGGACTCCAAATTGGTTGATTTTTTTGTTGGAAAATAGATTTCGTGCATTTTCCAACCCAATTGAATCACCTTAAAATCCGTCCGGGCGTTGAGTTATAGACGAAACAATCTAATGCTACAGCAGAATCCGAGTCAAACTACAAGTCCAAAGGTGTTACGTCACCTCCGCTTGGGCCCATTGGCCTTGTACGACCTAGGGTTAGTTTTAGGCTGCCTTGGGACGTCCTCCCACCTCCTTGGCCGCCACCCCTTGCTCCTATATAAGTAGATCCATCTAGTAGCTTTTTCCTTGGGTTTTGTTTAGATTAAAAGTTCGCCATAGCTGCAACTTCGCAGATGCCGCTTGTGTTCAACGACCGCACAAAGGCGTCCACAGAACCCCACCTTGATCAATAAAGCTTTCATCTTATATTCGCAATATCCAGATTGCAATCTCAGTTTCTTGCTTGTTCTTCGTTTGCTCGCAGGAAACAGGCCCTCGTGGTCGTTGATCGTGCTCGGCGTGGTCAATAACCCTCGGAAGTTGGTTTAGCGATTGCTAAGGCGCGACGTCTCGCACGTTAAGTGGTCGGATCGTCAAGGTCGACTCCCACGTAAACGATAGCCACCATCTCATCGAAACATCGGGACACCTTTGCCTCTATCAAAAATCTATCCATAAAATCTTCTTCACTTTCTTCTAAAATGAGTGCAACAAGGTAGTTTGTAAATCATCATAATATTTTGTTACGGTGTCACTACCTTGTTTTAAATGTTCCAGTTTTTAATCATGCCACGAGTATAATAAACATCGATTTAATCTATCTCTCATGACATGTTTTAAATCATCCCAAGTATTAGGTACATAATCAGGGTGTAACCGACAATATTCACTCCACCAAACTAGAGCATAACCAGTGAAAGAACCAACCACAACCATAACTTTTTACGTTCATCAAAATTATGGGAAGCAAATATATTATTTATGTCTAACTCCCATTCAATATATAAAGGAGGTCTAAAACGGCCATTAAATGGTGGTATAGAAACATGAACCTGATCATGTGCATTTGGATGTTTGTGCACCTCTCGTGACGGTTGTGGTATTTGCATAGGTGGTGGCATGTCTCCGTGATCGACAAAGCCCATGAATTGACTCTGATCCTGTCATGATTAGTAGAACAAGAAACAAAATCCAAAAATAATGTTCCTATAACTACTAGGATGTGGTGGTAAAACGCTCACAAGAAAGCAAATATCAATGTCTTACAAGTTCTTACCATGCAAAGAAGCGGTGATCGGCAACCAGCGTGTCAAGTAACTCGAATATTGAGTAAAGCGATTGCCGGGGGCGCGTCGTATACATGGTGTAGAAATATGTGGAGCTGGGTTGGCTATATATGGTAGCAAAAGATTAGCAATAATCAATTCAAAGATGCAATGTTGAATAAACGCTCAACGACGCAGATCAGGTCTGGTCCTAGGCTAGACCGGACTAGAGACGCGAGCCTAGAACACTAATGAGGTCACGGCATAGCACAACTAGCATCAATGAAGGATACTAAGTAGCTCTTGACAGCAAGATATAAGTGAAGATCACAACGGCAAGTGAAGATAATGATGAAAAACAACGCCAAGCAGGACATACAACAACTCTCTCTCAACTTTCCTCTTGAAAAGTTTGAGCCAATTTTCTGATAAATTCTTTCAAAGAATGCTACTAACTCAAGCTTTCCAATGCAAAAAGAATCACTCAATTCGAGTTGATATGAGGAGTCAAAGAATTCTAAAACTGGCCTGAAAAATTGGAACAAGCTGTGTTCACGAACTTCGAGAGGGCAAAAACACCTATTTAGAAGCCGATTTTGAGGTGTCAAATATTGAACTAGCTTCTGCAACTATTTAGATGCGCCTCGTCTCTAGCTTTAATTTGAGTACTCACGGAGTCAAAACGGACTTCTTATGAGGAAGATACACCTGTTTTACTGAACAGTCATAAAACAGATTTCAATCCGAATTCAGGTACGAGATTGATTCTAGATAGATCCGGTTTTTTTTCCTCTCTTTTTTTCTCACGCTTTTTTTCTTTTCTTCTCTCTCTTTTTTTTTTTTCTTTCTTTTTTCTCTCTTTTTTCTCTATCTTTTTTCTCCCTCTTTCCAAGACAAACTGGATAAGATGCAGATTGGATCAAAGAAGATGTGAATGACCTCAACTATGATTATGACAATGAACAGTCGTAGTACGTGATGGAAATTAATAGATGGGATGGTGGACAGCGGAGGGATAATGATGCAGCGGCGCGTGACTAATGTGAACAGAACTCAAACTCTAAAGGAACAAGACACTAAGACCAGCAACTCGACACGACGATGCAACCGATAATTCAATAATGCAAACAATGAAAAGAAAACTGCAAAGGCTCGGATGGCTTGGACAAAGGATGAATAGATCTAACTTTTTTGTGGCTTTTCTTGGACAATAGGTAAGAAAATAAATCTAATCTAGGGATAATTGGAAATTCTCACCGAGCAACCTGAAAACTGATACCACTTGATAGAGGCGAGGGTGTCCCGATCTTTCGATGAGATGATAACTATCGATTTAATGGAGACGACTTTGATGATCCGACTACAAACGTGCACGACGTTGCGCCTTAGCAATCGCTAAACCAACTCCGAGAGGTTATTGACCACGCTGGAGCACGATCAACCTGACCACGAAGGTCTATTCGTGCAAGCAATCGAAGAACAAGCAAGAATATGATAAAGCAATCTGAATATTGCGAATATATATGAAGTATTGATAATGGTGGGGATCCGTAAGCGGTCTTGGTCTGGTCGTTGGACACAAACGAAGTACACGAAGTTGCAATGGCTAACTTTTAACTAAACAAATCCCCAGGAAAAAGCTACTAGATGGATCTACTTATATAGGAGCAAGAGGTGGCGGCCAAGGAGGTGGGAGGACGTCCCAAGGCAGCCTAAAACTAACCCTAGGTCGTACAAGGCCAATGGGCCCAAGCGGAGGTGACGTAACACCTTTGGACTTGTAGTTTGACTCGGATTCTGCTGCAGCATCAGATTGTTTCGTCTATAACTCAACGCTCCG
>JAHIAM010006474.1:0-38066 GCA_021605205.1 Aegilops longissima | reverse complement strand
GGATCAGACGGAGAGCTCGACGCTCGGGACCCACGAGGTCCATGGTCGCACGCAAGGAAAGTTCCTCCTTATTACACAATCGTGACGTGGGAAGGGCTTCAGATTTCGCTAAAAACGCCCCCACCGATGACAGTCGGAACCACCAGCTATATCTTCGCACGCAAGGAAGTGCCTCCTTATTACGCACTAAAAAATGAATACCCCCCGCAAGCTGGGACCCACCATAGTGGGTGGCTGACTTAGGCCTACTAAGTTGACGAGGACGGAGGGCTTTGTCAACTTAGTCAATATGAACGATTCTAGCTCCAAAGGACTGCACAATGTCCATCCAACGCCATAGTGCTTCTTCAACCTCCGGTCTTCTTGCTCCAAATTACCAAAGCAGAGCCGGTCGTGTCGCTGTTCCGCCTCTCGTGGCTGACATGATGCCGCTGGAGGCCTCACCGCCTCTACTACTCCCACCGCTGGCCCAGGTATCCTCTACTCACCCACACCCCTATTATTCTCAAGGGCGACAACAGCCTCACGCCGCAGCCTCCAACCAAGTGAACCTCAGATTCTCTCCACGGGCATCCATCGCTGCTTTTCCTCGTGCCTCGTCGCCCCTTCCTAGGCTCTCGTCCGCCCACCGCCTTGGTGATCTCTGGCAAGGGCGTGGTCAATGTGGTCAACGCACCGACTTCCATCGGAAGAGTACAGACGTGGAGAGGTCGAAGCTGGGTCCAAGGCCACAGCCAGCTTTTTTGTGATTTGCTGGTAGTCGCTTGTCGCCTCATAATGCAAATCTTTCAAGACGAGGAGAGCTTAATTCGCTGGCCGAGAAAATGGCCTATCAAGAATGAGAAATGGGCTGTACATTTTTAATACACATCAAACCGCAATTAGTTTCAAATATCTTTTTTCATTTCTAGATTTTAAATTACATTAATTTTTATGCGGGAGAATTTGTTGGATTTTATATTGATATACATTTATTTTAAAATCAGTTTGAATGTGAGTCAAATTTCGGATTAAAAACAGTTCGGACCAAGACCAAATATGCAAAATTTCAGATAATTTTTTAACCGTGGCTACAATATGGGCTGTAATGCTAACAAAAGAATATGGGCTCCAAAAAACTTAAGAATTAGCAAATGGGCTGTAAATTATTAGAAATAATGGCAGATGGGTTGTATGTTGCTTTCCACAGATTTGAGGCTTTCCTAAAAAGGTTGACGACAAGCAAAGGATCGTTGGATGTCCATCCAACGGCCGTCGTGTTTCATCAATCGCTCTTCCTGCTCCACTGGCCAAACAAGTGCCGCCAAGGACTGCCCGCTTCCTCCTCCTCAAGAACCGACGGTGTTGCCACGCAGGCCTCACCGCCCCATCAGATTCCATCGCTGGCCTAGCCATCCTCTACTCACCCACACTGTTGTTATTCTCCGCGACGGCAGACGAATCCAAGAACCTCAGACAACAGATTCTCCGCTGGCGAAACAATCGCCGAAGTCTTCCTCGCCTCCGTCGCTCCTTCCTAGGCCTCGCCGCCGCCCATCACCCTCGTGTTTCTCGGCGGCCTGGTCAACATGGTCAACGATCGACATGCATCTGGTGGATCAGATGTGGAGAGGCCGACAACCGGGTCCACGGCCGCACGCAAGGAAATGCCTCCTTATTACGCCAGAAAATAATGATTCCACCACCGACATCGTGGACCCACCGAAGGGCCTCTCAGATTTCACTTAAAAAAATGTTACCGCCACCGACAGCTCGGACCCACCAGCTATATCTTCGCACGCAAGGAAGTGCCTCCTTATTACGCACAAAAATGAATACTCCCCGTTAGCGGGACCCAAAGATAGTGGCAGCTGACTTGTGGGCCTACTAAGTTGATGGGGACGAGGGCTTTGCAACTTAGTTAATATGCATGATTCTAGCTCCAAAGGACTGTGACGATGTCCATCCAACGGCCGAGTGCTTCTACAACCTCCTGGTCTTCTTGCTCCAAATTACCAAACCAGCGCCGGTCGTGTTCTCGTGTTCTCGCCTCTGCGGGTCGGGTTGCGATGATGCATGCAGGCCACAACGCCCCTACTACTCCCACCGCTGGCAAGCCATCCTCTACTCACCCACACCCTCGTTATTCTGGCGGCGACGGCAGCCTCACACCGCAGCAAGAAACCAGTGAACCTCAGATCTCTACGCTGGGCATCCATCGCCGCTTTTTTCCGGCCCGCTGTCCCTTCCTAGGCCTCGCCACATCCACCGCTTTGGTGCTCTTTGCGCCGCGTGGTCAACGTGGTCAAGGAATGACTTCCATCGGACGTGGATCAGACGTGGAGAGGTTGACACTGGGTCCACGGCCGCAGCAAGGAAGTGCCTCCTTATTACGCCGAAAATAATTATTCCTCCACCGACAGCGGGACCCACCGGACGGGCCACCGATTTCGTGAAAAAACGTTTCTCGATCGCCGGGACCCACCAGCTTACATCTTCGCACGCAAGGAAGTGCGTCGGCAAAAACAATTCTTCGATCGCTAGGACCCACCAAGAACATCTTCGCAGTAAGGAAGTGCTCGATACCGGACCCACCTGGTCAAGCGCACGTAAGGGTTGTCATTCTGGTCGCGAACGGTAATGCATACACCGGTTGTTGTAGAGGCGCCGCACGCGTCGTAGTAGAGGCGCCGCGACGTAGCATGTACACGCACGCATAAACGGCGAGGGTGCAAGAAAGAAAATACGCCACGCACGTATATACGGGCTGGGTCTCAACGCCTACTCGCCATATGTACATGGCTGGGCCGTAACGGAGAAACAGCATCGTTGTCGGTTCATGGGGAGCCAACCGCTGGGTCGGAACGTAATGCGTGGTCGTGTTCATCGGGAGGGCTTGATGGAACAGCGATGGAACGAGTCCCGGCGCATCGCGACAACGGATTTAAACGGCCTTGTGTTCGACCGCCACGCTCTAAACGGGATCATGTTGATTGGGAGGGGCCCGCATCAAGACAACAAGGAAACGGACCTCCTACGGTCAAACGGGGTCCTGTTGATCGGAGGGTGTGGCGATCGCAAAACGGATGAAACGGACTTGTGTTGGAGCGCCACGGTCGAAACGGGGTCCCGTTGATCGGGAGGTGTGGCGATCGCAAAACGGACAAAACGGACTTGTGTTGGAGCGCCACGCCAAAACGGGGTCCTGTTCATCGGGGGTGTGGCATACCGCAAAACGGACTCCACGGATACCGCTCATCTCCACCGCCGACCTCCTCCAGCCTCCACGGCTACCGCGACCTCCTCCACCTCCACGGCTACCGCCGACTCCTTCAGCCTCCACGGGCCTCGCTCATCCAGCCTCCACCGCTGCCACTACACCGCCATCGCTCAACCACCCTCCACGGGCACCCTCCACCGCCTATTGTTCATCCAGCCCTCCACACCACGGGTCCTGCTCAACCACCCTCCACCGCTCACTATTCATCCAGCCTCCACACCACGGGTCCCGTTTCATCCAGAGGCAACGCCATCGCCACCGCTCATCCAACCCCCCGCTAACGCCATCGCTCATCCAATCGATCGGCTTCAGCTAGCGCAGAACGGCGAATCGCCCATCGGGTTCGCTTAATGTACCATCGATCGATCGCCGGTTCGCGAACGCCAGAGTTCGCAGCGGTAATCGCCGAGTTCGCTTAGAGCCCAACGCCTTGCTCGGGTTTAGTTAGAGCTAACGCCGCACACACGCCGCACGCGTACGAGAAACGCAGACGCCGCCCTCGACCACCCACCGTGAACTGCAAGTCCCCAAATTATCGCCATTGATGATACCGGTTTTGTCACAATTATCGCTATAGAAGTGTCATATGTATGACAAGAAAATTTCGCTCGCCCAAAATGTCACTTGATGTGTCTTTTTCTTTGTAGTGTAGTAAGACGTCACGGTGCTGTGAAGCGGATGAGGCGAGACACATACACCGCGGAATTTACCTGTGTTCGGTCTCTCCTAGGAGATAACACCCTTAGTCCTGCTCATGGGTCTCCGCATGATCACTATCTCAACAAGTAGCTACAAGTTGCTCCTTGAGCTGTTTGCTAGAGGAGGAAGAAGGGTGAGGCTAGCTCTCTCTCTCTCTATGTGTGTGGTTTTGTAGTCTAAGAGTCTCGAACCTTTGCATGGGTGCCTGGGGTTTATATAGGCCTACTTCTGTGGGTAAAATGGTAAACTGGCTGGGTGTAGGCCCATGCCACGTTGTCTCTTCATGGCTGGCTTCTCCGCTTAGTCAGCTGGGCTCACGGGGCAATGGCGGGCCGCGCCCGGGCCGCTATGGTCTTGGCGACGCTCATCACTATAGCCGTGCTTCTAATGACGCTTGCTTTGTCTGGGAGGGGTGGCTACAATTCCGCCGCCTAGCGGGCGATCACTGTAACCATTCCCCATCTCATCTGGTTAATGGCGCACAAACCCCTAGGAAGGGGGAGGGCCGCCTTCTGGGTGCCGGCCTCCCCCTTTGGCCGACTGGCCGAGGCTGGCCGCCTTTCTATCTTCTCACGGTAGGTAGGGCTCACCACTGAGGCTGCATCGACAACCCGTCAGGGGAGCATGGTCCCTTCGACTTGGGTGATGTTACTGTGGAGGGGCCATAGTGCCGGCCATGCAGAGATCTCCTACTGGTATGGCGACTGTGGCCATGACCCGTCCCCGATTCGGGGTGGCAGGTCCACTGCAGCCACGCCTGCCCTGCCGTGATTCATGAGGGTGCGGACTTTGAGGGCGCCTGTGGCTGCCTGCTAGGAGTCGGCCTCTCTAGAGGCCGCCTGCTAGGAGGTGGCCCTCTTCGCAGCCGTCTTCTGAGGTCCTCCGCCTTCCGGCAGCCGGCCGTGTGGGCTAGCCGGCTACGAGAAGGCGGCAACCGAGCTTTGGGGATTTGAGGGGCGCAGTCGGCCCCGATGTCTTGAAATTTCATGGGGGGCAGATGAGGCTACCCATGGCCAATAACTCTGACAGCTATACAGTTCATAGACAAGTGAAAGTGGATACTCTAAAATGCGCAAGATAAGCGTGAATGCTATGGATGGCGTTCTCGTAGGGAGACGGGAGCGGATCCATAGTGGTGTGTTGATTGGTGAATATGTGGACTCGTAGCGCCATCTCAAATGAGTTACTTTCTGCATTTAGTTCCGGATAGCCATCGAGTCAAAGCTGGCTTGCCGCAGCTTAAACTCCACCACCCTTTGTTGATACTGATGCATATGTAGATAGTTCTGATGTAAGTCTTGCTAGGTACATTTGTAATCATGTTTGCTTAATTTATGTTTTGCGAGAGACTTCAGCCTCACTAGTAGTTCCGCTGTGGACTCCGAGGTTTAGCTTGTTACCTCATCTATGATCTGTCTTCTATGTGGTCTTGTAGATAGTTAGGCTTCACAAATTTTTTCAGCTTGTAGTTGTCTCAGACTCAAACAAGTTAAGCTTCCGCATGTGCTTATTGCTTGTATGATTTGAATGCTGGGTCATCGTAATTCCATGTTTAGTATATCTGCCCTCGAGCCTAATGAATAAATACTTTGAGTGGTAGAGTTTTGTTGTGATGCCATGTTGTATTTGCACATATCGAGCATATTGTGTGTATGTTATTGAAATGCTTGGCATGTGTGGGATCCGACAACCTAATTTTTTATTCTTGGTAGCCTCTCTTATCGAGAAATGTCTCCTGGTGCTTCCACTGAGCCATGGTAGCTTGCTACTGCTCCGGAACACTTAGGCTGGCCGGCATGTGCCCTTCTTCGTTCCTGTGTCTGTCCCTCCCGGGAAATGTCATGCGTTGTTCCTTTAAGTCCTTGTAGCTTGCTACGACTTGGGTTCATACGTTGATGACCGACACGTTCGTTGCTTGGTCATGTATGCATGTCCCTATAAGTTAGTGCCACTTTGGATTCACGACTAGTCATGTTGGCCCGGGTTCTTTGTCATATGGATGCTACCGACACTATCATATACGTGAGCCAAAAGGCGCAAGCGGTCCCGGGCCAGGTAAGGAGGCACCCGTGGGAATACCGTGCAAGGGGCCGCAAAGTGATATGATGTGTTACATACTAGATCGGTGTGACTTAGGATCGGGGTCCTGACAACTTTGGTATCAGAGCCTGAATGCCTATAGGATTAACAAGCCAAACTGGTTGAAGTCGAGTCTAGAAATGCTTTAGTTATATAAGGGAATTGATTGTGGAAGGGAATGTAAGGCTCTTTTACTCCTTTACCTTATTCCTTCGATCCGAAGTCATCCTCTCTCTTCTACGGGATTAAGAACTAGGTTTCATCTTCTATCGTGATCACGTGTTACTAATCAGAGACTTATTGGATTGATAGTTTCAAGCCCCAGCCAGTTCCTACTACTTCGTGTTTGACAATTGATCTCGTAACCTTGATTTTGTGATGTTGAGTGGTTATGCTACCATTTTGCAGGATGTCTCAAATCTTTTTGAGCATTTACAACCATTATGATGTCCGAGTCATCCTGTGTTTCAATTAGTCTCATGCATTTGGAACTCCCTTCTTCTCGCTCCTAATGTTTCTTTGGGCCGCTTTAACCACACTCATTGGTGAGTTGAGGTACTGCTGCCTTGACATATATGTTGGAGCTATTATTATGACCCTAGGTGTCTTAGAGGATCACTTAGTAATCTAGCCATGTTTTGTGTTCCCAGTGTGATGATTCTGGCCATCATTCTCGAAAGCATCTTGTGATGTTATTTAGTTAGTAGGTATTCTATTTCCGGGTTTTGAACCCGAGATTCACTCTACTAGTTCATGTTGATAGTGTTTGCTAGTTCCTTTAGGATATTTGTAACCTTTGTGATAGTCTTTGAGGTCCGTGGTGTATCATTCTTCGAATACCATGAACCATTATGGCAGAAGTTCTTTTGAACCAAAAGATCACAACCAGAGTGCTCTTGATGAGTTCTCCATTCTGCATTGTTAATCTGCCAGTCCTACCTTTCTGCATGGATTACTTGGAAGAAACATGTTGAACTTGTTTGACATATTAAATCTATGCATTTGCAACTCAAAAAACCATATGTTCCTTTGAGTTGTCTCTCTTTAGTTGTATTCTGACCTCTGCCTATCAATTGATAGTCAGGACTAGTTGTGCATTCGTGTTATCGATGTCTATTATTCTTGTGGTCCGTCAAGCCATTCTATTCCGGAATGACTAGGAGAAACAAACTCCAGCACCTCATCCATTTCTTGGACCGGTCAAAGTATTTGTATTCCGTACATCAAAATGCCAATCCAGCTTTTGTTCTATTCTACCTCCGAGTATTACCCCCTTTATGTCAAGATTGTCATGAGAATTGCACCATCTCTCATGAATTCTTGACGCAGTGATACTTCTTGCCATCATTTTTCATTCCTCGGTCTCGTGTTGTCGCAACCGGACTGCTGGCAAGTGAATCGTGATGTGTGAAATCAATACTCCTAGCAACTCTGTTGCTTGGTAGTTAGTGGACAATAATCTCATTCTAGCATGTTGGTCATTGAATCATTACCCTAAGATTGATCATGCTACCTAGTCCTTATTTCTGGTGCACTCTTCGATCAATGAGTTAGGATTGTGCCAATCCTTCGCTCTTTTGATCATATCATCTTGCCTTGAAAAGCAAGATTGTTCTCGAGCTTAGTAACATATCGGTGGTTCGTGATTTTTCGAATATCTTCTTGAAAGTATTACCAGGTTGTCACCTGACCGCTATGTTGAGTTCGTGATCATGTTTGTTTTCCTATAAACCACCCCTTCTCCAAGAATCTGTGTTGGATACCTTGAGCTAGTTGGTTAAGCTAAACAACAACTCGGAGAGTGGGAAGATAAAAGATTGCCTGACTTAGTTCTTTCCAAGGGATATCTTTTGTTTGTGTGTGTATTGAAGAAAGATGATATCTTCACCGATTGACACTCGTGATCAGTTGTTGGATCTATTATCTTACCAATCTTTGATTTGAGTATGGGCTATCGTCAAATCAAATCAGAACCAATGGTGTTCGTAATGTTGTCTTACCCGTGGTTGTTTCCTCGGGCATACACTGTTATATCCTTTGGTCTGACCGATGCTATCGCCTTGTTCACATAGTCGTGGAATTCCATCTTATGGAAATCTTGATAAATTGTTGTCGATCCCATCGACAACATCCTTATTTTCTCCCTGATTTTGTTGGACATTAAGCTAGTGTTGGAAACTTTTGTAAGCATCATCTTTGTGTTAGCTCATGAAGTAGATTTTTTGATGCAATAAGTGACTTCCTCTAATTCATGTGCATTTGAGGCAAGTTACCGCCATGAACTCGAGAAAGCTTGTTTTTGCTTCCTCCGGAATCATCCCAAGTCATTCATGCATATGCGCGAAGTATTCTGTGGTATGGTAACTTGCAACCTTCATTCTTTGTGTATCCCTAGCACACCAAGCCACTGATTGATTTGTTCAAGGAGAAGAAGTTCCTTCATAAGAGCTAATCATATGACTTATGTAAGGACTTCGTTATCCGCAATGATGGTTCCCAACCAGTACTCGGTAGTGTTTTGTTGTAAGACTACCATGTGGTCATGTTTGTTTGGGACAACATGTTCACATGTGTGTTGCAGAGCTAGCTCCTGCTTTGGAGCTTGCTACCATAGTTCATCTCCCAAGAATCTCGCAACGTCATCTCGTCAATTTGTGTTGCAACCTTTCCTTTTAAGACGTTGTCTGAATTATCCTGTTACCAACCAGATTTGAATATCAGGCAGATATGATGGTTGGAACTTCTTCCAAGAACTATGATATAGGTTCTAGTGAAGTGGACGCACCTAGCTGGAAGCACTATTATTGTGGTATCTTAATTAAGTTGTTTGGTCACTTCCCATGAGGATTTCGCATGACCTATTCTAGAAGTTGTTCCTTATGGATTTTGTGCTCCCGAAGTCTGACCTTTACTTGATGGCCATGTTGATGCTTATTAAGCATGACCGTGCTAGCTAGAACATCAAGGAGAACATTAGAAATGGAGTGCTAAATGTCTCTACGATCATCATCCTGGATTTTGTTTCCTTGGCATTGCTAAGGTAAAATCTGAGAAAGTGTTTGTCTTCCTTGCATCCGCTTCTTCCATCACTATTCATCATGGTAGTATGAAGTGTTGCCAAGATCTTGGCACAGATGTTGGTAAAACCTCGATGAATATGGAAATGCTCAAGTTCTTGAGAGCACGCTAGAACACTAGGTTATATCCTCAGATCAATTGGAATGTGCCTTCCGCTTGCCGAGTTGTCTTATAACTCTAGTTTCCTTTTCAAACCGAGTATGCCATTCTTTCAATTCCTTCAAACGATCAATTGTGAATTGCCTCAGGTTGGAAATGAAGAGTTCCACCGATCTATGCATCAAAAGTAATTCTTTTTGCTACTTAAGGAATAATTCTACAAGTCACCTCCTCTAAGATGTCTCGCTATGGTATCATGGTAACTCAACTCCTCGCCACGCTGACAACTGCTCACCACCTCTTAAGTGTGGAATTGTTGCCTACCTAGTGAATCTTTGTCATCTGTTTCACTCCACCCCGTGGATGTATGCATCGTGTCTCAGCTCGAGAGATGTTTTCGATGTCTCACCCATGACTTGATCCTGAGTTGTTCGATCATCAAGAAGATCGATCCTTCTAGAGTTTTCCTTTCCTCCGGTTGTCATGTTGGTTGGAGTTCTTACAGCAAGACATCGAGACAAAGATGGTAAACAAATCAACGCTCTTATGAAGTGCAACCAGGATCGTGAAGATTGTGTTTGTTTGCGCCCTCCTTCATCTTACTTTATGCTTGAATCTCGGACTAGATTCTTGTTTAGTGGGGTGAGTTGTCACAACCCTAGCTTAGGCCTTGCCTGTCATCGCATAAGCTTCCTCGCATCATGTTTAAGTTTTATGAAACTTTGAAATGAGGACTGATAAACCCTACCAAAGAAATGAAATTCAACTAGGGTCAAAGTTAAATTTTTCAATGAACCCAAAATGCCCCTCATAAATGTTCATCATTTTTGGGTCCGTAATCTCTGACCAAAATGGTGCACACTTTTCTAGGACAACTGGGTTATTGAATTAAATCATACATTATTTGTTCTTGGACATTTAAATGCTATAAATAATTTTAAATGTCCAAATGATCTTGAAAGTAAATGAGGGCTGTTGCAATAATCCGCATAGAGCCCACAAATATTCTCATGATTTTGAAAACGCCTCGCATCTTTTATTAAAGACAAAACAATTACATAAAATAGAAAAACAAAATAAAAGAGAGAGAGAGAGAGAGAGAGAGAGAGAGAGAGAGAGAGAGAGAGAGAGAGAGAGAGAGTTACCTGCCTTACTGGCTGGCCTAGGTCCTGCAGGTAGCCCAAATTAGCGCCCCAGCCCACCTGCCACCTCCTCCTGTCTTTTTCCTCCTTGTTAGGAGGATGGGCGCAGTCCGACACGCCAGACCGACGCAGGCGGCCACCTCCTCCCTCCCCGCCTGCCTGCTCCTCCCGACGCGCCGACGATGCCACGATATCGCCACGACACCTAGATCTCTCTCACTCTCCCTAGACACCTTCCCCTCCTCGCTTCTCTCTCACAAGAGCCCGATCGGAGCTCGTCGCCACCGCCAGTAGCTGCACCCAGAGCCTCGCCGACCTCTCGACGTGCTCCAAGAGCTCAGCTACCTCATCCTCAACCTCCTCACCAAGCCAAGCGACGCCGAAGCCCCGAACCGCTGCATCGCTGCCTTCTTCAACCTCGTCCGCCGAGATCGCCGGTGACAGCGCGCCTCCTGCTGCTCTCCCAAGCTCGCTGAGGCCACCGCTGCACTCGCTGTGAGCTTCTCCTTCGATCCCTCTCCCTTGCTCGCTTGCACCAGATAGTCGTTGTATCCTTCGAGCCCGAGATCTCTCCGCCTCGCCAAGTCGCCACAGGGTCACAACCATCGAACTCAAGGCCCAGCGCGGCCATCAGATTTCAGAATGCTCCCAGAGCCGAGCGCACTCCACCCGCTTAGCCCTGCCAGGCTCCCTAACGCCGAACCCGAGCTCGGCCGAACTCCGGCCACCACCACGAGCTCGACTCTAGCAAGCTCGCTCCACCCCAGCTCCTCCCGCTTGCTCTACCAGATGCGCCATGAGCCCCAGCTATGCATAGATCAAACCACGGCGATTTGGTCGACTGTGGAAAAATCCCGAGCCTCCGCCGCCTCGGGATTCACCGGCGACAAGTTGTGGACCAAGTCCGACGGGTTTGACCAAGGCACTCAGGGTTTGACCTCCCTCTGTCACCGGCGCGTGGCCACCCCCACTGACACTTTAGTTAGTATTAGTTTAACACTAATTAACTTAGGTTAGTTAGTTAGTCACTGACGTGTGGACCCCACACGTCAGGTTTGACCTGGACCACGCCTTGTTGACTTGCCGACATCATGATGATGCATTGTTGACGCAGTAAAGCCTTTCTGGAATTAAAATAAATCAGAAAAGGTTTAGAAATACAAGAAAATTTCATAGACTTCAAAAATTCATAGAAAAGAATCTATAACTCCATATGAAATAATTTATATATGAAAATTATCGTAAAAATCCAATCTATCCATCTGTATCATTTGCATGCATGTTAGAACAACTTATGACTACTGTTTAGGCAAATGAAACAAATGGCACTTGAATCTTCACATATGGAGTTGCATTTGAATCTTTGATTCAAACCAACCTCATTTAATCTGGTTGCTAGATGCAATAGCTCAAATAACATCATATTGCAATGTCATGATCATGCATCATATTGTTGCATTGCATTGATTATGCTCTTTCTGCTGCCGTGTTTGTCCCTCTTAGTAGACGTGGTTTCGACGATGAGATCGATGACACCGATGAAGAAAACTATACTATCTTCGAAGTGCCTGCAAGCAAAACCCTTGTTCATTACGATACACACTCGCTTCGCTTCTTTTATCGCATTAGGACAACAATGCTTCAACTATTACCAATCATGTAGTTGAACCCTTTCCTCTCGCATGACCTGTCATTGTCACAACATTTCGATTTTAGGCCCTTTCTTTTTCTTTTGTTTATCCGAGATTTTATCTTGAGTTTTCCTTTTCCGTGGCTAGGTGGTCCGAAACTAAAGAAGATGACCTTTTCTTTCTTTCTCGAGTGGCTTGTCATTCTCAAAACCATCCCAAGACCTTGCCATTTCCATCTTGGACCAAACCACAATATTCTTTTCCTTGGGAATATTCCTTTTCTATTTAAGGAATAACCCATTTGCCCTAGGTTGTGAAGCAACCTATATTTCCATCACTCCTAAAAATCCCAAATAATTCTCATAAATTGTTTGGGTCACATCTTCCTCAAATATGGCAAAATATTTCATTTGCCATGTTTCCCATCATGCTCAATTAATTATTTTCCTATTCTGTCCTCGAAAGTGGCGATTGAAGCAAGTGCCATTTATCATCGCCCAATTGATCCCAAACTTTGAACATCTTTTCCTGTCCAAATAATTGCCTCATGCCAAAATTCAACTCCATTTGCCTAGTAAATATTCCTGAGAAATTTTTCAAAGTTCTTGTCTGAGGGTATTGTTTGTGAAGGAGGTACAAGATAGGCATATCCAAATGAGTTGAAATTTTGCAAGGTCCTTCATATGACCAAATAAGGACTCTCCACTAAACTTGAGCTCATGTAACTCAGCTATGTGAGCCCAGCTTCAAATCTTAGTTTCGTCAGATTTTCAGCTTAGAAGCAACTATATTTTATATTGCTTAATTTAGGCTGAAAATTTTCCATGGCATTCTCCCATCCATATAAAGTACCTTCAATTTTTTTGGCTAAATCCATTAAACCATTTGTCCTGTGCAATTTTTCCAAAATTCTGTCCAGAGAAATGCATTGTGAAGCAAGTGATATTTTGGTTCAGCCAAATGGCATGAAATTTGTTGGGCATCTTCATATCTTCAAATAATTGGGCCATGCCCAATTTTAGCTCAACTTGCCTCTCCATATGAGTGCATCATCCAAATTTCAAATTCTGTCCATTATGGTGGTTTCTACAACAACCACTAGCTAAACTCCTCTTCCCGAGTTGACACTTTGCCATCTTAATCACCTTATGCGTGATCATCGCAGAAAAATTATTTACCACGCTACCAAGCTGGTGTCACCACAAAGAAGTTACAAACACCTTCATGGTGATTTACTTTGGAGCTAAGTGCAAATCTCTTCAGTGCCCCTCGACCGATTTATTTCTCATTTGGACTAAGGGCACGACGGTTCATTCATCGACATGGTTGGTCGCACAAAGCTCGGCTGGCGCCAAGCAGCGTGGTGATCACGCTTGCATCATGGCTAAACGCGCGTCTCTGCTTGTTCTCGCCAATATGCTCGCCCTCTCCTCCTCGCCTCGACCTCAAACGTTGTCCAGAGCTTGCTCGTGCTCAACTGCATCGCTCGCAGACGGTGCCTCGTCGTGGTTCGCCATAAATGAGCCAAGAACGCCATATGCCCGTATGATGCCCAGCCACCGACCTCCATTAGAGCACCGCTCAAGCTCGCTAGTGAGCTCTAGAGCCTTCCCGGCCTATATAGGACCTCGACCCTCCCGCAGCTCATTCACTCCTCCTCGCCTCATTTGCTCCCCGGAGTCCTGGGCCCTCCTCTTTCGCCGGAGATCACCATGGCCGCCGGCCTCGCTTGGTTCCGCCAAACAAAACCTCCCTCGCTGCTCGAGCTGTCCAACGAGTCCCCTTGTCTCCGAGTAGTCACCCCACCACCTCGCCCTCGCCGAGCGCCTCGTCAAGGCCTCCCCACGCTCGCCACCGCTTCCACCTCTTGGCCACCACCCCTGCCTCGACCATCCAGAGCTTCTCCTCTCTCTCGCCGTCACCACGAGCTTCCCCACGCCCCGAGATCCTCCCATACTCCTCAGATTGGTCGCCGGATTGGCCACATCGCCGAAGTTTCCTCCACCGCCTGCGCCTCTCTATCTCCTCATGGCGCCACCCGCCGCCGCCCCCTGTGCCTCCACGGTGCTCCTTCCCTCCGAATGGGTGCGCGCGAGCCTCAGCCCCTGCCAGCTTCTCGCCGGACGGGGACGCCAAGCCGCCGACCCTTGGCCGCTTCCTTCCTCGCCCCTGCCTGCTCCACAAAGGAACAGAGGCATGAGAGGAAGAAGACGAGCGCCTGCCCCTCCCTGCTCCCCGGGCCCCATGCGCCTGTCTCACCCTCCATCCCACGTGGCAAGTGGAAACACTTTTGGTGAGTGCCACTTGACAAAGCGATTCCTTTCCTTCTTTGCTAAAATGCATTTTCACTTCGAAAACATATTTCTCTCATCATGCCAGGAATGCGCTTTCTTTTCCGAAAGCGTATTAACTGAAACCGCTTTCACCTTATCCACTCGTGGACCCGCTGGTGATGAAAATATTCACAGATTGATCCTTGATCTTCTACACCTCATAACTCCGCAAATCGTGAATCTCGATTTAGGTGAAACGAACGCCACTTCTTCGCCTAGTCGAGATCTTTCTGTTGGTAACATTTTCACTAGGTGTTCACACTATGAAAATGACCATTTTTCCCTTGCCGCTAACCAGCCCTTTTTAGAGAGAAGCTTTTCCGCGAATCTTTCGTGATGTTTCGCACTTCTTCCCGAACCTTCTTCATCCACAGCAAGACACAACCACCATTTGCATGATAGCCATGCAGTAGCATTGGTTTTCAACTTGAATCTTTAATAACTGTATGTTTGTTTTGCTACCGCTGTCGTATTTCGCTATGCTTATGGATCGGTGATCACCGTCATGCTATGTTTTCTTGCACTCGCTACCATGTTCTACTTGCTAGTATTACTTTCATATTGGTCATGCTTGATAGTGGTACATGTTGGATTGGTCATGTTCATCGGTGCATGACTAACGCCGGTTCCCGAGTACCGTTAATATGCATTGTTCCTTGCTGTTAGTTGGTTAAGTGTTTACTCGGTAATGTTATTGATGTGTTCTTGCATAGTATTTATTGTTGATGTTAGTGTCATGTTATGCTATGAGTAGTTTTGTACTTGTGATATTCATGCTCGCCATTATGCCATGCTCGTGGATATGATTCATTATTGATATGGTTGTCGACCCCATGCTTATATCATGCTCATGCATTGTAATTGCATCATGTTATTTTATCATGGCTCAAAGATATTGCATTCAAGTTTAACCGGATTAAATTGAACCTGAACAACTGTTGGTTGAGTCATGGTGCCACCATATCGAATCGACCAGGCAACCACGCTTGCCTTTATGGGAAGGTCCTAACTGGTCTATTGTCATGCCTCTCGTCGATGCCTCCAACGAGGGAAGGTTATGGTCGCTACCTGATCGTAGGCGGACATAAGCCTTGTGTGCCCGTTGTTGTTGTTATGGTACCTTGTCCCCGCTTGGGGACCGCTTATGTTTTGCCACGACGGTGGCCGCTGGTGTCTTTGGTAGGCACGGGCCACCCATGACTTAGCCCAAAGGGGAGTTGGTCGGAGTGGCCGAGAGTGTCATGGCAGAGGATTTGTTTGTAGGAACACCATTGGTCCACCCGAATGGGAGTGCGAGGCCATGGGTTCCGTGGTGTGGTACAATGTGCTAACCTCTCAGAGTGTATATTAAATCTAACGATAGCCACGCCATGATAAGGGCCCAGTTCAGAGTTGGTCACACTGGGTCAATAGTAATAATTATAGTGTGCTTAATAACAACCCTGGTTCGATGATGAGATAAGTTGGTTATGTGATCCGTGAATGATCACCGCTTGTTACGTAGATAACCCGCTGAGCCAAGAGTAGTTCCTTTTTATCCATGAATGATCACCGTGGTATCGAGGATACCGAGTTGTTGGATATTCGTGATGTTGTGTGAGAACCGTGGGTAAAGATCAAGCTCCTTGTGGTCATTTAATGATTACTACGGTATTGTTTATACCAAGCTTGATTTGATCCCGAGATGATCGTGGTGATGTCCGAGGTTGGTAAGTGATGCATTAGATGGTTACGAGGTAACCCGAGAAGAATAAGTGGTGCATATAGTGTCATCATGTTGCATGCTAGTATCATTAGATTTATATGTTCATGCCATGCTCATATTGTTCTAGCCGTATCATGTTCATGTTGTTCATGCCATGTTATTCTGATGATCTCATGATAATTCCTGCTTAACCTGTAATTGCCATGTTGTTGTTTGTCTTGAATGCTTCTGGTTATTGTGATCTTGCAAGTACATTCAATGTACTGACCTAGCGTGTCATGCCAGTTTGTAGGTCATGCCGGATTTGATTGCTTGTTTTCCATGGATCCCTTGTTTAAGTAGCTAGATAAGTGTTCTAGCGAGAGTCCTCATGAGTGGAGTTCATCACCATCGTCGCTATTCCGCTGCTAGAGTTATTCAGCTGCATCATGTTGTTCAGCTGCTTGCATGGAGCAACCCTGGCAGGCGTAGTGTCACCGTCCAATGTAATCCCCTTGAATCCCTATAGCTTGTAATAAAGAGCCGATTTGTTCTATGCTAAGCAAGGCTGTATTCCGTAAGACTTCTCCTTGATCTCTGGCTGGAATACGGGCGCCCGGTTTCTTCGAGCCGGGTGCCACAGTTTGGTATCGAAAGCAGGTCTAGCTATAGGATGCCCTAGCCTGCGCGAACGTTAGAAAACGGTAGTATGGAGTCTAGTTGGTGTGTTGCACTTGCTTGCTGCATTTGTTTGTTGCATAGCATGCATATAGATTATTATTTAGTCGCTAATGCTAATCTTGTGAGTGTAGGTGGCATCGGTTTCGATCCACTACCGCACCTCCTTTTAGCATGCCCGCTCTTCGTGTTTGGCGCCATCTCTGTCCCCAAGCAGATCGACACCCGGTGCCAAGTATTCTAGACACCATTCGCAGGAGTTATGCTCTGTATCACATCGATATCTTCCGCCACCCACCCATAATATTTTGGTGATAGACTTGTCTCTATCCCGAATCGTGCCATCCATCTCGCCCCTTCGGCAACCCTTACTGCTATTTGTTATCAAAAAAGGGCAATGCCAGCAAGCCTTGCTTTTCCTCCCCTATATTGCCCCGTCATTCCATTCTTTGGACATGTACGATTCCCTTTCGTACGCTTGATGATGATGTGGTCGTGACCTTGGGTCTCGCCATTTGATCACCAAGTCCGCCCTCGCCTCAGATCCATCTGGTTGCAACCGTGTTCAACCAGCACTTGGTGTAGCCTTGGTTACACCAACTCCTTCCACACGAATTCACTTTCGCACACCACCACAGCATGTTAGACCAGAATACCGAGCTTCCGCGAGATTTGTGTGCTTAGGTGTGCATGCATATTATTGTTGTGAGTAGTAGTATATGTAATGTTGCTTAGGTGTGCATGCATATTATTGTTGTGCTTAGGTGTTTGAGTTTTTTTGTGACAAGGGACCTTTTTGCTCTTAGTTATTTTTCAGCCGCCTTAGGAGCTGCCACTTTCTTCTTGTCAACAGGTCTCATGCTTTGAGCTAATTTTCGCCGCCTTGAGCCGTGGTTGAGTTATTTCAGTGATGTCCCAAATCTGAGTTGTAAAGACCGCTCGTGGCTACCGATTTATCTCGCCAATATCTTGCAAGGGTTCGATGATCATTTCCTACGGTAAAGACTTGAGAGATGATGAACCTGCCATTTAAATGATGTTACCATATCAGAGATGATGATAAAAGTACGCCTCACGTAATATTTCACCCGACAGATTTATGGTCACACGAAGAAGCAATTTGACCAAGCTCTTTCAGCTAAGGATCCGCATAAAGAAAACCGTAATGAAGGAGCAAGATCGATAATTGTTGCATGACCCACATGGCGCAGATACCTCGACTACCGAGTCACTATGGATCGCCATGAATATTCATCAAAGGGCTCATCAATTTTGGTAAAGACCCCATATCAAGGAAAGACTCGCCATTAGCAAGATATGCTCAGATTTGTCGGTATTAAATATCCGGGTCTCACAAGTCGCACCAAAGGTAAATTCAATGACTTGATTCCAGCAACTATGGTAAAGCATCATACCTCATGGATATACCTACGTAATGGATGATCCGTATGAGGAATAACAGTCTCAAGCATGTGCCTCACTTATGTGAATCAGCAAAGGATATCCTCGTCATGAACTAAATCCTTTTTGTCGTAAACCCCGCCACCAAGGATGAGGATATTATCATATAAGATCATACCCTTATGCTGATCACATCAAAGCGGCACTCAAATATTTGGTATGAATCAAACTCAAAGTAGTGGAGTCACCAAGATGATTCAAACTTCATGAGAAATCAGTCTCACCGATGAACATTTATGATCCACATCACAGTTTTGTGCCCGGAGGAAATGCATCTATTTGAGCAACCTAATGTAAGGAGTAAGAGCTTACGCTTATCAGAAAAATATGATCACCAATTCATGGAAGATTTGTTAGTACGCATAACAACAATTGGTAATCACTCGGATTTGTGAGACGGGCGATATTTCAGTCATGATAACAAATCACACCCCGCTAAGTCAGAGATACGAAAATAATTGGAGCCAAGAAGGCATGAAAATGTGAGGTAAGATCTGTCAGATATGGATAAAGTGAAGCAAACCACACCAGAGCCACCAAGTAAGTCAAATGAATAATTTAATGGGAACAATCAATAAAGGAAAAAGGATACCCGAGTTGGAAACGGTTTCCTTAGGTCAGTATATGCACACTTGTTCCCTGAGCAACCAAATCTCGAGGATGAGATTTCTTTAAGGGGGGAAGCGTTGTCACAACCTGATTTTTGGCCCTTTCCTTTTCATTTGTTTATCCGAGATTTTATGTTGAGTTTTTTTTCCCGGGCTAGGTGGTCTGAAACTAAAGAAGATGACCTCTTTTCTTTCCGGAGTGGCTTGTCATTCTCAAAACCATCCCAAGACCTTGCCATTTCCATCTTGGACCAAACCCCAATATTCTTTTCCTTGGGAATATTCCTTTTCTATTTAAGGAATAACCTAATTTGCCTAGGTTGTGAAGCAACCTATATTTCCATCACTCCTAAAAATCCCAAATAATTCTCATAATTTTTTGGGTCATATCTTCTCAAATATGGCAAAATATTTCATTTGCCATGTTTCCCATCATGCTCAACTAATTATTTTCCTATTCTGTCCCGAGTGGCGATTGTGAAGCAAGTGCCATTTATCTTTGCCCAATTGATCCTAACTTCTTGGACATCTTTTCCTGTCCAAATAATTTCCTCATGCCAAAATTCAACTCCATTTGCCTAGTAAATATTCTTGAGCAATTTTTCCAAGATCCTGTCTAAGGTAATTGTTTGTGAAGGAGGTACAAGCTAGGAATATCCAAATAAGTTGAAATTTCGCAAGGTCCTTCATATGATCAAATAATGACTCTTCACTAAATTTGAGATCATGTAACTCATCTGTGTGAGCCCAGCTTCAAATCTTAGTTTCTGGTTAGATTTTCAGTTTGTGATGCAACTATAGTTTATATTGCTTAATTTAGGCTGAACATTTTCGAGGGCATTCTCCCATCCATATAAAGTCCCTTCACAAAAATTTGGCTCAATCCATTAAACCATTTGTCCTGTGCAATTTTTCCAAAATTCTGTCCAAAGAAATGCATTGTGAAGCAAGTGCTATTTTGGTTCAGCCAAATGGCATGAAACTTGTTGGGCATCTTCATGTCTTCAAATAATTGGGCCATGCCCAATTTTAGCTCAACTTGCCTCTCCATATGAGTGCATCATCCAAATTTCAACTTCTGTCCATTATGGTGGTTTCTACAAAGAACCACTAGCTAAACTCCTCTTCCTAAGCTGAAACTTTGCCGCCTTAATCACCTTAGTGTGTGATCATCGCAGACAAATTATTTACCACGCTACTAAGTTGGTGTCACCACAGCAAGTTACAAACACCTTCCCGCTGATTTACTTTGGAGATAAGTGCAAATCTCGCCTTTGCCCCTCGGACCGATTTATTTCTCATTTGGACTAAGGGCACGACGGTCTATCTACGGACATGGTTGGCCACGCCTAACGCCGCCGCTTGCACTAGTGCGTGTGGTGATCATGTTTAGCGCCATGGCTAAGCTGCTGCTCGGCTTGTTCCACCACTATGCTCGCCCTCTCCTCCTCGCCTCGACCTCAAACGTTGTCCAGAGCTCGCCTGCTCAATCAGACGCCTCAGATCGGTGCCTCACTGTGGTTCGCCACAAATGAGCTGCAACGCCAAGCTCATGCGATGCCCGCCACTAACCTCCATTAGAGCACCGCCAAGCTTGCTTGTGAGCTCTAGAGCCTTCCCTGTGCCAATATATAGGACCTCGACCTCTACCGCAGCTCATTTACTCCTCCTCGCCTCATTTGCTCCTGAGTGTAGTGACTGACCTAAAATCGGTCAAATCTCTGTCTCAGATAATCCCAAGAATGCCGGTACTACAAGACATCGATATAGTAATCAAAGTTCAATCACACCTGAATTTTATTACACGATTCTCATATAGAGTCTTTATTACAAGAGAATAAATTTGGCTCAAGCCCAACTCATGAGAAATAAACTACTAATGTCATGGAAGCGTCAAGTACAAATGAGTCCATCCGACTCAAAGGGCAATCGCCAAGCTGAGCGTAGCCTCACTCCCGATCGAATATACCGCAACATAAGATGTTTGTAACACCCCGAAGTAACTTTCCATATTTGTAACTCCAACTCTTGCCATTTTCGCATTGTTATATGATATTCCTCCGTGGTTGGGTTTTTCCTCTTTTGCATTTTGTCCATGTCATGCATTTTTATTATGTCATCATGTGCATCGATTTGCATACGTGTTCGCCTCATGATTCCGAGCATTTTTCCCGTTGTCCGCTTTTGCAATCCGCACTCCTATCTCCCCGGCGTCCTTTTACGCTTTTTCCGCATGGTATTAAACCTTCTCGAAATGGACCGAGGTTTGTCTAGTGGTTTGGTATACCGCCCCTAGACCACCGGTCAAGTTTCGGTCATTTGAGCTCGCTTGGTACTCCAACGGTTAACCGTGACTCTCAAGCAAAGGCCTATTTTAATTTGCAGCCCAACACCCTCCAAAACAGCCCAATAACCCATCTAAGTCACTCCCATGCTCTCCGCTCTCGATCACGATCGTGGGCGAAACTACACCTCATTTGGACTCTCCTAGCTCCCTTTATGCCTATTTAAGCACCTCCCAAAATCCTTGATCATCCCCAAACCCTAGCAATTTCTCCACAGGCTGGACACGTCTGGGCGAGCTGGATGCGTCTGCCCCACACGGCTAATCATGGGCGCCACGCCACACCGGGCGCTCTACATCTCGCTTCACAGCTTTGGCTCAGCCTGGCTGCCTCCGGCTCACACCACCACACACCACACTGGCTGGCCGAGGCTGGCCGGCCTCGGCTGCCTCCTCGGCTTTCCCTCCTGGTCACGCCGCCACACCACGGGACTCGACGGCTTCTGGCCAAGGCCCTCGGCTCCGCCTCGGCCTCCTCGGCTGGCCACGCTGGCTGCCATTGACGTCCCTGCCCCAAGCGAGCCTTCTTCCTCCTCACTGGCAAGAGTAGCCGCCTCGATCCGATCCGATCCGCCGGCCCGAGCCTGCTGACTTCTCCTCCTTTTTTTTTCACTAAGTCTTGAGATATTTGTTATTTTGTGCAATTTTCATCATGTTGTATCTTTGCATCCAGAGATCCATTTTATGCCAGATAATATGTCAAAATGTTCGTCTCAAGAGTAGATCATTTCATCTCACTGCATCATTTTCATTTGAGCTCATCTTAATGCCCGAAATGCTGTTGAAGAGTGCTATGTGATGTTAGTTTCTGATTTTATCAGAACTTGCACTTTTGTTATTTTTGCCATGATTATTGTGTGCACCCTATGAATTTGATTCCTACATGTGTTTTGTAAAATGCCATGCCATATTTCCAGGGGTGTATGCCATGTATTTTTGTGATCTATGTGGTGACTAGCACAAGCATGCAAAGTAGGTGTCCTGATGTTGCTGATTTCAGCCCTGTTTTAGCTGATTTTGATGCCATGTTAACTTGATGATACAGAGAGATCTATGCATATTTTGAGATACTTCAGTAAGGGTGTTTTGTAAAGCATGCCTTGCTCTATCCATCCATGCCTTTGTTTGCAATTATGGAGTGCCATAGCTTGAGTCAATCGAGCTCTACTTTTGCTATCAAATGTTTCCTCGCAGATTGTATACGTGTTATTCAATTTTGCCTAGTTTGTTGTGGTTGATCCATTTATTCTATGTTATTGTTCTTGCCATGTATGTCTTCTATGTCATGTCTTCTTGATGTATGTATGCTTATTTTATCATTTAAGACTCTGTAGTGAGTGCATTGAGCTTGTAAACATGCCTACTCGTTATCAGTTTTTGACATGTCATGTTGCTGAATCTGTTAACAAGACTTTCAATATTGACATGGATGTTACTATATTTTCTAGTCCTTTTGGCTTATGGTCAGTAAGGGACTTTTGATCTATGCTTTGAGTAGATTCATGCCATGCCATGTTTTGCTATTTTAAGGTCCTGTAGCATGTAGTTTTGCTGCTCTGAACATTGCAACCTGATGCTGTTTTTGCCATGTCCAGCCTGTTATTTTGTGCACTTTTGCCATGCTTGTTTGAACCTGTTATGATGTGAACTAGCCGTAGCTCAGTGCTCATCTTTTGTCGAGCATCATGTGTAGATCACCGCCATATACTTTGTTGGTACGTTTGGGTGCAGTAGCTTAATTATTTGTTGCTTGCTAAGTGGCATCATGCTGTTAATGGCAGATTTGCGCCATTCTTGTTTTGCTTGCCATTTGCAAACCGTGCATCCGTTTCCGGTGATCTTTATATCGATTTCAACCGAAATCATCTCATCTTTCCAGTGGCATACTTGGTTTGCCAAGTTGATGCCTGGTTCATCATTTACCTTCCGGAGCGCATATACGCATTGCATATCGTGATCTCGCATATCATGTCATGTTTTGCATCATGTTGATTGTGCATTGCACCGTGATTTATTGTGGTTCCTTTGTTTGTGTTGTTGCTTTGGGTAGAGCCGGAGACGAGTACGTGAACGAGGAACCTGTTGAGAACGCTTACGAGGATCAAGCTTTCACAACTCTGAGAACATTGCGTGCAAGATGACCATACCTCGAAATCACTTCTATCTTTGCTATGCTAGTTGCTCGCCTTTTGCTATGCCTATGCTGCGATGCCTACCACTTGCTATATCATGCCACCCATATTGCCATGTCAGCCCCTAACCATCCTTTCCTAGCAAACCGTTGTTTGGCTATGTTACCGCTTGCTCAGCCTCTTATAGCTGCTAGTTGCGGTGAAGCTGAAGTTTGTTCCTTGTTGAACATGGAGATGTTGTTCTTTTTTGGAACATGTTTACTTGTTGGGGATATCACAATATATATATATCTGCTATAATTAATACATCTATATACTTGGTAAAGGGTGGAAGGCTCGCCTTATGCCCGGTGTTTTGTTCCACTTTGCCACCCTAGTTTCCGCCATACCGTGTTATGTTCCTTGATTTCGCTGCTCTTACACGGTTAAGTGATTTATGGGACCCCTTGACAGTTCGCTTTGAATAAGACTTGTCCAAAGAAGGCCCAACATTGGTTTTACCATTTGCCACCTAAGCCTTTTCCCCGAAGTTTTCATGAGCCCGAGGGTCATCTTATTTTAAACCCCCGACCAAAGGTTCTTCGAGTGCTGGCCCAACTGGCGATGTCCGCTACCGGGCAATCCAGGGTCTCGCCAACCCGACGCCTTGCCCATCCGTGTGCCTCGAGAACGAGATATGTGCAGCTCCTATCGGGATTTGTCGGCACATTCGGGTGGCTTTGCTGGTCTTGTTTTATTGTCATTTAAATGTCTTGTAGTCCGGGATTCCGAGATAATCGGGTCTTCCCAGTAGAAGGAATAATCCTTCGCTGACCGTGAGAGCTTATAATGGGCTTGTTGGGACACCCCCGCAGGTAAGATCTTTCAAAGCCGTGTCATGTTATGAGGCAGATGAGAATTTGTTAATGTCCGTTGTAGAAAACCCAAAGTTGACCTCAAATAAAATACACATCAATCAAGGTGTAACTGTGATGGTCTCTTCTCGGCGGAGTCCGGAAGTGAACACGGTGTTGGAGTTATGTCCGACGTAAGTAGTTCAGATCACTTCTTGATCGCTACTAGTTTCACGACCGTGCTTTGCTTCTCTTCTCGCTTCTTTTATGTAAGTAGCCACCATATATGCTAGTCGCTTGCTGCAGCTCCACTTTACTACTCTGTCCTTCCTATAAGCTTAAATAGTCTTGATCTCGCTGGTGTGAGATTGTTGAGTCCCCGTGACTCATGATACTTCCAAACACAATTGCAGGTTCCGATGAGGCCAGCAGCAGTGATTCAACCGAGCTCAAGGGGAGTTCGACGAGGAACGTGGTCGCATTATGTGTCGCTTCCAGATGATCGTGAGTGGTGCCCAGCTGGGACGATTCTGGGATCCGTGTGGCATTTGGGGTATCTTCTTTTATTTTTGTTCCAGAGTCGGACCTTGAGTGTACTCAATGATGGATGTTTATTTATGTAATGTGTGAAGTGGCGATCGTAAGCCAACTATGTACCTTTTTCCCTTAATTATTACATGGGTTGTGTGAAGATTACCTCACTTGCGACATTGCTTTCAATGCGGTTATGCTCTAAGTCGCGGCTCGACACGCATGAGAGTAGCCGATCGGGCGCTATGTTGGTAATCGAGCCTTCCCACTTAGGAGCCCCTACTTGATTGTTTGTCGACGCTTGTTGAGTCTAGAATGGAAAATGTTTTGAGTCTTAGGATTATATATATCGAGAGTAGATTCTTTTACCCTCACCCTTCGTCAGCCTCGGAGGTCTCCCGACGAGAGTTTTGACTCTTCTCTTCTCGATTTCACTAAAAATTTTTTTTAGGATCACGGGTATCTTGGAATCGCTCCGATGGTTTTGTGACGAGAACATTGTTCTTGGTGCCTCCCGACATTTAGGGGTTGTGGCAGTGTCCCGGGAGTTGAGCTCCGAGGTGTTGTCGCCACAATTTTATCGCTGCAGCTCGAATACCTGAGTTTTGCCGACATCGAAATCTCTTTTGTGCAGTTGTTGGTGAGATAACCCCGATAGCCCAAGATCGTGGCGAAAAGGGAGTATTGCCATGACTTGCATAATGATGTTTTTCAAGGTCGAGGTACACGATTTCCGAGGATTTCTTGGTGATGTGTTGACGGATGGATACAAATGGATCTAGGTATTGTTAGTTTGGGTGATATATTTTGTGTCCCTCAGATCCCCAACACCAGATTGCATAACCGTAAAGTTTCGGAGTTTATAGGTGGGAATTCTAGTAGCTTACGGTGATATTCTTTCCGGATGTATGTATGATTTGAGATTGGGGTTCAAAGTTTAGTGGTCCGCCCATTCACGGGCCGATTTATGTGGTCGCGTAGACGCCTTAAAGAATCCTTGGCTATGCTGATTCGGGACGCCTTGTTAGTCATTCGTGACGCCCACTATACGTCAGGTCCGTGGTGGGCCCCACCACTAACACTTTGGGCGTAAATTCTATCATGTGTTTGTTCCGCTCATTCTAGTAGCCAATCTTTTGTTTTCGCCAGATATTCGATTGTTTCTAAGATGATGTTCTTTCCATATCTTTATCTAAGTGGCTTCTCACCTTAATGGACGGTGATGATTAACTTTGAATTCATTCGCTCATTTTGTTCAATGTTTATTGTGAAGACTATATGTTGCAATTTCTATCCGCTGATTCTACTTATCAATTTGTCTATCAAAGGACTAACGGATGTCACCCTTCAGATGGCTCCGCCAACTCGTCTCAATCCGGATCGCAATGATGGGGATCACCAACCTCCACCTCCACCTCCGCCTCCAGAGGCCTCGGCAAGCTATCATGGCAGCCACCAATGCCAATGCTCGATGATTTTGCAGCTCTTGCAAGAACGCATCAGGGCAAGGCAATCAAGGAAATCAAGGTCAAGGCAACTATCAGCCGTGATTTTGCTACTCTCACCGGGCCTCGCTAATCAGCCAAGTTCTTTCAGTTTCGTGTCGAGGCCACAGACGCCGACGATTGGTTAGTGGACATCTGCAAGCACTTTGATCGTAGCAATGTCGACCTGAGGACTTTGTCAAGTTTGCATCGCTTCAACTCAAGGATCAAGCTGCCGAGTGGTACCAACAATACAAAGATTCCAGAGGAGGTCGTGGTCATTACTGGGATGAGTTCCGCCGTGATTTCAGAGCTCATCACATTCAAGAGTGTTGTGGAGAGCAAGCGTGAGGAGTTCCGCAATCTCAAGCAGGCACCATGTCTGTCTATCAATACAATATCCAGCCTGTAAGCTCGCTTCGCTTTTGCTAAGCAAGACGACTGATGAAAAGAGTATGATCTATCAATTCAGAGGTGGTCCGAGAGAAGATCTGCAATTACTCTTGTGCTGTTTGAGCCAGATAAGTATGATGATTTCTACAACATGGCTCAAGCAAGAAGCTGCCCAGCTCAAATGTGAGGCTTCTAAGAAGAGAATCAGGATGCAGCTCAGTCCTCTCGCCCTCTCAAGTGGCAGCTAAGCAGAAGTTTTATTCTGCCTCCTCCGCTCCACAGCCTTACCAAAGAAGAACTCAGGAGGCCGTGGATCTTCCCACCCACCCAACCCAAGCTATCGTAACAAGTCTAATTCTCAAGCTCCAAGGTCAAGTGCTCCTTACCACCGTCTCGCCTTCCCGAGGTCACTTGCAACAAGTGTCAGTATGGGTCACTACGCAACAAGTGCTTCAACCAGAGGCGCCTTCCGCCTCCTCCTCCGTGAAATCTTCCAAAGAATGCAAAGGGTCAAGCATAATCCCAAGTCTGCAAGGGTGAACATGATGAATGCAGCTCAAGCGGAGGAATCTTCGATGTGATCATGGGTAATCTTCCAGCTTAATGGTATTCTCAAAAGTCTTATTTGATACTGTGCATCTATTTCTTTCATATCAAGACCTTTTGCATCCATGAATAATTTGTATACCGTTGATCCGCTTAAGCCGATAGCGTTTCTCTCCGGTTTGTTCATGAATACAAAATGATGGCCCCGGATGTTTCTATCAAGATGGGAGATTACAGATTTCTCGCTAAACCAATGGTTCTTGGTGACTCGGATATTGATCTTATTCTCGAATGGATCTTTTTTATCAAGACAAAGCTTAGCTTGATTGTGCTGCTGTGAAATTCAATTGACTCACTCTTCTAATGATGTGATCATCTATGCCGCCGTGATGAAACCATTCGTTGTTTTCTCTCAATGAGAAGGGCGAATTGAATGCCATCTCTCGATTCCAATGCTTGTGAGTACCAAGATGTCTTTCCGTAAGAGCTTCCGGTATGCCTCCTCATCGCCAGCTTGAGTTCTTTATCGATCTTGAGCCCGCATCAACTCGCTTGCAAGCGCCCATACAAGCTTGGACCTGATGAGCTGAAGGAATTGAAGAAGCAGCTCGATGAACAAGAGCGTCTGGGTTTGATCGACATCGAAGTTCATCTCCTTGGGGTTGTGGTGTTCTTTTGTCCGTAAGAAGGATGGCACGGACCGACTTTGCGCCGACACCGCCCATTGAATAAGAAGACAAACAAGAACAAGTATCCACTTCCCAACATCAATGAGCTTTTCGAGCAACTCAAAGGTGCTACAGTTGTTCTCCAAGCTTGATCTTCGATGGGGTATCATTAGATTCGATTCGTGAACAAGATATTCCCAAGACAAAGATTCGTAACAAGCTTTGGTTCTTATGAATATACCGTCATGTCTTTCGCCTTGTCAATGCTCCTCCAACATTCTCTCGATGATGAACTTCATATTCAATCCTTACACCAATGAATTCGCCTTGGTCTATCTTGATGATATTTTGGTCTTCTCCAAGAATAAGAAGGATCATGCCAAACATTTGCGATTGGTGCTAGACAAGCTCAGAGAGTATCGCCTCTATGCTAAGTTCTCCAAATGTGAATTCGGCTTGATGAAGTGCTTTATCTTGGTCATATCATCTTCGCTAAGGGTATCGCTGTTGATCCCAGAAGGTGTCCGCAATTGTGAATTGGGAACCTCCTCGTATCGTCAAGCAGCTCCGCAGTTTTCTTGGTCTTGCAAGCTATTGCCGAAGATTCGTTGAGAACTTCTCCAAGATTGCAAAGCCTCTTTCCAACCTCCTCCAGAAGCATGTGAAGTATGTCTGGTCTCCTGAGTGTGACGTTGCTTTCAATACTCTCAAAGAGAAACTCGTCACAGCTCCCGTCTTGACTCCTCCCGATGAATCCAAGCCATTTGAAGTTTTCTCGTGATGCTTTCTTCAAGGTCTCGGTGCTGTGTTAATGCAAGAGAAGAGAGTTGTGGCTTATACCTCTCGCCAGCTTGAAGCTCAACGAGAAGAACTACCCCACTCACGATCTTGAGTTGGCGGCAGTTGTCCATGCATTGATAACGTGGAGACATCTCTTGTTGGGAAGGAAAGTGGACATTTTCACCGATCACAAGAGTCTCAAGTACATCTTCACTCAACCCAACCTCAACCTCAGTGACTCGATGGGTCGAAATGATTCAAGAGTATAACCCAAGTATTGAATATACTCCGGCAAAGCCAATGTCATTGCAGATGCTTTGAGCAGAAGGCTTATCGCAATGCCTAATCCTCAAGCCCTTTCACCAGATCTCTGAAGCTTTCCGCAGTGAATCTTCAAGTTGTTCCTCAAGGCTTTCTTGCCAACCTCATAGTCTCTCCTACTTTGGAAGATCAGATTCGTGAGGCTCAACTTCTGATACCATGGTGAAAAGGTGAAACGTGGTATCAACAAGGGCATTTCCAAGTACAAGTGCTTCCACGTTGATGACAAAGACACTGCTCTTTTGAGGACCGGATTGTGGTTCCTAAGGGTGATCTGCGAAAAGTCATTATGAACGAGGCTCACAATTCGCTTCTATCCATTCATCCCGAAGTATTTAAGATGTACCATGACCTCAAGCAATATATTGGTGGACTCAATGAAGCGAGAAATTGCTCAATTCGTGAATGAGTGTGATGTCTGCAGAAGAGTGAAAGGTAACACCAAAGACCAGCGGTCTCCTTCAACCTCTTGCTATTCCCGAATGGAAGTTTGATCATATTGAAATGGACTTCGTGATCGGCTTTCCAAAGTCCAAGCGTGGAAATGATGCTATCTTCGTTGTCATTGACAAGCTTACTAAAGTGGCTCATTTTCTTCCTATCAAAGAATCCATCACAGCAGCTCAGGCCAAGCGTGAGCTATACACCTCCGTGGATTGTCTCCTTGCACGGCATTCCACAAGTGATCTCTTCTGCATCGTGGCAGCATCTTTACCTCCAAGTTTTGGGATTCTTTTCGTAAAGCCATGGGCACCAACATCTGCTTTCAAAGACAGCTTTCCATCCTCAAACAAGTGGCCAAGTCGAGCGAGTTAATCAAATCTTGAAGATATGCTCAGAGCTTGTGTCATTTCTTTCGTATGAAGTGGAAGATTGTCTTCCTTATGCCGAAGTTCTCCTACAACAACAGCTTCCAAGCGAAGTTCGCAAGGCCCCATTCAAATTTCTATGGCGTAAGTGCCGACTCTCTCAATTGGTCTCGAGACAGTGAACGCCAACTTCTTGGCAATGACTTGATCACAAAAGGTAAGAAATGTGCAAGGTCATTCGTGAGAATTCAAAGCCGCTAATCGCGCCGTAAGAGCTATTATGATGATAAGCACCGTGATGTGGCTTTTGAAATCGGAGACCATGTCTACCTCCGCCTCTCCAATGAAAGGCACTCGCCGCTCGGTATCAAAGGGAAGCTTGCCCCAGATACGTGGGTCCTTTCAAGATCATTGGGAAAAGAGGCGATCTCGCCTATCAACTTGAGCTTCCATCCAACTTTGCAAATGTGCACGATGTGTTTCACGTGTCACAGCTTCGCAAGTGCTTCAAGACTCGAACGCACTATCAACTTCAAGAGATTGACCTTCAAGAAGATCTCTTATCATGAGCACCCTGCTGTTATTCTTGAAGAAACCGAGCGCAAGACTCGCAACAAGTCAATCAAATTCTGAAAGTGAAGTGGTCACACCATTCGACCGAGAAGCTACCGAGCGCGAGGATCACCTCCGCTCCAATATCCGAGTTCTTTCAGTCCTAGATCTCGGACGAGATCCTCTTGTAGTGGTGGAGTGTTGTAACACCCCGAAGTAACTTTCCATATTTGTAACTCCAACTCTTGCCATTTTCGCATTGTTATATGATATTCCTCCGTGGTTGGGTTTTTCCTCTTTTGCATTTTGTCCATGTCATGCATTTTTATTATGTCATCATGTGCATCGATTTGCATACGTGTTCGCCTCATGATTCCGAGCATTTTTCCTGCTGTCCGCTTTGCAATCCGCACTCCTATCTCCCCGGCGTCCTTTTACGCTTTTTCCGCGCTGGTATTAAACCTTCTCGAAATGGACCGAGGTTTGTCTAGTGGCCTTGGTATACCGCCCAGACCACCGGTCAAGTTTCGGTCATTTGAGCTCGTTGGTACTCCAACGGTTAACCGACTCTCAAGAAGGCCTATTTTAAGTTGCAGCCCAACACCCTCCAAAACAGCCCAATAACCCATCTAAGTCACTCCCATGCTCTCCGTTGCTCGATCACGATCGTGGGCGAAAACTACACCTCATTTGACTCTCCTAGCTCCTCTATGCCTATTTAAGCACCTCCTTAAAATCCTGATCATCCCCTGAAACCCTAGCACTTCCTCCACACTGACACGTCTGGGCGAGCTGGACGCTGTCCGCCCATTGGCCGGGCTAATCATGCCACCACACACACCGGCGCCCCACATCTCGCCTCACACACACATGGGGTTGCTCCATCTTGGTCCGGGGGCTCACACCACACCACCATTGGGCCACAGGCTGGCCTCCTGCTTTTCCTTGGCCGGGTTGCCATTCACTGCCATTGACTCCTCGACTTGCTTGGCCAAGGCTGCCTCCGGGCTCCGCCTCGCTTGCTCCTCGGCTGCCAAGCCACACGCTGACGGCCCCTGCCCCATGAGCTCCTTCCTCCCTCAATACAAGAGCGGCCGCCTGATCCGATCCGATCCGCCGCCCGAGCCCGCTGACTTCTCCTCCTTTTTTTTTTCACTAAGTCTTGAGATATTTGTTATTTTGTGCAAATTTCATCATGTTGTATCTTTGCATCCGTAGATCCATTTTATGCAGATAATATGTCAAAATGTTCGCCTCAAGAGTAGATCATTTCATCTCATTGCATCATTTTAATTTGAGCTCATCTTGATGCCCGAAATGCTGTTGGAAGAGTGCTATGTGATGTTAGTTTCTGATTTTTAATCAGAACTTGCACTTTTGTTATTTTTGCCATGATTATTGTGTGCACCCTATGAATTTGATTCCTACATGTGTTTTGTAAAATGCCATGCCATCTTTCCAGGGGTGTATGCCATGTATTTTTGTGATCTATGTGGTGACTAGAACAAGCATGCAAAGTAGGTGTCCTGATGTTGCTGATTTCAGCCCTGTTTTAGCTGATTTTGATGCCATGTTAACTTGATGATACCGAGAGATCTATGCATATTTTGAGATACTTCAGTAAGGGTATTTTGTAAAGCATGCCTTGCTCTATCCATCCATGCCTTTGTTTGCAATTATGGAGTGCCATAGCTTGAGTCAATCGAGCTCTACTTTTGCTATCAAATGTTTCCTGGCAGATTGTATACGCAGTTATTCAATTTTGCCTAGCTTGTTGTGGTTGATCCATTTATGCTATGTTATTGTTCTTGCCATGTATGTCTTCTATGTCATGTCTTCTTGATGTATGTATGCTTAGTTTATCATTTAAGACTCTGTAGTGAGTGCATTGAGCTTGTAAACATGCCTACTGTTATCAGTTTTTGACATGTCATGTTGTTGAATCTGTTAACAAGACTTTCAATATTGACATGGATGTTACTATATTTTCTAGTCCTTTTTGGCTTATGGTCAGTAAGGGACTTTTGATTTATGCTTTGAGTAGATTCATGCCATGCCATGTTTTGCTATTTCAAGGTCCTGTAGCATGTAGTTTTGCTGCTCTGAACATTGCAACCTGATGCTGTTTTTGCCATGTCCAGCCTGTTATTTTGTGCACTTCTTCCATGCTTGTTTGAACCTGTTATGATGTGAACTAGCCGTAGCTCAGTGCTAATATTTTGTCGAGCATCATGTGTAGATCACTTCCATATACTTTGTTGGTACGTTTGGGTGCAGTAGCTTAATTATTTGTTGCTTGCTAAGTGGCATCATGCTGTTAATGGCAGATTTGCGCCATTCTTGTTTTGCTTGCCATTTGCAAACCGTGCATCCGCTTCCGTGATCTTTATATCGATTTCAACCAAATCATCTCATCTTTCCAGTGGCATACTTGGTTTGCCAAGTTGATGCCTGGTTCATCATTTACCTTCCGGAGCGCATATACGCATTGCATATCGTGATCTCGCATATCATGTCATGTTTTGCATCATGTTGATTGTGCATTGCACCGTGATTTATTGTGGTTCCTTTGTTTGTGTTGTTGCTTTGGGTAGAGCCGAGACGAGTACGTGAACGAGGAACCTGTTAAGAACGCTTACGAGGATCAAGCTTTCGACAACTCGAGAACATTGCGCAAGATGACCATACCTCGAAATCACTTCTATCTTTGCTATGCTAGTTGCTCGCTTTTGCTATGCCTATGCTGCATGCCTACCACTTGCTATATCATGCCACCCATATTGCCATGTCAGCCCCTAACCATCCTTTCCTAGCAAACCGTTGTTTGGCTATGTTACCGCTTTGTTTCACTTCTCTTATAGCGCTAGTTGCGTGAAGCTGAAGTTTGTTCCTTGTTGAACATGGAGATGTTGTTCTTTTTTGGAACATGTTTACTTGTTGGGGATATCACAATATATATATCTGCTATAGTTAATACATCTATATACTTGGTAAAGGGTGGAAGGCTCGGCCTTATGCCCGGTGTTTTGTTCCACTCTTGCCACCCTAGTTTCCGCCATACCGTGTTATGTTCCTTGATTTCGCTCCTTACACGGTTGGGTGATTTATGGGACCCCTTGACAGTTCGCTTTGAATAAGACTTGTCCAAAGAAGGCCCAACATTGGTTTTACCATTTGCCACCTAAGCCTTTTCCCCGGTTTTCATGAGCCCGAGGGTCATCTTTATTTTAAACCCCGGACCAGTGCTTCTTCGAGTGTCCGCCCAACCTGGCGATGTCCGCGCTCGGGCAATCCAGGTCTATGCCAACCCGACGCCTTGCCCATCCGTGTGCTCTCGAGAACGAGATATGTGCAGCTCCTATCGGGATTTGTCGGCACATTCGGGTGGCTTTGCTGGTCTTGTTTTATTGCTGTCGAAATGTCTTGTAGTCCGGATTCCAGATTGATCGGTCTTCCCGTAGAAGGAATAATCCTTCGCTGACCGTGAGAGCTTATAATGGGTTGTTGGGACACCCGCAGGTAAGATCTTTCAAAGCCGTGTCTGCCGTTATGAGGCAGATGAGAATTTGTTAATGTCCGTTGTAGAAAACCCAAAGTTGACCTCAAATAAAATACACATCAATCATCGCAGTGTAACTGATGGTCTCTTCTCGGGAGTCCGGAAGTGAACACGGTGTTGGAGTTATGTCCGACGTAAGTAGTTCAGATCACTTCTTGATCGCTACTAGTTTCACGACTCGCGTTTTGCTTCTCTTCTCGCTTCTTTTATGTAAGTAGCCACCATATATGCTAGTCGCTGTGCAGCTCCACTTTACTACTCTCGTCCTTCCTATAAGCTTAAATAGTCTTGATCTCGCGGTGTGAGATTGCCGAGTCCCTGACTCACAGATACTTCCAAACACAGTTGCAGTGTTCCATGAGGCCAGTGCAGATTCAACCGAGCTCAAGTGGAGTTCGACGAGGAACGGGTCGTTACATTATGTGTCGCTTCCAGATGATCAGAGTGGTGCCCAGCTTGGGACGATCGGGATCTGTGTGGCATTTGGGGTATCTTTCTTTTATTTTGGTTCCGTAGTCGGACCTTGAGTGTACTCAATGATGGATGTTTATTTATGTATGTGTGAAGTGGCGAATCGAAGCCAACTATGTACCTTTTTCCTTAATTATTACATGGGTTGTGTGAAGATTACCTCACTTATGACATTGCTTTCAATGCGTTATGCTCTAAGTCGTGGCTCGACACGGGAGATATAGTCAAGATCGCAAGCTATAATGTTGCAGTTGCGTAGGTCAGCTTTTTGAATAAGCTGGCAAGTCATGAAGAATAACAATAATAAAGTTACTATCACTATATGCACTTTGGTCGGGGCTCTAAGTTTCATCATTTTGCTAAAAGCAAATTTTTCCCTACTACGCTGGACTTGCTTGCAAAATTACTACAATTGTTGGTAGTTATTGAGATGGTTCCGCCAACCAATATCTCATTCCCAAATTATTAAGTCATAAACCCCTCAAATTAATTCATTAGTTTTAGTGTTGAGATTTCCAATACTTCCAAGTTCCAGAGGCTCAAATTGTCCGTGAATCGGGGACACGGCTAATCGATTAGATCTTTAACTCGCAGAGGTTTATGACTTTCCTCGCAAGAATCATTCCTCCTTTAAAGTCTTCGTGACTTCATGGTGTTTGAAGACGGACGAATGAAACAGGTCTTCCAAAGAGTTCTTCTCGCTACCGCCGTACTCCATCCAATCCTACCGTTCTTCTACATCTCAGAGTACCGCCCAGCCAGCATTACTACTAGGGTTAACCCAGCCAGAGCCCATAATGGCTTATGCTGCACAGTAAGCTTCCGGTCATGGGGCATCCATCCTTCTTCGTGGCTGGGTGAAGCTCGCAAGATGTCATGGCACTTCTCCATGCATCCCGCCAACCACCGGGTTCTCTGTGGTGCCCACAACCGCCTCCACCCAAGAGTGAATTTCCAAGTCCATCTTGATCATTGTAGTTCATGGGTTGTCATCATCATTGACTCTCACATCTTGCTTATGAATTTCACTCAACCCAAAACCCGCTTCAAGCATAGCAAAGTAACTACTTCGTCCCGGGTCATGGTAACAAGGGATTGGTTCATCCTACCACATGATACTACTCAAGTTTAATAACTTCAAAATTTCAACTATCGCATGCATGGTGGGTGGTGACAATTTCTAATGCACAAAACATAGGTATAGAAAATAACATGATCAAAACTTGCCTTGCTGATGATCCTCGTAAGCTAAAGATTCAGAGTAGCAAGCTTCAGATCTGAAACTCTACCGAGACAAACAAATCACAATAAGCATATAGCAATGGGATCACATAACACAAAAGCATAACAAAGTAACACACCAAAAACCAACAAGGCAAAACCCAAAGGAAAACTCAAAGAAACCAATTCAAAGTTTTCCTACTTCAAACAACAACTAAAAGTAGTTTTATATAATAAAAATTTTCTAACATAACCTAATCATGGTTTTAGGTTAACTTAATGTAAAAGAATTCACTAAGCAACTAGGAGCAAAAGAATTAATTTAAAAGCTATTATAAAACTCCTATTAGGCCTAATTCAATTTCTATTAAGAAAATAAAATAAAACTTTTATTTATTATAAATAAAATTTCATCTATTAGAGTGATGTAAACTATCCTAGAATAATCAATCACATGTTAAAATAAATTTATTTACTAATTAAATTAATAGGAAAACAGAGCTAGTTAATTAATTAGATTAATAAGATTCTGCTTAAAACTAATTATTTATTAATCCTAAAATACCCAAATTAATTTCTATGGTTTGGCAATGTCAAAATAAAGTTGGGACAAAAGAATCATATAAAATAATTTTTTTAACTCAAGTTATAGCAGATTTACTATTCTGACTAAAACAAAAATAAAGCCATTTTAATTAATTTTAACATAGCTAAATATATATTCTACAGAAACTATAGAAAATTTGCAAACCAACAAAAAACAATCACCTAAAAATATTAAACAGAATAAAAGATATGAATTTTTCAAAATGTAAACTATTCGCTAAAAATGTAAAAATGAAATTAAAAGAAAAGGGCCTAATGGGCCTAAATCTGCAATCGGGCATAGAATAACCTAAACGGGCCCTAGGGTTAAACTACAACGGTCGGTAAAATAAAATAACCTAACTAAAATAAACCGAACTAACCGCCGGTTTTTTATAAAACATATTTCTTCGGGTGATTCTAATCTACACCGCCCATCACGACTGGACGCGGGGAGGAGTCTCCCTGGTTTATCATGCTCGACATGGGCGGCGGGCGTAGGAGGCGCCGAGGGCTCCAAGGCCGGGAGGTCGGGGAGTAGCCAAGGGTGCGGGGAGCTCGGGAAGCTGTGAGTCGGGGAGATCGGGTGGCTAGGGCGGCACGGGCATTTAGAATGGTGGCGTGCGGGGACCTGGCTCCTGAGCCTGCAAGTAGAGGGAGAGGGGTCCGCGAGGTGCTAGGGGGGAATAAAAGTGGAGGGGCTCGGTTTGATAGGCGAGGGGCCTCGCCTGCAACGGGGGCGATCGAGGATCGATCCTGATCTCGGGATCCGCGATCCAA
This sequence comes from Aegilops longissima, assembly GCA_021605205.1. Lineage (NCBI taxonomy): Eukaryota > Viridiplantae > Streptophyta > Magnoliopsida > Poales > Poaceae > Aegilops > Aegilops longissima. The sequence goes on along the minus strand of JAHIAM010006474.1, from coordinate 1,306 downwards.
GGGCGGCGACACGGGCGAGTGGGCGAGGGGTTGATTAAGGTGGGGTCCACTGTCGTGAGAGAGAGGGGTGGGGTGAGCTGGCGACCACGCCAGAGGGTTTCAAGCGCCGGGCGCGGTCTTCAGCTGGCCTGGTCAAGTTGTGGCCACTGGCCGGGCCAGCCGGGTGGGGGTTTCATTGCAATGGCCGGGCTGGGGCCTGGCCGGGCGCCTGGGGGTTTATCTTTTTTGAAATTTATTTTTTAATAAAACAAAAACAGATATAACTTAATATATATAAATATTTTATATAGGGTATGTATATACCAAAATGATCAGAATATTCCTATCATTTGAACATTTTTCCAAAGGCAAAATCCAAACTTTATAAAAATCCATTTTTTTCAAATTCAAATAAAATTCAGATTTGAATCCAAAACTTTTGGCATTGTTTCCTCCTGATATTTTTGGAGTGTCATGTTTGTCTTCTCATACTTTTGATCAAGTATTTATCGTGCATAGTTTTTTTGAAATGATTCCACTTGCCAAAGTTTGAATTCAAATTCAAAACTCAAAATCCTCTCGAACTTCAAATGGCATTCAAATTCAAACAGGATGCATAGGATGCTTAGCTAAAATTGTAAAACATTCCAAATAGGAAATTTGGGATGTTACAAACCTACCATTTTAAGATGAATCTCGCCTCGAGATTCGGGTTGGCTAGCAATAGGTGCGTGATCTCAAGAAGGTCTTCTGGCAAGCCCCTGTGTGGCTTCTTCCTGTGGTGACTCCATAGCACCTTGCAAAATTTGATGACCTTGTCAGCGGGTGACTCGCTTGCGCCTCGAGAATCCGGACGGTTTCTCCTTGTAAGTCGATCACCGCTGCTGTATGGCCTCTAGGGGCACCGTGGTTCTCAACAGTAACATCGGCCATGTCGGCATGACACTTCTTCACCTGAGAAACATGGAAGACATCATGGACTCCTGACAATCCTTCCGCAATTCCAACTTGTAAGCAACTTCTCCACGACGCTCGAGGATTTTGTAGGGCCAATGAATCGGGTGCTAACTTCCCTTTGACACCAAACCTCTTGATTCCACGAAGCGGGGACACACGAAGATATGCTCGGTCTCCCGCTTCGTAAGTCACTTCCTTGCGCCATCGTCGGCATAATCTTCTTCGTCTCGACCGGCTATCTTGAGCCTGTCTCAATCAGCTTGACTTTCTTCGAACTTTGATAAGATCGAACCGAAAAGTGATCGATCTCCAACACTATCCCACAAAGAATGGTGTTCTCGCACTCCTTCCGTGATAGAGCTTCGAAGGG
>JAHIAM010006473.1:0-34101 GCA_021605205.1 Aegilops longissima | reverse complement strand
ACGCCCTGCTTTCATCCGAACCTTCCAAGTCCAAACATAGGCTTCCAATATATCAATCTTTATGTCTCGATCATTTCGAGACTCCTCGTCATGTCCGTGATCACATCCGGACTCAACAACCTTCGTACATCAAAACTTATAAACTCATAATGAACTGTCATCGAACGTTAGCGCATGGATTCTACGGGTTCGATAACTATGTAGACATGACCTAGAACCATTCTCGGTCAATAACCAATAGAGGAACCCGGATGCCCATATTGGTTCCTACATATTCTACGAAGATCTTTTATCGGTCAAACCGCATAACGACATACGTTGTTCCCTTTGTCATCGGTATATTTATTACCCGAGATTCGATCGCCGGTATCCAATACCTAGTTCAATCTCGCTATCGTAAGTCTCTTTACTCGCTCCGAATACATCATCTCACAACTAACTCATTAGTTGCAATGCTTGCAAGGCTTATGTGATGTGTATTACCGAGAAGTCCCGAGATACCTCTCCATAATCGGAGTGACAAAACCTAATCTCAAATACACCAACCCAACATGTACCTTTGGAGACACCTGTAGTACTCCTTTATAATCACCCAGCACGCTGTGACGCTTGGTAGTACCTAAAGTGTTCCTCCGTAAACGGAGTTGCATAACTCATAGTTACAGAACATGTATAGGTCATGAAGAAAGCAATAGCAATATACTAAACGCATCAAGTGCTGCTAACGGAATGGGTTATGTCACTCACATCATTATCCTAATGATGTGATCCCATTAATCAAATGACAACACATGTCTATGGTTAGGAAACATAACCATCTTTGATTAACGAGCTAGTCAAGTAGAGGCATACTAGTGACACTGCTTGTCTATGTATTCACACATGTATTATGTTTCCGTTAATACAATTCTAGCATGAATAATAAACATTTATCATGATATAAGGAAATAAATAATAACTTTGTTATTGCCTCTAGGGCATATTTCCTTCACTACTAGCATAGAAATTTTACTACTCTCCACATAAGCAAAATTCTTCTCATGAATAGTAGTGGAGCAAATTCAATAAAATATCTATCATATGATTGAGAATTAAGATCAAGATGACAAGTTTAATGGTTATCATTATTCTTTAAGGTATACGTGTCATCACAATAATCATCATAGATAGGAGGCATGCTTTCATCATAATAAATTTTCTCAACAAAGCTTGGGGACAAAAATATCATCTTCATCAAACATAGCTTCCCAAGCTTGTGGCTTTTGCTATCATTAGCATCATGGATATTCAAGGAATTCATACTAACAACATTGAAATAATGCTCATCATTCACATATTTTATGCCAAGCATTCTATGTAATTATTCTTCTAGCACTTTGGCATAATTTTCCTTTCCATCATTCTCACGAAAGATATTAAAAGGTGAAGCGTATGAGACAAACTCAATTCCTTTTTTTTGTAGTTTTATTTTATAAACTAACTAGTGCTAAAACAAGAAACAAAAGATTCGATTGCAAGATCTAAAGATATACCTTCACTTACCTAGCCTCCCGTAACGGCGCTTAAAAGAGCTTGATGTCTACCACACAACCTTCTTCTTGTAGACGTTGTTGGGCCCGCAAGTGCATGATTTGTAGGACAAGAGCAAATTTCCTCAAGTGGATGACCTAAGGTTTATCAATCCGTGAAGGCGAGGATGAAGATGGTATCTCTCAAACAACCCTGCAACCAAATAACAAAGAGTCTCTTGTGTCCCCAACACACCCAATACAATGGTAAATTGTATAGGTGCACTAGTTCGCAAGAGATGGTGATACAAGTGCAAAATAGATAGTAGATATAGGTTTTATAATATGAAATAATAAAACAGCAAGGTAACAAGTGATAAACGGAGCGTAAACGGTATTGCAATGATAGGAAACAAGGCCTAGGGTTCATACTTTCACTAGTGCAAGTTCTCTCAACAATAATAACATAGATAGAACATATGACAAGCCCTCAACATGCACAAAGAGTCACCCAAAGACACTAATAGCGGAGAACAAACGAGATTATGGTCGGCCATTAAACCACCACAAAGTTATTCTTTCGGATCAATCTATAAAAGAGTTCGTACTAGAATAACACCTTAAGATACAAATCAACCAAAACCCTAATGTCACCTAGATACTCCATTGTCACCTCAAGTATCCGTGGGCATGATTATACGATATGCATCACACAATCTCAGATTCATCCAACCAACATAAAAGTACTTCAAAGAGTGCCCCAAAGTTTCTACCGAGAGTCAAGAACGTGTGCCAACCCCTATGCATAGGTTCCCAATGCCACTAAACCCGCAAGTTGATCACCAAGACATACATCAAGTGTTCTCATAAAAGACTCAATCCGATAAGATAACTTCAAAGGGGAAACTCAATTCATCACAAGAGATTAGAGGGGAGAAACATCATAAGATCCAACTACAATAGCAAAGCTCGATACATCAAGATCGTGCCATAGAGGAACACGAGAGAGAACACGAGAGAGATCAAACACATAGCTACTGCTATGTACCTCAGCCCCGAGGGTGAACTACTCCTCCTTGTCATGGATAGCGCCAGATGATGAAGATGGCCACTGAGATGGATCCTCCCAGGTACCTAAAGGGGTCCCGATTGGTTTTGGTGGCTCGAGGCTTGCGGCGAACTCCCGATCTATCTTCTGCTCGGAAGTTTTAGGGCACGAGGTATATATGGGTGAAAGGAGTACGCCGGTGGAGCTACGGGGCCCCACGAGGCAGGGGCGCGCCTGGGGGCGCCGCCTCACCCTCGTGAGCACCTCCCGTATCTTCCGACGTGGGGTCCAAGTCCATCGTGGGTTTCCTTCCAAAATAACTTCACCAGCTTGATTTCGCTCCGCTTTTGACTCCGCCGATATTCCTTTTCCTCAAACACCGAAATAGGCATAAAACAAAGAATTGGCTGGGCCTCCTGCTAATAGGTTAGTCCCAAAAATAATATAAAAGTGTATAATAAATCCCAATATTGCCTAAAACAGTAGATAAAGTAGCATGGAGCAATCAAAAATTATAGATACGTTGGAGACGTATCAGGTACCGACAGCTATGTTCTCTTTGGTTCGAATACGACCTATGTTTGAACAGGAAGCCCCCAAATGACCTTGAGATTCTTTTAACCACTCTGATTCGAATACGATCAAAGTCGAACCAAAAAAGGGTTTAAGCTATGATTCGAATAAGATCAAGAGTCTCCCAATTGGTCTTTGAATTATGATGTTGAAGACATATAATTATTTGAGGATGAAAAGGACAGAGGTCCTACTTTATTACTTATCATAATATATACATCATCAAAAATATGTGCATCATAAGAGCCGGTAACTCAAGTGTAGTAAGGCCGAAGATGAGCAATATTCCACGGCCGGCGGGTCTCCTCCTCCGACTTACGTGAGTCTTTATGCTCTCTAACATCGATAAGGTAGTATGACCCGTTGTTCAAGTTCTTGCTGACCACAAAGGGCCCTTCCCAAGGTGGGGATAACTTGTGTGCATCAGTTTGATCCTAGATGAGCCGGAGCACCAAATCACCTTCTTGAAAGGTTCTGGACTTAACCCGGCGGCTGTGATAACCGCGCAGGTCCTGTTGGTAAATCTTCGAGCGGGCTGCTGCCAAGTCACGCTTTTCATCTAACAGGTCAAGTGCATCATTATCAGCTTCAACGCAAGCTGCCACGCGGGGCGAGTCATGACGGATGTCACTAGGAAGAACCGCCTCGCTCCATAAACTATGAAGAAAGGTGTTACCAGAGATCTGTTGGGGGTAGTATTGATACTCCATAACACCGATGGTAGCTCCTCCCCCAACAACCCGGGCCCATTGCAAAGGAACCAAGCCGGGCTTGATGCCTTTCAAAATCTCTTGATTGGCTCTTTTCGGCTTGACCATTGATTGGGGTGAGCTAACGATGAAACATCAAGCCGGATATGCTCACGTTGACAAACTCCTCCATGGCACCCTTGGACAAGTTAGTGCCATTATCGCTATGATATCGTGGGGAAAGCCAAACGGAAAATCACCTTTTCATGAATTGAACCGCCGCTGCGCTGCCACACTTATCGACCGCTCGCTTCAACCCACTTTGTGAATTTGTCAACCGCCACCAAGAGGTGGGTCTTTTATCCTTGGACCTTTTAAAAGGCCCAACCATGTCAAGCCCCACACCGCAAATGGCCAAGTAATTGAATCATCCTCAATTCCCCGGCCGCACGTGAGCTCGCTGTGAGAATTTCTCGACAACCATCACATTTATCGACCAGATCCTCTACATCAGCGTGAGCCACCAATAAAACCCATGACGAAAAAGCTTGGCCACAAGGGACTTTGAACCGCATGATGGCTACAATCTCCTTCATGAATCTCATGAAGATACTCTTGACCTTCCTCAGAGAGACACAATGCTGAAACGCCTAAAGGACATCAAGCGATGATGCAACTTGCCATTGGCAATTGTCATTGACATAGACCGCTGGGTTATCTACCTAGCTAAGGTTTCATCCTCGTGCAACTCGCCTCGGTCATATAAGCCAAGTATGGCACTGTCCAACTGGGATGACGGAAGAGCCGCCACCAACTCGTGCTCTCTTGGTCGAGCCGCCAGATCTTCTTCTATAGGCAACTTGATGTAGGATTATGCGAATATCCAAGAAAGTATTCGTGGCACCGCTTACGCCGAGATCCCAGCCGCTCAAAGGCCACCGCCTCATTCTTCCTACGATCATCTCCACTTGATAACCCTTGAAGTGCCCAAGAACACCATCAACTTCCCGCCGATAAGCCGCCATGAGGGGATCCTTGAATCCCACTTGCCTGAGACTTGTTGAGCCACCAAATCCGAGTCGCCAAAGCACCTTACCTGGCTTAAGTTCATCTCCTTAGCCATCCGAAGACCATGGAGCAGGGCTTCATACTCAGCTGCATTATTAGTACAAGGAAACATCAACCTTAGCACATAACAAAATTTGTCACCTCGAGGGGAAGCTAAGACAACTCCAGCCCCGAAGCCTTCCAATTGCCTGGACCCATCAAAGTGAATAGTCCAATACGTGTTATCCTTCTTTTCTTCAGGCATCTATAGCTCTGTCCAGTCATTGATGAAATCCACCAGCGCTTGAGACTTGATAGCAGTGTGTGGCACATACTTTAAACCATGAGGCCCAAGCTCAATGGCCCATTTGGCGACTCGTCCTGTGGCTTCTCTGTTTTGAGTGATATCTCCTAAAGGAGCAGAACAGACCACAGCGATGGGATGATCCAGAAAATACTGTTTAAGCTTTCGGCTGGCCATGAACACCCCTAAACAAGCTTCTCGCCAATGCGGATATCTCTCTTGGACTCAATAATCACCTCATCGATGTAGTAAACCGCCGCTGAACCGATATTCTTTGCCAGCCTCCTTGCGCCCCACCACAATGGCCACATCGAAAGCACGCGGTGCTAGCAGCCACATATAACAATAATGGCTCCTTGTCAATGGGAGCAAGAAGAACCGCAGCTCAACTAGCTGCCTCTTCAAATCTTCAAATGCCTCGTTAGCAGATCACCCATACAAAGTCATCTGCTTTTTCATCGCTTGATACAAAGGTATGGCCTTCACACCTAACCGCTTATGAACTGTTAAGGAACGTAGTAATTTCAAAATCTCCTACGCACACGCAAGATCATGGTGATGCATAGCAACGAGAGGGAGAGTGTTGTCCATGTACCGTGAGACCAAAGCGAAGCGTTAGCATAACACGGTTGATGTAGTCGACGCCTTCACGGCCCGACCGATCAAGCACCAAATCACGACACCTCCGAAGTTCTTGCACACGCTCAGCTCGATGACGCCCTCGAACTCCGATCCAGCCGAGCTTTGAGGGAGAGTTCCACAAGACGACGGTGTGGTGACGATGATGATGTTCTATCGACGCAGGCTTCGCCAAGCACCGCCACGATATTATCGAGGTGGACTATGGTGGAGGGGGCACCGACACGGCTAAGAGATCCAAGGATCAATTTTTGTGTCTTGAGGTGCCCCCTGCCCCGTGATATAAAGGAGCAGGGGAGGGGGCGGCTGCCCAGGAGGGCGCGCCATGGGGAGTCCTACTCCCACCGGAGTGGGACTCCTCCTTCCTTGTTGGACTAGGAGAAGGGGGAAAGAGGAGGAGAGAGGAAGGAAAGGGGCGCCGCCTCTCTCCTTTCCTATTCGGACTAGAGGGCGGCGCCCAACCTGGCCGCCTCCTCTTCCACTAAGGCCCACTATGGCCCATTAAGCCCCGGGGTTTCAAACCCCTGCATTTCTGTAAAATCCCGATTTCACCCGAACACTTCCGACATCCAAATAGAGGCTTCCAATATATCAATCTTCATGTCTCAACCATTTCGAGACTCCTCGTCATGTCCGTAATCACATCCGGACTCAACAACCTTCGTACATCAAAACTCATAAACTCATAATATAACCGCATCGAAACCTTGTTGCAAGGGACCCTACGGGTTCGAGAACTATGTAGACATGACCGAGACACGCTTCCGTCAATAACCAATAGCGAACCTGGATGCTCATATTGGCTCTTACATATTCTACGAAGATCTTTATCGGTCAAACCGCATAACAACATACGTTGTTCCTTTGTCATTGGTATGTTACTTGCCCGAGATTCGATCGCTGGTATCCCAATACCTAGTTCAATCTCGCTACCGCAAGTCTCTTTACTTGTTATGTAATGCATCATTCCGTAACTAACTCATTAGTTACATTGCTTGCAAGGCTTATAGTGATGTGCATTACCGAGAGGGCCAGAGATACCTCTCCGACAATCGGAGTGACAAAACCTAATCTCGAAATACGCCAACTCAACATGTACCCTTGGAGACACCTCAGAGCTCCTTTATAATCACCCGTTACGCCAGTGATGTTTGGTAGCACACAAAGTGTTCCTCCAAAGAAACGGAAGTTGCATAATCTCATAGTTGTAGGAACATGTATAAGTCATGAAGAAAGAAATAGCAACATACTAAACGATCAAGTGCTAAGCTAACGGAATGGGTCAAGTCAATCACATCATTCTCCTAATGATGTGATCCCGTTAATCAAATGACATCTCATGTCTATGGTTAGGAAACTTAACCATCTTTGATTAACGAGCTAGTCAAGTAGAGGCATACTAGTGACACTATGTTTGTCTATGTATTCACACATGTATTATGTTTCCGTTAATACAATTCTAGCATGAATAATAAACATTTATCATGAAATAAGGAAATAAATAATAACTTTATTATTGCCTCTAGGCATATTTCCTTCAGTCTCCCACTTGAACTAGAGTCAATAATCTAGTTCACATCGCCATGTGATTTAACACCAATATTCATATCTATATATGATTAACACCCATAGTTCACATCATTATGTGACCAACACCCAAAGGGTTTACTAGAGTCAATAATCTAGTTCGCATTGCTATGTGATTAAAACCCAAAGAGTACTAAGGTGTGATCATGTTTTGCTCGTGAGAGAAGTTTAGTCAACGGGTCTATCATATTCAGAGCGGTATGTATTTTGCAAAAAATTTCTATGTCTACAATGCTCTGTACGGAGCTACTCTAGCTAATTGCTCCCACTTTCAATATGTATCCAGATTGAGACTTAGAGTCATCTGGATCGGTGTAAAAGCTTGCAGCGATGTAACTCTTTGCAACGGGCTCTTTTATCACCTCCATAATCGAGAAATATTTCCTTAGTCCTCACTAAGGATATTTTTGACCGTTGTCCAGTGATCTACTCCTAGATCAAAATTGTTCTCCTTGCCAAATTCAGAGCAAGGTATACAATAGGTCTGGTCCATAGCATGGCATACTTTATAGAACCTATGACTGAGGCATAGGGAATGACTTTCATTCTCTTTATATTTTCTGCCGTGGTCGTGATTTGAGTCTTACTCAATTTTACACCTTTGCAACACAAGCAAGAACGCCTTCTTTGACTATCCCATTTTGAATTACTTCAAAATCTTATCAAGGTATGTACTCATTGAAAAATCTTATCAAGCGTCTTGATCTATCTCTATAGATCTTGATGCTCAATGTGTAAGCAGCTTCACGGAGGTCTTTCATTGAAAAACTTTTATTCAAGTATCCCTTTATGCTATCCAGAAATTTTATATATCATTTCCAATCAACACTATGTCATCTACATATAATATCAGAAATGCTACAGAGCTCCCATTCACTTTCTTGTAAATACAGGCTTCTCCAAAAGTCTGTATAAAACCATATGCTTTGATCACACTATCAAAATGTTTATTCCAGCTCCGAGAGGTTTGCACCAGTCCATAAATGGATCGCTGGAGCTTGCACACTTTGTTAGCACCTTTTGATCGACAAAACCTTCTGGTTGCATCATATACAACTCTTCTTCCGTAAATCCATTCAGAATGCAGTTTTGACATCCATTTGCCATATTTCATAATCATAAAATGCGGCAATTGCTAACAGATTCGACAAACTTAAGCATCGCCACGGGTGAGAAAGTCTCATCGTAGTCAACTCCTTGAACTTGTCGAAAACCTTTCACAACAAGTCGAGCTTTGTAGATAGTTACATTACCATCAGCCATTCTTCTTCTTGAAGATTCATTTATTCTCGATGGCTTGCCGATCATTGGGCAAGTCAACCAAAGTCCATACTTTGTTCTCATACATGGATCCCATCTCAGATTTCATGGCCTCAAGCCATTTTGTGGAATCTGGGCTCATCATCGCTTCTCATAGTTCGTAGGTTCGCCATGGTCAAGTAACATGACTTCCGAATAGGATTACCGCATCACTCTAGTGCCGAGCTTACTCGTTGACCTATGAGGTTCGGTAGTAACTTGATCTGAAGTTTCATGATCAATATCATTAGCTTCCTCACTAATTGGTGTAGTTGTCACAGGAACCGGTTCTTGTGATGAACTACTTTCCAATGAGGGAGCAGGTACAGTTACCTCATCAAGTTCTAGTTTCCTCCCACTCACTTCTTTTGAGAGAAACTCTTTTTCTAGAAAGGATCCGAATTTAGCAACAAAAGTCTTGCCTTCAGATCTGTGATAGAAGGTGTACCCAATAGTCTCTTTTGGGTATCCTATGAAGACACATTTCTCCGATTTGGGTTCGAGCTTATCTGGTTGAAGTTTCTTCCCATAAGCATCGCAGCCCCAAACTTTAAGAAACGACAACTTTGGTTTCTTGCCAAAACACAGTTCATAAGGCGTCGTCTCAACGGATTTTGATGGTGCCCTATTTAAAGTGAATGAAGCTGTCTCAAATGCATAACCCCAAAATGATAGTGGTAAATCGGTAAGATACATCATAGATCGCACCATATCAAATAAAGTGTGGTTATGACGTTCGACACACCGCTACACTGTGGTGTTCTGTGTCATGAGTTTGTGAAACTATTCCACATTATCTTAATCAAGGCCAAACTCAGAATCTCAAATATTCATCTCTACGATCAGATCGTAGAAACTTTATTTTCTTGTTACGATGATTTTCAACTTCACTCTGAAATTCTTTGAACCTTTCAACTATTTCAGACTTATGTTTCATCAAGTAGATATACCCATATCTGCTCAAATCATCTGTGATGGTCAGAAAATAACGATACCCGCCACGAGCTTTAATACTCATTGGTCTGCATACATCAGTATGTATTATTTCCAACAAGTCAGTAGCTCGTTCCATTGTTCCGGAGAACGGAGTTTTTAGTCATCTTGCCCAAAAGGCATGGTTCGCAAGCATCAAATGATTCATAACCAAGTGTTTCTGAAAATCCATCTTTATGGAGTTTCTTCATGCGCTTTACACCGATATGACCCAAACGGCAGTGCCACAAATAAGTTGCACTATCATTATTAACTTTGCATCTTGTGGCATCATTATTATGAATATGTGTATCATTACGATCGAGGTCCAACAAACTATTTTCATTGGGTGTATGACCATTGAAGGTTTTATTCATGTAAACAGAACACCCATTATTCTTTGACTTTAAATGAATAACCATATTGCAATAAACATGATCAAATCATATTCATGCTCAACGCAAACGCCAAATAACATTTATTTAGGTTTAACACTAATCCCGAATGTATAGGGAGTGTGTGATGATGATCATATCAATCTTGGAACTACTTCCAACACTCATCATCACTTCCTCTTCAACAAGTCTCTGTTTATTCTGTACCTCATGTTTCGAGTTATTAATCTTAGCAATCGAACAAGTATCAAATACTGATGGGCTACTATAAACACTAGTAAGGCACACATCAATAACCTGTATATCAAATATACCCTTGTTCACTTTGCCATCCTTCTTATCCACCAAATATTCAGGGCATTTCTGCTTCTAGTGACCATTTCCTTTGCAGCAGTAAGCACTCGGTTTCAGTGCTTTGGTCCAGCTTTGGGCTTCTTCACGGAGTGACAACTTGCTTGTCATTCTACTTGAAGTTCCCTTTCTTTCCTTTGCCCTTTTCTTGAAACTAGTGGTCTTGTCAATCATCAACACTTGATGCTCTTTCTTGATTTCTACCTCCGCTGATTTCAACATCGCCAAGAGCTCGGGAATCGCTTTTCATCATCCTTTGCATACTATAGTTCATCACGAAGTTCTACTAACTTGGTGATGGTGACTATAGAACTCACAATCACTATCTTATCCGAAGATTAACTCCCACTTGATTCAAGCGATTGTAGTACCTGCATAATCTGAGCACATGCTCACTAGTTGAGCAATTCTCCTCCATCTTTTAGCTATGGAACTTGTTGGAGACTTCATATCTCTCAACTCGGTATTTGCTTGAAATATTAACTTCAACTCCCGGAACATCTCATATGGTCCATGACGCTCTGCTACGCCTTGAGCTTGCGCTGGTTTTCCCCAAGAGGAGAGGATGATGCAGCACAAGAGCGTAAAGATTTCCCTCAGCTTTTGAGAACCAAGGTATCAATCCAAGAGGAGGCCACACGCAAGTCCCTCGTACCGCACAAAACGATAGCTACTCGCAACCAACGCGATTAGGGGTTCTCAATCCCTTCACGGTCACTTACTTAGAGTGAGATCTGATAGAGATAATATTTTTGGTGTTTTTGTATAAAGATGCAAAGTGAAAAGTAAAAGCAAAGTAAAAACAAAGCAAGTAAATAAAGTGATAGAGATTGATATGATGAGAATAGACCCGGGGCCATAAGTTTCACTAGTGGCTTCTCTCAAGAGCATAAATATTCTACTTGGGTGAACAAATTACTATTGAGCAATTCATAGAATTGAGCATAGTTATGAGGTTATCTAGGTATGATCATGTATATAGGCATCACATCCAAAACAAGTAGACCGAAACGTTTCTGCATCTACTACTATTACTCCACTCATCGACCGCTATCCATCATGCATCTAGAGTATTAAGTTAAAAACAGAGTAACGCCTTAAGCAAGATGACATGATGTAGAGGAATAAATTCATGCAATATGATAAATACCCCATCTTGTTATCCTCGATGGCAACAATAAAATATGTGCCTTGCAAACCTTTCTGTCACTGGGTAAGGACACCGCAAGATTGAACCCAAAGCTAAGCACTTCTCCCATTGCAAGAACTACCAATCTAGTTGGCCAAACCAAACGGATAATTCGAAGAGACTTGCAAAGATAACTCAATCATACATAAAAGAATTCAGAGAAGATTCAAATATTATTCATAGATAAGCTGGATCATAAACCCACAATCCATCGGTCTCAACAAACACACCACAAAAAGAAGATTACATCGAATAGATCTCCACGAGAGAGGGGGAGAACATTGTATTGAGATCCAAAAAGAGAAAAGAAGCCATCTAGCTACTAGCTATGGACCCGAAGGTCTGAAGTAAACTACTCACACTTCATCGGAGGGGCTATGGTGTTGATGTAGAAGCCCTCCATGGTGGATGCCCTCCCATGGAGCTCCTAACAGGCCCCAAGATGGGATCTCGTGGATACAGGAAGGCACGGCGGTGGAATTAGGTTTTGGCCCTGTTCTGATCGCTTGGGGATATGTAGGTATATATAGGAGGAAGGAGTACGCCGGTGGAGCTGTCAGGGCGACGAGGTAGGGGGCGCCTCCACCTCGTGACCGCCTGCACTTCTTGGAGTAGGGTCCAAGTCTCCGGATCACGCTTAGTGAGAAAATCACGCCCCGGTTTCATTCCGCTTGACTCGCTTGATATTCCGCTTTTCAAACAAGTGAAATAGGCAAAAAACAGCAATTCGGGCTGGGCCTCCGTTAATAGGTTAGTCCCAAAAGTAATATAAAAGTGGAAAATAAAGCCCAATATAGTCCAAATTAGTAGATAGAGTAGCATGGAGCAATCAAAATTATAGATACGTTGGAGACGATCGCATCCCCAAGCTTAATTCTTGCTCGCCCTAGTAGGTAAATGATAAAAGAGAATTTTTGATGCGGAGGATACTTTGGCATAATTTCAATATAAATCTTCTTACTTGTGATATGAATATTCAGATCCAAGGATTTAAGACAAAAGTTCATATTGACATAAAAATAATAATACTTCAAGCATACTAATCAAAGCAATCATGTCTTCTCAAAATAACATGGCAAAAGAAAGTTCATCCCTACAAAATCATATAGTTGCTTATGCTTCATTTTCACACATAAAGATGTTCCCAACTTCTATACCCCGCTGACAAGACAAGCAATTGTTTCATACTCAAATAATCTCAAACTCTTTCAACCTTTACGCAATACATGAGCGAGCCATGGGTATAGCACTATGGGTGGAATAGAATATGATGATGGGATTGTGTGGAGAAGACAAAAGGAGAAAGTCTCATATCGACGAGGATAATCAACGGCTATGGAGATGCCCATCAATTGATGTCAACATGAGGAGTAGGGATTGCCATGCAACGGATGCACTAGAGCTATAAGTATATGAAAGCTCTACAAAAGAAACTAAGTGGGTGTGCATCCAACTTGCTTGTTCACGAAGACCTAGGGCACTTCGAGGAAGCCCATCATTGGAATACACAAGCCAAGTTCTATAATGAAAAATTCCCACTAGTATATGAAAGTGACAAAATGAGATACTATCTATATGAAAAACATGGTGCTACTTTGAAGCACAATATATGAGACTCACTACATGAAGAACAAGGTGCTACTTTGAAGCACAATATATGAGACTCACTACATGAAGAACAAGGTGCTACTTTGAAGCACAAGTGTGGTAAAATGATAGTAGCATTGTCCCTTCTCTCTTTTTCTCTCATTTTTTGGGCCTTTTTTTTGCCTTCTCTTTTTTTTCGTCCGGAGTCTCATCCCGACTTATGGGGGAATTATAGTCACCATCATCATTTCCTCACTTGGGACAATGCTCTAGAATGATGATCATCACACTTTTATTTCTCTTACAACTCAACAATTACAACTCAAACTTAGAACAAAATATGACTCTATATGAATGCTCCGGCGTGTACCGGATGGTGCAAAGAATCAAGAGTGACATGTATGGAAAATAATGCATGGTGGCTTTGCCACAAATACGATGTCAACTACATGATCATGCAATGGCAATATGACAAAAGTAATGTATGTCATAATAATGATGATGGAAGTTGCATGGCAATATATCTCGAATGGCTATGGAAATGCCATGATAGGTAGGTATGGTGGCTGTTTTGAGGAAGATATATGGAGGTTTATGTGTGAAAGAGCGATCATATCACAGGGTTTGATGCACCGTCAAGTTTGCACCAACTCTCACGGTGAGAAAGGGCAATGCACGGCATCAAGAGGCTAGCAAATGCGAAAAGGTAAAAGTGTGTATAACCCATGGACTCAACATTAGTCAAAAGAACTCATATACTTATTGCAAAAATTTAGAAGCCATCAAAAATCAAGTACTACACGCAATGCTCCTAGGGGGATAGATTGGTAGGAAAAGACCATCGCTCGTCCCCGACCGCCACTCATAAGGATGCACAACCAGGTACACTTCATGTTTCAAATTTGTTACACAACTTTAACCATACGTGCATGCTACGGGACTTGCAAACTTCAACACAAGTATTTCTCAAATTCACAATTATCAACTAGCACGACTTTGATATTATTACCTCCATATCTCAAAACAATTATCAAGCATTAAATTTATCTTAGTATTCAATTCACTCAAAAGAAAGTTTCACATATCTTGAATACCAAGTATATTAACATTAAGCAAATTATCATGCTATTAACGACTCTCAAAATAATCTAAGTGAAGCATGAGAGATCAAGTTTTTTTAAAACAAATCTACCACCGTGTTCTAAAAGATCTAAGTGAAGCACTAGAGCAAAAATTATCAAGCTCAAAATATATAAGTGAAGCACTATGAGCAAAACTATCAAGCTCAAAAGATATAAGTGAAGCACATAGAGTATTCTAACAAATTCCAAATCATGTATGGCTCTCAAAAGGTGTGTACAGCAAGGATGATTGTGGTAAATTAACAAGCAAAGACGCAAATAATACAAGATGCTCCAAGCAAAACACATATCATGTTGGTGAATAAAAATATAGCTCCAAGTAAATTACCGATGGAAGTGGATTTAAAGAGGGATGCCTTCCGGGCATCCCCAAGCTTTGAATTTTTTGTGTCCTTGGATTATCTTGGGGGTGCCATGGGCATCCCCAAGCTTAGGCTCTTTCCACTCCTTGTTCGATAATCCATCAAAAGAATTCACCCAAAACTTGAAAACTTCACAACACAAAACTCAATAGAAATCTCATGAGCTCCGTTAGAGAAAGAAAACAAAAGACTACTTTAAGGTACTGTAATGAACTCATTCTTTATTTATATTGGTGTTAAACCTACTGTATTCCAACTTCTATATGGATTATAAACTATTTTACTAGCCATAGATTCATCAAAATAAGCAAACAACACACGCAAAACAGAATCTGTCAAAAACAGAACAGTGTGTAGTAATCTGTAACTAACGCAAACTTCTGGAACTCAAAAAATTCTACCAAAATTAGATGACCTGGAAAATTTGTTTATTGATCAGTATCAATTGGAATCACTATTTTATCACATTCTGGTGATTTTTAAAAATTCGGGCACTGAGCGCAAAGATTCTGGAAATTACAGCAAGATCAAATAACTATCTCCCAAGAAGATCTAATAGGTTTAACTTGGCACAAACACTAATTAAAAGATAAAACCGCATATAAACAGAGGCTAGATGGATTATTTATTCCTAAACAGAAGCAAAAACAAAAAACTAAAAATAAAATTGGGTTGCCTCCCAACAAGCGCTATCGTTTAACGCCCCTAGCTAGGCATAAAAGCAAGGATAGATCTAGGTATTGCCATCTTTGGTAGGCAATTCTTCAATAAGGCATCTATCTTTCTTATAGATTTCTTTATTTCTAGTAATTATCAAACTTTTAGGCATAAGATCGAAAAATTCATTTGTTGCAAATGGTTCCTTAATGATAGTAAAAGATCGGGATGAATACTTATAGATTTAAGATCCACAGTTTCCTTTACTAGATGATTCACCCTTATTTTTAGGAACATACATAAGGTTGGCAATTTTAGTGGGAGGACTAGGAGTATTCTTTACGGAAGAAAAGTGGTTCCCAAGTTAGTAATGATACCTCAAGTTTATCGATTCGAGTAGAATCTAGATTTATTTTCTCATTAACCATGGGTTCCTTCTCCTTAATATTTTTCAAAGTCATTCCTACCTTAGATCCATATTGAGTAATTTGATTATGGATCTTTTTATCTAGATTTTCAATGGATTTAATGGTAGCAACTTTGTTTTCAATAATTTCAAGCCTTTGCATAACATGCTCCAAAGTTAACATGGTTCCATTAACCAAAAGAGGAGGTCAGCCAAATAAATCTATTAAAGCATTATAAGAATCAAAAGTATGGCTACCCAAGAAATTCCCTCCGGTAAAGGTATCAAGGATATATCTATACCAAGGATTAGCACCTACGTAAAAATTACGAAGAAGAACGGAAGTAGATTACTTCCTGGTAGATCTATTTTGAGCATTGCAAATTCTATACCAAGCATCTTTTAAATTTTCTCCTTCCCTTTGCTTAAAATTTAGAACTTCATTTTCGGGAGATAACGGAGAAGATAAGAGACTAGTCATGATGGCAAGCAAACGAACACACGAGAAAACAAGCGGACGAGGCAAAAGGCAACGGGAAAAAGAGGAGGAGATTGGGAAAGAGAGGGCGAATAAAACGGCAAGGGTGAAGTGGGGGAGAGGAGAACGAGAGGCAAATGGCAAATAATGTAATGTGAGAGATAGGGATTGTGATGGGTACTTGGTATGTTGACTTTTATGAGACCTCCCCCGCAACGGCGCCAGTAAATCCTTCTTGCTACGCCTTGAGCTTGTGTTGGTTTTCCCAAGTGGAGAGGATGATGCAGCACAAGAGCGTAAGTATTTCCCCAGCTTTTGAGAACCAAGGTATCAATCCAAGAGGAGGCCACGCAAGTCCCTCGTGACCGCACAAAACGATAGCTACCGCAACCAACGCGATTAGGGGTTGTCAATCCTTCACGGTCACTTACGAGAGTGAGATTTGATAGAGATAATATTTTTGGTATTTTTGGTATAAAGATGCAAAGTGAAAAGTAAAAGCAAAGCAAGTAAATAAAGTGATAGAGATTGATATGATGAGAATAGACCCGGGGGCCATAGGTTTCACTAGTGGCTTCTCTCAAGAGCATAAATATTCTACGGTGGGTGAACAAATTACTGTTGAGCAATTGACAAAATTGAGCATAGTTATGAGGTTATATAGGTATGATCATGTATATAGGCATCACGTCCAAAACAAGTAGACCAAACAATTCTGCATCTAC
The DNA here is from genome assembly GCA_021605205.1 of Aegilops longissima. Taxonomy (NCBI): domain Eukaryota; kingdom Viridiplantae; phylum Streptophyta; class Magnoliopsida; order Poales; family Poaceae; genus Aegilops; species Aegilops longissima. Next base: position 17,143 of record JAHIAM010006473.1, on the reverse strand, counting down.
TACTATTACTCCACTCATCGACCGCTATCCAAAGATGCATCTAGATTATTAAGTTAAAAAGAGTAACGCCTTAAGCAAGATGACATGATGTAGAGGAATAAATTCATGCAATATGATAAATACCCCATCTTGTTATCCTCGATGGCAACAATACAATACGTGCCTTTGCAACCCTTTCTCACATCGGGTTAGGACACCGCAAGATCGAACCCAAAGCTAAGCACTTCTCCCATTGCAAGAACTACCAATCTAGTTGGCCAAACCAAACGGATAATTCAAGAGACTTGCAAAGATAACTCAATCATACATAAAAGAATTCAGAGAAGATTCAAATATTATTCATAGATAAGCTGGATCATAAACCCACAATTCTTCGGTCTCAACAAACACACCGCAAAAAGAAGATTACATTGAATAGATCTCCACGGGAGAGGGGAGAACATTGTATTGAGATCCAAAAGAGAGAAGAAGCCATCTAGCTACTAGCTATGGACCAAGGTCTGAAGTAAACTACTCACACTTCACCTGAGGGGCTATGGTGTTGATGTAGAAGCCTCCGTGGTGGATGCCCTCCCATGGAGCTCCTGAACAGGCCCCAAGATGGGATCTCGTGGATACAGGAAGGTACGGCGGTGGAATTAGGTTTTGGCCCTGTTCGATCGCTTGGGGATACGAGGTATATATAGGAGGAAGGAGTACGCGGTGGAGCGTCAGGCCCACGAGGTAGGGGCGCGCCTGGGGCGCCCACCTCGTGACCGCCTCGCACTTCTTGGAGTAGGGTCCAAGTCTCCGGATCACGCTCGTGAGAAAATCACGCTCCCAAGGTTTCATTCCGCTTGGACTCGTTTGATATTCCGCTTCTTCAAACAGTGAAATAGGCAAAAACAACAATTCTGGGCTGGGCCTCCGTTAATAGGTTAGACCCAAAAGTAATATAAAAGTGGAAAATAAAGCCCAATATAGTCCAAAACAGTAGATAAAGTAGCATGGAGCAATAAAAATTATAGATACGTTTGTTGGGGAACGAGTAATTTCAAAAATTTCCTACGCACACGCAAGACCATGGTGATGGCATAGCAACGAGAGGGGAGAGGTCTGTCCACGCACTCTCAGAGACCGAAAGCGAAGCGCTATAACAACGCTGTTGATGTAGTCAGACGCCTTCACGATCCGACCGATCCAAGCACCGAACGACGGCACCTCCGAAGTTCTCGCACACGCTCAGCTCGATGACGATCCCCTGACCGATCCAGCAAAGTGTCGGGATGAGTTCCACAAGACGACGGGCAGGACCATGATGATGCTCCACTGACGCAGGGCTTCGCCTTAAGCTCCGCGACGATATGACTTCTCCGGCGCAGGGCTTCGCTAAGCTCCGCGACGATATGACCGGAGTGGAATATGGTGGAGGGGGCACCGCACACGCTAAGGAACCATCCAGATCAACTTGTGTGTTCTGGTGCCCCCTGCCTCAGATATAAAGGAGCAAGGGGGTGCGGCCAGCCCAAGGCGCGCTGAGGAGTCCTACTCCCACCGGAGTAGGACCCCCCTTCCTAGTTGGAATAGGATTGGGAGGGGAAGAGGGAAGGCGCCGCCTCTCCTTGTCCTATTCGGACTAGAGGGGAGGGGGCGCGCCCTGCCCTGGCCGCCCTTCCTCTTCTCCCTATGGCCCATTAAGGCCCATTGACTTCGGGGTTCCAAAGAACTCCCCTGTTCCAGAACTTCCTGCTTTCATCCGAACCTTCCAAGTCCAAACATAGGCTTCCAATATATCAATCTTTATGTCTCGACCATTTCAAGACTCCTCGTCATGTCCGTGATCACATCCGGACTCAACAACCTTCGTACATCAAAACTTATAAACTCATAATGAATCACATCAAACGTTGTTGCAAGGACCCTACGGGTTCGAGAACTATGTAGACATGACCTAGAACCATTCTCGGTCAATAACCAATAGCGGAACCTGGATGCCCATATTGGTTCCTACATATTCTACGAAGATCTTTATCGGTCAAACCGCACAACGATATACGCTGTTCCTTTTGTCATCGGTATAGTTACTTACCCGAGATTCGATCGTCGGTATCCAATACCTAGTTCAATCTCACATCGGTAAGTCTCTTTACTCGCTCCAGAATACATCATCTCACAACTAACTCATTAGTTGTAATGCTTGCAAGGCTTATGTGATGTGTATTACCGAGAAGGTCCAGAGATACCTCTCCGACAATCGGAGTGACAAAACCTAATCTCAAATACGCCAACCCAACAAGTACCTTTGGAGACACCTGTAGTACTTTTTATAATCACCCAGCTTACGCTAGACGCTTGGTAGTACCTAAAGTGTTCCTCCGTAAACGGAGTTGCATAATCTCATAGTTACAGTGAACATGTATAGGTCATGAAGAAAGCAATAGCAATATACTAAACGATCAAGTGCTAAGCTAATGGAATGGGTCATGTTAATCACATCATTCTCCTAATGATGTGATCCCATTAATCAAATGACAACACATGTCTATGGTTAGAAACATAACCATCTTCGATTAATGAGGTAGTCTAGTAGAGGCATACTAGTGACTATCTGCTTGTCTATGTATTCACACATGTATTATGTTTCCGGTTAATACAATTCTAGCATGAATAATAAACATTTATCATGATATAAGGAAATAAATAATAACTTTATTATTGCCTCTAGGGCATATTTCCTTCAGCCTCCCACTTGCACTAGAGTCAATAATCTAGACTACACAATAATGATTCTAACACCCATGGAGTCTTGGTGCTGATCATGTTTTGCTCGTGGAAGAGGCTTAGTCAACGGTCTGCAACATTCAGATCCGTATGTATTTTGCAAATCTCTATGTCTCCCACTTGGACTTGGTCCCGAATGGAATTGAAGCGCCTTTTGATATGCTTGGTCCTCTTGTGAAATCTGGATTCCTTTGCCAAGGCAATTGCACCAAAGATTGTCACAGAAGATCTTCATTGGTCCCGATGCACTAGGTATGACACCTAGATCGTAAATGAACTCTTTCATCCGCATCCTTCATTTGTGCTTCCGGCAGCTATGTACTCCGCTTCACATGTAGATCCCGCCACGACGCTTTGTTTAGAACTGCACCAACCGACAGCTCCACCGCTTAATAAAAATACGATCCGGTTTATGATTTAGAATCGTCCTGGATCGTTGTCAAAGCTTGCATCGACGTAACCATTTACGACTAGCTCTTTGTCACCTCCATATACTAGAAACATATCCTTAGTCCTTTTCGTGTATTTCAGATGTTCTTGATCATTGTCCAAAGGATCCACTCCTCGATTACTTTGGTACCTTCCTGCCAAGTCAGAATACCCGGATGATTAATGAACAGTAATCACCCCTACCATCGTACAAACCTCTCTTTGATTCGAACCCGCTCTAAAACAAAATCAAAACAAAAGCAAACGATAAAAGTTTCAAAACCAAAACTAAAATGTTCGGGGTTGTCTAAAATAGCAAACCTAATTATGGTGGGGTGCACTAATTTTTGTAAAATGCTTTGGCATTTTAAATAAACTAAAACAGAAAAGAAAAATAAGAAAAGAAAAGAAAACAAAAAAGAGAGGAGGAAAACCCCGCCCAGCCAGCCCCTCCCCACCGCCCTCGCCCCGCCCATTCCGGCCGCCCAAAGAGCCTCGACCACTTAACTCCCCACCCCCACGGCCAAACCCTAGCCACCCCACTCTTCCCCCACGCCCCCCCTGCTCCTCTCCCGCGCTCGCCTGATCCAGATCGGGCGAGACCCCACCTGCCTCCCATGGGCCCCGCCCCCCACCGCCCGGACCCCCCTCCTCCTCCTCCACACTGGGGTCCCTCCTCCTCCTCGCCCATCGCCATGGGCGCCGCTGCTGAACCACCCCTGCCTCCCGGACGCCAAGACGCCACCCCACTCCGCCTCACGGCCACTGCCGACCTCCACCACGCCTGCCTCCCTAGACCCAAGACTTCTGTGAGCTCGCCCCACCTCATTATTCCTCCTCCTGAATCACAGTTGCCGCCTGGCCGCCATTGCCCTGACCCGCATGAGCTCCCTCTGCTTTTCTCCTCTCCGGCGCTTTAACGGCCATTTCCACACCTCTGCCACGAATCCCCCTGCCCTTCCGACGCCTCCGGCGCCAGCATTCTGGGCGCCGCCTCAACCCCACTGCTGTTCAAGACGCGCCGCCATCCCCTGCTTACGCCATCGCTGGCCCCGCCACGCCTGATCGCACACAGGGCGCCTGGCCGCCTGCCACTCGCCATGGCTGCGCCCCGGTCACAGCTGTGGCCTCTGCCGCCTGACCCTCATATTCCTCAAGGCCAAGCTGCAAGACTGCTGGCCCTCCCAGGGTGCGCCTGAACGGCATCGCCTGCCCTGCTTGGCATGTCCCTCTCAATTAATGACATGGGGCCCCACCCCCAAAGAACGGTTTTATTAAGACAGGAATAAAAATAAAATGAAAATGAATTAAAACTAATTAACTAACTAATTAATTAATTAATTAATTAATTAATCCTAATCACTAATTAACCTAATTAACTAATGTTAATTAACTCGATTAGGTTAATTAGATATTAGAGAATGACATGGGACCCACCGTCAGGTTGACTCACCAACCCTGTTGATCGCCGATGTCAAGATGACATCATGTCGATGTCATAAATGCCTTTTCAAATTAATTAAATAATCAATTAAATTCCGTAAATTAATAAAATCTTTTAAAATCATATCTTTTAACCGTAATCCGGATTAAAATATTTTCAACATGAAAGTTACTCGTAACGACGAGACGAATCCGGATATGCAGTCCGCTCGCCCACCACACACCCCTAACCTATCGAACCTGCAACTTTTCCTCCCGCCTTCCGCCGAAAATCCCTAAACACCGAATACTTTCCTGATGTTTTTCCCCAACCAGCACTTCTCATACCACGTTAGGGCACGCTTAGCATCGCTTGACATGTCATGCATCGATATGCATCTGCTTACTTTGTATTCATTGTTTCTTCCCCTCTTCTCTCCTAGACTACGAGACCGACGCTGCAATGGCCGCCCGACTACGGTGTTGATTTAATTCTCTCTTGCCGTAGCAACCAGCAAGCCCCCTTGATCACCGTGATATCGCTTACTCTTTTCTACATCGCTTGCATTAGAGTAGTATAGCATGTTACTGCTTTTCGACATCCTATACCGCTGCATAGCCCGTCCTTGTAACTTCATTGTTACCTTACCGCAATCCTATATGCTTAGTATAGGATGCTAGTACTTTCATCTGTGGCCCTACATTCTTGTCCGTCTGCCGTATATATTATCGGGCCGTGATCACTGGAGGTGATCACGGTATATACTATATACTTATACATGATACATGTGGAGACTAAAGTCGGTCGGCCGATGGAGCACCATGAGTGGATCTTTGTGGCGGAGCGATGTGGCAGGTTGAGACCGCCTAGAGAGAGGTGGGCCTCGCCCTGTTCGGTGTTCGCGTTACTTAACACGCTTAACGAGGTCTTGGTATTTGATCCGGGTTGGCTACGAGCTTATACGCACTAACCATCTACGCGAGTAGTTATGGGTATCCCGCGCCGTGGTATCACCGGCACTTCAGACGTCACGACGAGCGCGCTACCGGATTGGACCGGAACGCTCGATGGGCTAGGTCTGCTTCCGTCACAGACGAACGCGTGTGTGTGTGCTCAGGCGATGGGCCTGCACTTCGCGCTTAGGTTTAGACCGCGGTTGGCCTCTCACAGTTGTGCCTAGGTGGGCTGCGACGTGTTGATCTTACGCTGCGGCATGACCCCGAAAGTGTGTCCGCCAAATGGGATCAAGCGTGCATGGGTAAGATGGTGCACCCTGCAGGAAGTTAATCTATTCGGATAGCCGTGATCTTCGTAATGTGACGACCGAGTTGTACCTTGAGCTTATGACAACTAGAACCGGATACTTGATAAAACACACCCTTCCAAGTGCCGATATAACCGGTGGTCGCCTCGCCGTGGATATGAGCAGGGATCGCCGGTAGGATTATTGCTATATGATGTTACTTGAGGACTTCCGCTTGTCCTCTTCACCAAGGTAAGACCGGTGTCCGTGGTTTAGTCTTCGCTAAGACTAGCTATCCCCTCTTATTCTCGCATTCTGCAGCTCAGTCCATCGATATGGCCTTTACACATATATCCATGCATATGTAGTGTAGCTCTTGTTTATGTAGTACTTTGGATGAGTACTCACGGTTGCCTTGTTCCCCTTTCCCCTACCTCTACTCGATTGTCTGCAACTGCACGATGGAGCCCAGTGAGCGACGCCACCGCCACGATTTACTACTACTCTGGAGGCGCCTACTACTACGCAGCAGCCCACGACGACGCACCAGAGTGACCTAGGAGGATCCTGTGCAGAGGCCTGCCTCCTTTCGATCTCAGATCCCAGCTTTGTGCTAGCCATCTTATGGCACCTTGTTTAACTTATGTCTGCACTCAGATATTGTTGCTTCCGCTGACTCGCCTATGATCGAGCACTTGTATTCGAGCCCTCGACGCCCCTGGCTTGTATTATGATGCTTGTATGACTTATTTTTATTTGTAGAGTTGTGTTCGATATCTTCCCGTGAGTCCTCGATCTTGATCGCATACATTTGCGGCATGATTAGTGTACGATTAAATCGGGCCACAAGTTGGTATCGAGCCGATCGCTCAGAGGAATCCCCTTCCACACTCCTTGGTCAAGTCGAGTCTAGACATTGCAAAAGCTTTTACTAACTTGGCTGTGTGCCTTACGGGCCCACGCCGCCATCGGGTGGTACTAGGATCTTTTACCTCGACCTTTACTCGGGACTCAACTCTTCTACTCGGGTTAAACAATTTTACTAACCATCACTAGGATCCCGTGATCGCATTCACCCCAAAGTTGGATATAGCCTTAGTTGTTTTTGGAATTGTATTTGAGCAATTTCCACACCGTCATTTGACTCCTTTGAAACGCCTTTGTTTTCAGATGGAACCCACGAGGCAGGTCGTGCGCCACACGACGGCCATTGGTGCTCGGGATCACCTCATGTGCTAGCCGAGATGATGACCTATCCGGTTATCGCCGGCACCCCGAGTACACCGCCTATGAGGAGTACCAGACTATAACCAGCAGCAGACTGCCGCCATCGCCCACCTCTACTCTCGAGTACGAGTCCACTACTATGCCGCACACCGCACATGGTGTTGGAGTGACTATCGATATGGCAGTCCACGATGTTGCTTATGCTGCCTCGACACGCCTCCGCAGCAGTATCGAGAGTTGACACCTCCCCTTCGTGCACATTGCTATCGCTATTCGATGTTGGTGAGGAGGGTTACTACACCGCTGCCTACACCATCGTTACCAGAGAGCTCTTCCACCATCGTAACTTTGTTCTGCATGCCGATGGGCTGGATCGAGCTAACCGAGCTCTTCGCCACGAGTTGTACATCACCCGTCAAGACCTCTACTGCGCTCGACGCTGATGCACCCTTTGTCCGATCCGAGAGCTGCTGCTTCGCGATCTACCCAGCCAGACCGTGATGCCCTGTGGTGTCGGTTGGCCGACGTGGAGGCTACTCTCCGACTTGGCCCTTTTCTCGCCACCGGACGCCGGATTCAGCACCGAGTATCCATGTCCCTGTGTCACCGACGGGAGGACTATCCACCGCCGCACTACTACAGCTTTCAAAGCAGCTACCTCCGCAGCATCGCTGTGGACCGATGTAGACCTGCTTGTTAGTGTTTGATGTATTCACCATGAGCTCATGGCCGCCTATGATGTAGTAGTCTATGTAATCGACTCTACGCATCAACTCTATGCATGATTCCTTTTGTAAGATATGCCAACTACTATGTAGTTCCCATCATGCGCCTTCATTATGCATGTTTCATCATGAATGATTCCTGCCTCTTGTTTAAATTCTTAAATGCTGAACTACCCTCGTTATATAATAGCAGGATGGTTAGGCCAAGAGGTCGTGGTCGTGGTGCCAACTTCCCACCACCGCCTCGAGTACATGGCTGGTATGATCCAACAGCTCGAGATGAATCGCCGTTCATGGAGAACATGATGGCTCGCCCTCGCCCAACATGAACCAAAGACCCAAACGGAACAACTCTACATGATTTCATACGCTCAACCCCAGCGTGTACCGCAGCTCAACTCAGCCATCGGATGTCGATGATCGCCCGTGACATCACCTATGAGATGGAGTCTGCTGATGTAGCCCCGCCAGCTATGTCACCTTTGCTTCCTTCTTCCTCAAGGGACCCGCAGCTCAATGGTGGGACAGCCACCGCCGATCCGCCAGCTTGGAACACTCATCACCGCCGCACTTCCAGTTGCCTTCCGTGCCCGCTTCATCCTCAAGGGGTCATGGACCGAAGAAGCGTGAGTTCCGCAACTCACCCAAGGCAACAAGACTGTTGAGCCTATCAGCGAGAGTTCCTGGACTTGTCTCGCTATGTCAAGAGGATATTGCAACCGATGCACGCAGACAGAGAAGTTCCGTGACGGTCCGCAAGTCGACATCAAGCTCGCACTTTTAGTGCACGATTTTGCTGATTTCGCCACCTTGGTGAACAAAGCTATCAATGTCGAAACTGGTCTGCAGGAATACCAGAGCTCTAACAGCGCAACTGCGACACGGGCTCATCTTTCGCCCGCCCTCGCAGGCGCAAGATATGGATTCCCAACAAGATGTACCAAATTAATGCACCTCGCTTCAAGGCAGAATCTATACTACACCTCGCCCGCCACAACTAAGCACCAAGCTTCCAGCTCCACCACCCCAAGCTCCTGCTCCCACTCCCAATAATGGCTTGTGCTTCAAAGGGACAACCAGGCACCGTATAGAGAATGCAACCAGAACTGTAATCACTGGCCCTTCCAAAGAAGCTGGCCGTGGAAACACCTGTAACCGCAACAACACCGCCAAGTCTTATGGGCAAGCTCAGCCAACCACGTTGATCTGAACGAAGCTCAAGACCAGCCTGCTATCGTGATGGGTACACTCGTGAAATTCAAGGCTCAGACTGCTTTTATTCGATTCAGAGCATCGCATTCATTCATGTCTCAAGACTTTGCATACAAGCACGACGTTAAGTGTGAAGAGATGAACTCTTCGGTAGTGGTAAAACCCCATCGGACAATGTCAAACCTCCATGGTTGGCGCCGACGCCCCGTGGAAATCAAGGGTTGGAATTCTATGCCTCCCCATTATCCTCAAGACGCCTAACATCGACCTCATTTTGGGGATGGATTGGTTGAAAGCGATATCGCGCCAATCGCTTGCGCCACTAAGACCGGCCCATCTGCTACACCTTCGATGAAATAATAAGCTACAATGCTCGCTCTGTTCAGATGCCGAGGCAAGGCTCTATGAATTGAATGCATTGAACGCCGCACCCTCGAGGGAATTGAAAACATTCCTGCTGCTTATGATTTCCAAGACGCCTTCCTCAAGAACTTCCAGGATTCCTCGCTAGAGCTGTCAATTCGCATCGACTTGAAACCAGGCACCACTCCTATAGCCAAGCGACCCTACAAGATGCCGCCGCATGAACTCCTTGAGCTAAAGGAGGAAATCGACAAATCTCTTCAAAGTGGTTTCATTCTACCAAGTTGCTCTCCTTGGGGAGCACCTTCTCTTTGTTAAGAAGAAGGATGGGACAAACCGATTGGTCCAAGACTACCGCCCCATAAATCAAGCTACCATTCGAATAAGTATCCTCTTCCTGATCAATGATCTTTATGATCAACTGGCTGGTTCGCTGCTGTTCTCAAACTCGACTTGAGGTTGGGTTACCACCAGATCCGTGTTCGTGAGGAGGATATCCCAAGACCGCATTCGTGACTCGTTATGGTTCTTACGAGTACACCGCCATGTCTTTCGGCTTAACCAATGCTCCAGCCACCTTCTCCCTACCGATGAACTATATATTCATGGATTACCTCGACAAGTTCGTGTGGTTTATCCGGATGACATCCCGATCTATTCCAAGAATGAAGAAGAACATGCTGAACATCTTCGCCTTGTGCCGAAAAGCTACGAGAGCATCAACTCTATGCCAAGTTCTCCAAATGTGAATTCTGGCTTCCCAAGTAACCTATCTTGGGCATGTCATTTCTAAGGATGGTATTGCCGCCAACCCCGAAAGAGTTCAGGCCATTCTCGATTGACTCCTCCAAGAACGCTAAGCAAGTCGAAGTTTTCGGTCTCGCCAGCTATTGCCGTTGATTCGCCAAGAACTTCTCCAACATTGCCGATCTCTAACTAACCTGCTGTATAAGGGCGCCAAATTCCAATGGATGATAAATGTCGTGAAAGTTTCCAGCACTTAAAGACAAGTTGACGCCCCCCCCTGCTAGCTCCTCCTAATACTAAGAAGGACTTCACATTTATCGCGACGCTTCGTCAAGGTTTAGGCGGTGTCCTAATGCAAGAGCGCAAAGTGGTTGCTTATGCCTCTCGACAGCCATATGCCTCACGAGGAGAACTACCCAGTTCACGACTCGAACTTGCTGCCTTCATTCATGCACTAAAGCAAGAGCGACATTACCTTCTCGGTAATCGCTATAGATCTTCACCGACCACCAAAGTCTGAAGTATCTGCTTACTCAGCCAGACCTGAACCTCCGCAAGCAGAGATGGATGGAGACTGCTGCAGACTTTGATTTGGGTATTTCCTATACGCCAGCACGACTAATGTAATGGCTGATGCCTTGAGCCGCAAGTCTTATCAAGAATCACCTTCGTGTTCACAAAGTTCAGCCCCACTTGTTGAAGAATTCAGAAAGCTGAACCTCCATATTGTTCCTCCGTGCACTTCGCCCTCCTCCGGAGTTCCGCAAGATGAATCTCCGTGTTGTTCCCTCAGGTTCCTCTATACCTGGCTGTTGAACCCGATCTCGTGGCACCATAAAGACAATGCAGGATTTGACTCAAGTCTACAAGATTAAGCAAGACATCAAAAAGGAAATCCTCATCCTTCACTATTGCTGATGATGGCGCTTTGTACTTCAAAGGCCGCCTAGTGGTGCCTTGTAAGAAGGAAAACCTGAATATGACTCGAAGGTTATGAAAGAAGCTCATGATACCTCTATGTATCCATCCCGGTAGTACAAAGATGTATCAAGACATTCGCCGAGATTCCGTGGTCTAATATGAAGCGTGACATTGCTCGCTATGTTTCGAGTGTGACGCTTGCCGTCAGATCAAAGCGAACATCAAAGGCCTGCTGGAACTCGCAACCTATCTCTATTCCGAATGGAAATGGGACCATGTTGAAATGGACTTCGCCACCGGATTTCCCAAATCGCAGAAAGGTAATGATGCAATTTTGTCGCCATTGACCGCTTTCTAAAGTTGCACATTTTCCGGCGGTCAAAGAAATGATCATCGCTAGCCAGCTTGCAACGCCTATATGTCCGAATTGTTTCACTTCACGGTATTCCACGTTATCGCCGGACCGTGGCAGCTTATTCACTTCAAGATTCTCGCAAGTTTTCAAGAAGCTATGGGGACTCATTTATCTTTCAAGATCGCCTTTCATCCGCAGTCTCAAGGGCAAGTTGAACGTGTCAACCAAATTCTCAAGACATGCTTCGAGCTTGTGTCGCTTTCATTCGCAAGAAATGGGAGGAATCTCTCCCGATGCTGAGTTCTCTTATAATAATAGCTATCAAGCTAGTCTCAAGATGGCCCCTTCAAGTGTTATATGGACGAAAAGTGCCGAACCCTCCGAACTGGTCGAAATCGGGAACGCCCACTCTTCGTCCGGATATTATCCAACATGCCAAGAACAAGTCCGCATTATTCGCGAGAATCTCAAGACCGCTCGACGGCAACAAAAGAGTAATTATGACCGCTATCACAAGGACATGGTCTATCAACTCGCGAAAAGGCCTATCTTCGCATTACACCAATGAAGGGTGCTCACCGCCGATCAAGGGCGTTAGCTCTCGCTATATTGGCCCATTCACTATTCTCGAAAGGCGTGGAAAAGTGGCTTATCAACTGGAGCTTCCGTCGAACCTTTCTCGTGTTCACGATGTGTTCCACGTGTCCCAACTCCGACGCTGCTTCAAGGACCCAATCCGAGCAAGGACCATGAAGTGCTCGAATTGCAACAAGACCTCTCCTATAAAGAGCATCCGGTCCGCATTCTCGACCAAGCTGAACGCCGCACACGTCAGAAGGCGATCAAGTTTCTCAAAGTCCAGTGGTCGAATCACTCTGAAGATGAAGCCACCTGGGAACGCGAGGATCGTCTTCGAGATGAATATCCCGCACTCTTTCCTTCTACCTCCTAAATCTCGGGACGAGATTTCTTGTAGTGGAGGAGATTTGTAACACCCGGATGATTAATGAACAGTAATCACCCCGGTTACTGTGCCAAACCTCTCTTTGATTCGAACCCGTTCTAAAACAAAATCAAAACAAAAGCAAACGATAAAAAGTTTCAAAACCAGAACTAAAAATGTTCGGGGGTTGTCTAAAATAGCAAACCTAATTATGGTGGGTGCACTAATTTTGTAAAATGCTTTGGCATTTTAAATAAACTAAAAACAGAAAAGAAAAATAAGAAAAGAAAAGAAAACAAAAAAGAGAGGAGGAAAACCCCTCGCCCAGCCCAGCCCTCCCCACCTGCCCCTCGCCCCGCCCATTCTCTGGCCGCCCAAGAGCCCCACCACTTAACCCCACCCCCGCTGCCAAACCCTAGCCGCCCCACTCTTCCCCCACGCGCCCCACCCTGCTCCTCTCCTGCCCTCGCCTGATCCAGATCGGGCGAGACCCCCACTGCCTCCCGGCGGCCCCACCCCCACCGCCTCGGACCCCCCTCCTCCTCCTCTCCACCGGGGTCCCTCCTCCCTCCTCGCTTCCATCGCATGCAAGACGCCGCTGAACCACCCCCTCCCGACGCCAAGACGCTACTCCCACCCCTCCTCGCGGTCACTGCCGACCTCCACCGCGCCCGCCTCCCTAGACCCGGCAGACTTCTGTGAGCTCGCCCCCGACGCTGCTCCTCTCTCCTCCTTCGAATCATGCCAACCACTCTGCCGTCGCCTGGCGCCCGCCCCCGACCTCCATGAGCCCGCCTCCCCCTGCTTTTCCTCTCCTCCGCGCCTTTAACGCGCCGCCGCACCCCTGCCACCAATCCCCCGCCCTTCCGACGCCTCCGGCGCCTGCACTTTCGGCGGCCGCCTGAACCCCATCATGTTTCAAGACGGCGCCACCACCCCCTCTGCCACGCCATCGCCCGCCCCGCCTGTCAGCCTCGATCGCCAGCGCCTCGCCTGGCCGCCACCACCTCGCCGTGGCTGCGGCCCCGGTCACAGCTGTGGCCTCGGCCGCCTGACCTCATATTGGCTCAGCAAGGCACAGGCCACAAGCCTCTCCTCAGCGCCTAACTGCATCGCCACGCGCTGCCTGCTTCGCTTCTGGGCCACATGACATGGGGCCCCACCCCCAAAGAACGGTTTTTATTAAGACAGGAATAAAAATAAAATGAAAATGAATTAAAACTAATTAACTAACTAATTAATTAAGTAATTAATTAATCCTAATCACTAATTAACCTAATTAACTAATGTTAATTAACTCGATTAGGTTAATTAGATATTAGAGAATGACATGCGGACCCACTGTCAGAGGTTGACTACCAACCCTGTTGATCGCTGATGTCAAGATGACATCATGCTGATGTCATAAATGCCTTTTCAAATTAATTAAATTCCGTAAATTAATAAAATCTTTTAAAATCATATCTTTTAATCCGTAATCCGATTAAAATATTTTCAACATGAAAGTTACTCGTAACGACGAGATTTAATCCGATACGCAATTCGCTCGGCCCACCACACACCCCTAACCTATCGAACCTGCAAATTTTCCCCTTCGCCTTCCGCTCAAAAACTCCTAAACACCGGAATATTTTCCTGATGTTTTTCCCCTAACCAAGACTTTCATACCACGTTAGGGCACGCCTTAGCATCGCTTCTTGACATGTCATGCATCGATATGCATCTGCTTACTTTGTATTCATTGTTTCTTCCCTCTTCTCCTAGACTATTTAGACCGACGCCGCACTGCCGGCTTCGACTACGGTGTTGACGACCCTCTCTCTTGCCGAGCAACCAGGCAAGCCCCCTTGATCACCAGATATCGCCTACTCTTTTCTACACTGCTTGCATTAGAGTAGTATAGCATGTTACTGTTTTCGATACTCCTATACCGCCGCATAGCCTCGTCCTTGTAACTTCATTGTTACCTTACCGCAATCCTATATGCTTAGTATAGGATGCTAGTACTTTCATCTCGTGGCCCTACATTCTTGTCCGTCTCGCCGTGTATATTATCGGGCCGTGATCACTGGAGGTGATCACGGTATATACTATATACTTATACATGATACATGTGGAGACTAAAGTCGGGTCGGCCGATGGAGCACCATGAGTGGATCTTTTTGTATGAGCGACAGGCAGGTTGAGACCGCCTAGAGAGAGGTGGGCCTGTTCGTTCGGGCGCTCATGTTACTTAACACGCTTAACGAGGTCTTGGTATTTGATCTGGGTTGGCTACGAGCTTATACGCACTAACCATCTACGCTGGAGTAGTTATGGGTATCCCGCGCCGTGGTATCACCAAGTACTTCAGACGTCAAGGACGGAGCGGCGGCGCCGGATTGGACCGAACGCCTGATGGGCTAGGTCTGCTCGCCACAGACGTTAACGCAGGTGTGCTTCGTCGGCGATGGGCCTGCACCTGCGCGCTTAGGTTTAGACCGCGTGTTGGCCTCTCACAGCCTAGGTGGGCTGCGACGTGTTGATCTTACGCGCCGGGCATGACCCCGAAAGTGTGTCCGCCAAATGGGATCAAGCGTGCTGGGTAAGATGGTGCACCCCAGCAGGAAGTTAATCTATTCGGATAGCCGTGATCTTCGTAATGTGACGACTTGGAGTTGTACCTTGAGCTTATGACAACTAGAACCGGATACTTGATAAAACACACCCTTCCAAGTGCCGATATAACCGTGGTCGCCTCGCCGTGGATATGAGCAGGGATCGCTGGCAGGATTATTGCTATATGATGTTACTTGGAGGACTTCCGCTTGTCCTCTTCACCGTTGCAAGACCGGTGTCCGTGGTTTAGTCTTCGTAAGACTAGCTATCCCTCTTAATTTCGCATTCTCAGCTCAGTCCACCGATATGGCCTTTACACATATATCCATGCATATGTAGTGTAGCTCCTTGCTTATGCAGTACTTTGGATGAGTACTCACGGTTGCCTTGTTCCCTTTCCCCTACCTCTACTCGATTGCTACAACCAGCACGATGGAGCCTGTGAGCGACGCCACCGCCACGCATTTACTACTACTCTGGAGGCGCCTACTACTACGCAGCAGCCCACGACGACGCACCAGAGTGACCTAGGAGGATCCTGTGCAGAGGCCTGCTCCTCTTCGATCTCAGATCCCAGCTTTGTGCTAGCCATCTTATGGCACCTTGTTTAACTTATGTCCGTATCAGATATTGTTGCTTCCACGACTCGCCTATGATCGAGCACTTGTATTCGAGCCCTCGAGGCCCCGGCTTGTATTATGATGCTTGTATGACTTATTTTATTTGTAGAGTTGTGTTGTGATATCTTCCGTGAGTCCTCGATCTTGATCGCATACATTTGCGCATGATTAGTGTACGATTAAATCGGGCGCACACAAGCTTACACTAAGCATACGTCAGTCTGGTACACAAGATTGCATACATGATAGAGCCTATGGCTCAAGCATAGGGAACATCTTTCATTTTCTCTCTATCTTCTCATTGTGGTCGGGCATTGAGTCCTGACTCAATCTTACACCTTGTAATACAGTAAAAACCTTTCTTTGCTCGATCCATTTTGAACTTCTTCAAAACTTTATCAAGGTATGTGCTTTGTGAAAGTCCAATTGCCGCCTTGATCTATCTCTATAGATCTTGATGCCCAATATGTAAGCAGCTTCACCGAGGTCTTTCATTGAAAAACTTTTATTTAAGTATCCTTTATGCTATCCAGAAATTCTATATCATTTCCAATCAACAATATGTCGCCCACATATAATATCGTAAATGCTACAGAGCTCCCACTCACTTTCTTGTAAATACAAAGCTTCTCCAAAAGTCTCAGATAAACCATATGCTTTGATCACACTATCAAAGCGCTTATTCCAACTCCGAGAGGCTTGCACTGCACCATAAATTGATCGTTGAGCTTGCACACTTTGTTAGCACCCTTTGGATCAACAAAACCTTCTGTTGCATCATATACAACTCTTCTTCTAGAAATCCATTCAAGAATGCAGTTTTACATCCATTTGCCAAATTTCATAATCATAAAATGCGCAATTGCTAACATGATTCGACAGACTTAAGCATCGCTACGGGTGAGAAAGTCTCATCGTAGTCAACCCCTTGAACTTGTCGAAAACCTTTTGCAACAAGTCGAGCTTTGTAGACAGCTACATTACCATCGGCGCTTCTTCTTCTTAAAGATCCATTTATTCTCAATGGCTTGCCGATCATCGGCAAGTCAACCAAAGTCCATACTTTGTTCTCATACATGGATCCCATCTCAGATTTCATGGCTTCCAGCCATTTCATGAATCTGGGCTCACCATCGCTTCTTCATAGTTTGTAGGTTCGCCATGGTCAAGTAACATGACTTCCGAATAGGATTACCGCACCACTGTGCGTGATTTTACTCGTTGACCCACGGTTCAGTGAGTAACTTGATCTCAAGCTTCATGATCATCATCATTAGTTTCCTCACTAATTGGTGTAGTTGTCACAGAACCGCTTTGTGATGAACTACCTTCCAATAAGGGAGTAGATACGCTTATCTCATCAAGTTCTACTTTCCTCCCACTCACTTCTTTCGAGAGAAACCTTTCTAGAAAGGATCCGAATTTAGCAACGAAAACCTTGCCTTCAGATCTGTGATAGAAGGTGTACCCAATAGTCTCCTTTGGGTATCCTATGAAGACACATTCGATTTGGGTTCGAGCTTATCTGGTTGAAGTTTCTTCACATAAGCATTGCAGCCCCAAACTTTAAGAAACGA
>JAHIAM010006472.1:0-88308 GCA_021605205.1 Aegilops longissima | reverse complement strand
GGCTAACGCTGTAGCGCACGCAAGAGCCACGCCAATACCCTAATGATGGGAGGAATACCAAATGAGTTAGCCGAGGACCTTCGAGAGCTATGTTTGGAAATAGTTCTCAGAGGCTATGTAGCAACATTGAGATTCAGTCTACATCGATGGACAAAATCAGAAGCCCAAAAGGCGAGATAAGGAAGTTGTCTCTATAAAGGAGAAAATGAGCAAAGGAAAAGCTAAAGGATTTCGTGAGGATGAGCACGATACCCTATGGTTTGAGGACCGTGTTTATGTGCCAAATAACCCGGAGATCGTGAAGTTGATTTTGCAAGAAGCCCATGAATCACCCTATTCGATTCACCCAGAAATACCAAGATGTATTTGGACTTGAAGAATACTTTTCTCGTGGACCGAATGAAGAAGGATATTATGGAATATGTAGCAGTTTATGGCGTATGTCGAGAGTAAAGGCGAACATCGTAAGTCAGCAGGATTATTACAACCATTGCCGATAATTCCGAATGGAAGTGGATAAACTAGGCATGGATTTCATCACAGTTTGCCAAAGACTGTCTCGTGATATGACCATTTGGGTTATAGTCGACCATTGACGGTTGTAGTCATTTCATTCCAAATAAGACCACCTATAGCAGTGCTAAGTTGGCAAAGATATACATGACTAGAATTGTGTGTTTACACGGAGTTCCGAGGAGTATCGACGATAGAGGAACCCAATTTACCTCAAAGTTTTGGAACCAGCTTGCACGAAACATTGGGAACTGTGACGAATTCAGCAAGCTTTCCACCCACAAAATGGCATGGATGACCGAGAGTCAATCAGATTTTGGAGGATATGCTGAGAGCTTGTGCATTAGATTATGGATCTAGTTGGGATGATAATTTGTCAGATGCAGAATTTTCTTATAACAACAGCTACTAAACCAACTTGAAGATGGCACCTTTCGAGGCTCAGATGGAAGGAGATGCAGACACCTGTTGTCATGGGACTTTGAAACCGAGATCGCCAATTGTTTGGACCAGATTTGATTAAGGGAGTCTGAGTTAGGTTAAATTGATTCGAGATAGGCTCAAGGTAGCCCAGTCCAGACATGTAAGAGCTGATGGTGATTCAAAGCGCAAGGTATTGAGTATGAAGTTGGAGACGAGTATATCTTAGAGTATCCCCGCTTCGAGGAGTTAAACGCTTTGGAGTTAAAGGAAAATTAGCACTCCACGCTTCGTTGGACCGTGATAAGATTTTGCAACGCATGGGAGAAGTTGCTTATAAGCTGGAATTGCCAGAGGGACTGTCAGAGTTCATGATGTATTCCATGTTTCACGCCTGGAAGAAATGTCACCCGAGATAGTAGAGATACCGCTTAAGAGACACAAAGTACACCGAAGCAATTCAAATGAAGGACGACTTAACATATGAGGAAAACCAGTCAAGATCTCTCGATTATGCCAGCAGAGTTACTCGCGTATAAGGTTATCAAGTTTTGCAAGGTTTGAGTGAGCCACCACAATCAAGATGAAGCCACCGGGAAAGAGAGGAAGATTTGCTCAAGGACCACGCCACCTATTTTCTAGTTAACCCAATCTCGAGGGCTAGATTCATCTTATAGAGGTTTGTAACATCCCAAATTTTCAATTTGGAATGTTATACATTGTCATCATGCATATCATATTTTCTTGCATTTTCCGATCCTAGAAAATTTCACGCAACTCAAGGACCCTCGGAGAGAGTTCGAGATTTCATTATTTTCATATTTGGGTTTTCTCAAATTTTGAAAATAGGTCATTTGATTTATTTATTTATCTGCATATATTTTTCCAATAATAAAAAATAAGAGAGGAATAATATGACTTTCCCAACATTTAGGAAAATGAAGATTTAATAAATAAATCAATTTTTGGTTTTTCAAGTTTATTTGCTTTAGAAAAAAAAGAGTATTTTAAAATATGCATTTTGGCCCCGGATTAAAGTTCATTTTGTTCACTCATTTTTATGAGTCGGGAAAATTAATTTTGTTTAATTTGGAGTTCGCTTTGGATTTATTTTAATTTCGCTTTCGCTTTTTGTTTAAAATACCACACGCCTCACTCTGGGCTAGGGCCCACTGCCCAAATTTTTTCCTCACATACCACACAAGATAGGCTGGCCTGGGCCGTATGAGTCCGAGGAGGATTCTCCTCCAACTGGCTTGCCCCTCCCAAGCTACTCTCCCCGCTTATATACCCCTCACCCCCTCTCCTCCCCTGCCGCTGCTGCCTCTAACCTCAGATGCTTTATACGCACGCCACGCTGTCAGCCGCTTCACATCACATTTCTGCCATCACACTCCCGCTTTCGTCTACTGAGCTCTCGAGACCCGCCACACTACGGAGGTAGCCACTCACACACCTCTGGTCCGGGTTTTGTTTTTAAACCATCCATTTTTTTTCGTTGTTTTAAAAAACCTTAGATCGGTTTATTTTTTCTCGATGAAGTTAATTAGTGAACGCTCACCGATTCGCTCGTTTCTAATGAACGCTCACCGTTAGTTTCGCTAACGAACGTCTGCTCATTTAACCGTCGTTGCCTTTCTTTAATCGATTTAATCCGCTATTTTCCGATCTCGATTTCCGATCCAATCTTCGAATCCGTTTATTTTCTCGCCGATTATCGAATCAGGTGATTCAAGCGCCTGGAGTTTCGTTCAAACCGCCGCCCGATTAATCCACTTAAACAAATTTTTGCTACTGTAAAATTTGACCTAGTTTCAAATTGCTAAAACCGAAGTCGCTTTTCTTTCGACATTCGACTTTCGCTGTTTTATTTGATTCGATTTTTTGCAACCGTGGTTCTTAAGTTGAACTTTCTGGTTAGATCTTTTATTCGAGATTTTCCCTGCATTAGATGAGTACTTATTGTATGCTTGTTGTTTGTCTCAAGTAGATCACCCGGAGTGCGCTTGTTACTTCGAGTCTCTAGGTTTCGTGATCGTCAAGAAGGCAAGTAACACTTGATCATACCTTTTCTACTACCCAGCTTTATGCATTAGTTCCAAATCCTCAAACCCTTGCATGTTTAGGATCTAATTAAATTGTGGGATGGGAAGTAGATTGAGGTAGTACCTATTAAACCTTGGGAGTTACTTCTACGTTTGCTTATTATGCCATGCTATGCCAGTAGACGTGGATTGGGTGAGTGAATATCCATGACAGATGTGAGATTGTTAATTAATGGTTTATCTAAGGTGGCAACTTAAACACACATCCGGGTGGATTGAGGCACCTGGGTTTCTATCAGACTTGCCTGTTTTTCTTAGGACCGCCACCTGTGCTCTAAGGGATCATAAGATTATTCAAACTAGAAACTTCCGTGTAGCCACAAGCCAATATGGGCTCGCATAATGAGTGTTGTGCTAACTCTTACATGTAGGCTAGCTGATGTAGGGGATGTAGGTTGGTACGGTTCACCCACATGTAAGGTGCTAGTGCTTCTCAAAGACTGTGGTCTCGGCCATCCGTGTCTCAAACACCATGAAAAGCGAGAACCAAACGGAGGCGATCGAGTCTTGTGGGGAAAAGTGCTAAACCTCCGCAGAGTGTATAAACTAATCATGATTAGCCGTGTCCCTCGTTATGGACGCCTTGAGTATCTAGTAATTGAATATCATGTATCTCATCATGTTACTTCTAATTAATGTTATTGGGTTTTTAATGAGTACTTTTAATTGGGATTGAGGATGTCAATAACCATTCTCAATGTTTAACAACCACTATGATAGTTAAACAAAATTATTCCTTTGCAGAGGGAAAAATTAGCTTTATGCAAAATCAGAATCAGAGAGCTTTTCCACCAGCCATATATGCATGTAGTATAGGCTTATTCCTTTATTTCTCTCTATGTGTTACATTGCCAAAGATATTCCATGTGTCGACCTGCTCGGCTGCAACTTCTCATGTTGCGCACTTTTCGCATTTACTTGAGTAAGGTGCTTTAGGTCGTGGTTCTATACTCATGATGCCGCTGGAGTTGATGGACTCACTTGTCTTCCAAGCCTTCCGCTGTTATTGCTATTAGATGGCCTTAAGCCATATTTATTGTAATAAGTCCTCTTTGGACAACGCAGTAATGAGTGTGTGATTGCTACTCGTTATAAATCCTTCAAGCATCGTGTGGTGTCAAGATTACTTATCCAGGATGACACTGAGCACAGAGACTTGATCCCTTCTGGTCGGGTCGCTACAATTTGCCATTTGCCTCTCGCTTTCCTCTCCCCACTTCACCCTTGCCATTTTATTCGCCTCTCTTTCCATTTGCCTTTTTTGCCCGCCTCTTGTTTGCTCGTGTTGGATTGCTTGCTTGTCACGATGGCTCAAGATAATACCAAATTGTGTGACTTCACCAATACTAACAACAATAATTTCTTTAGCACCGATTGCTCTTCTTACCAATACTGAATTTTGCGTAAATCAATATCTTTGTTGAATCTTGTCATGAAAGATCAATTCACCGCCTTCCTAGTGAAGATGCCGCTACCCATCTAAATAGCTTCGTTGATTTGTGTGATATGCAAAATAAGAAAGATGTGGATAATGATATTGTTAAATTGAAGCTATTCCTTTTGCTTAGAGATCGTATAAAGCTTGGTTTTCGCCTTTGCCTAAAATAGTATTGATTCTTGGAATAAGTGCAAAGATGCTTTTATCTCTAAGTATTTTCCTCCCGCTAAGATCATCTCTTAGAAACGATATTATGAATTTTAAGCAACTTGATCATGAACATGTTGCACAAGCTTGGGAGAGGATGAAATTAATGATAACGTGAATTGCCCTACACATGGTTTGAATTTGTGGGTGATTATACAAAAATTTATGCCGATTGAATTTTTCTTCTAGAAATCTTTTAGATTCGCCGCTGGAGGCACTTTTATGGAAATCACTTTAGGACAAGCTACTAAACTCCTAGATAATATTATGGTTAATTATTCTCAATGGCACAATCGAAAGATCTACTAATAAAAAAGTGCATGCGATAGAAGAAATTAATGTTTTGAGGGAAATATGGATGAACTTATGAAATTATTTACTACTAAGAGTGTTTCTTCCGATCCTAATGATATGCCTTTGTCTACTTTGATTGAGAATAATAATGAATCTATGGATGTGAATTTTGTTGGTTTGAATAATTTTGGTAACAACGCCAGATAGAGGAAACTTTAATCCTAGGCCTTATCCTAGTAATTCCTCTAATAATTATGGTAATTTCTATAACAATTTTATGGAAATTTTAATAAGATGCCTTCTGAATTTGAGACTAGTGTTAAAGAATTTATGAATTCGAAAAGAATTTCAATGTTTTGCTTGAAGAAAATTGCTTAAAGTTGATGAATTGGCTAGGAACGTTGATAGAATTTCTCTTGATGTTGATTCTTTGAAACTTAGATCTATTCCACCTAAGCATGATATCAATGAGTCTCTCAAATCCATGAGAATTTCCATTGATGAGTGCAAAGAAAGAACCGCTAGGATGCGTATAAGAAAGATTGCTTTGTAAAAGCGTGTTCTTCTAGTTTCTATGAAAATAAAGATGAAGATATAAAAGTTATTGATGTGTCCTATTAAATCTTTGTTTTGCAATATGAATCTTGATAATGATGGACTGAATATGATCCACCTTACCTAGAAGGCGCTTTCTAAAAATTTGAGTTTTCAGATCTTGATGCTAAAATCGATAAAGGTGGGATTGAAGAGATCAAACATTAGATATTAATGAACCCACTATTTTGGATTTCAAGTAATTTA
This sequence comes from Aegilops longissima, assembly GCA_021605205.1. Taxonomy (NCBI): domain Eukaryota; kingdom Viridiplantae; phylum Streptophyta; class Magnoliopsida; order Poales; family Poaceae; genus Aegilops; species Aegilops longissima. Next base: position 82,530 of record JAHIAM010006472.1, on the reverse strand, counting down.
ATTATGATAATTTCTCTTGATAGATTGTATTTCCTTGTTGCAATCCGTATAAATTCTCCTCATGCTTATAGTCAAAATAAAGCCTTTACCAAACATATCATTGATGCTTTGATGCAATCTTATGAAGAAAAACTTGAGTTGGAAGTTTCTATCCCTAGAAAACTTTATGATGAGTGGGAACCTACTATTAAAATTAAAATTAAAGATCATGAATTCTACGCTCTATGTGATTTGGGTGCTAGTGTTTCCACGATTCCAAAGACTTTGTGCGATTTTTGCTAGGTTTCCATGATTTTGATGGTTGTTTTAAACTTGCACCTTTATGGATTCCACTATTAAGAAACATATGGGAAGAATTAATGATGTTCTTATTGTTTCAAATAGGAATTATGTGCCCAGATATTTTATTGTTCTTGACATAGATTGCAATCCTTCATGTCCTATTATTCTTGGTAGACCTTTCCTTAGAACGATTGATGCAATTATTGATATGAAGGAAGGGAATATTAGATTCCAATTTTCGTTAAGGAAAGGCATGGAACACTTCCCTAGAAAGAAAATAAAATTACCATATGAATCTATCATGAGAGCCACTTATGGATTGCCTACCAAAGATGGCAATACCTAGATCTATCCTTGCTTTTATGCCTAGCTAGGGCGTTAAACGATAGCGCTTGTTGGGAGGCAACCCAATTTTATTTTTTAGTTTTTGCTTTTTGCTTATGTTTAGAATAAATCTTTGATCTAGCCTCTGGTTAGATGTGTTTTATGTTTTAATTAGTGTTTGTGCCAAGTTAAACCTATAGGATCTTCTTGGATGATAGTTATTTGATCTTGCAGAAAATCCTTAAACTTTCTGTTCACTAAAATAATTGTTAAAAATCACCAGAATGTGATGAAATATTGATTCCAATTGCTGCTGATCAATAAACAAATTTTCTAGGTCGTCCTATTTTAGCTAAATTTTTGAGTTCCAGAAGTTTATGCTATAGATTACTACAGACTGTTCTGTTTTTGACAGATTCTGTTTTTCGTGTGTTGTTTGCTTATTTTGATGAATCTATGGCTAGTAAAAGAGTTTATAAACCATATAGAAGTTGGAATACAGTAGGTTTAACACAAATAGAAATAAATAATGAGTTCATTACAGTACCTTGAAGTGGTATTTTGTTTTCTTTCGCTAACGGAGCTCATGAGATTTTCTGCTGAGTTTTGTGTTGTGAAGTTTTCAAGTTTTGGGTGAAAGATTTGATGGATTATGGAACAAGGAGTGGCAAGAGCCTAAGCTTGGGATGCCCAATGCACCCCAATATAATCTAAGGACACCTAAAAGCCAAAGCTTGGGGATGCCCCGGAAGGCATCCCCTCATTCGTCTACTTCCATCGGTAACTTTACTTGAGCTATATTTTTATTCACCACATGATATGTGTTTTGCTTGGAGCGCCTTGTATTATTTGAGTCTTTATTTGTTAGTTTAACACAATCATCCTTGTTGTACACACTTTTTGAGAGACACACATGATTTGGAAATTATTAGAATACTCTATGTGCTTCAGTTATATCTTTTGAGTTATATAGTTTTGCTCTAGTGCTTCACTTATATCTTTTAGAGCACGGTGGTGGATTTGTTTTATAGAAACTATTGATCTCTCATGCTTCACTTATATAATTTTGAGAGTCTTAAAATAGCATGGCAATTTGCTTTAATTAATATCATGAAAAATTTGATGCTTGATAATTGTTTTGAGATATAAAGGTGGTAATATCATAGTTGTGCTAGTTGAGTAATTGTGGAATTGAAAATACATGTGTTGGAGTTTGTGATTCCTAGTAGCATGCACGTATGGTGAATCGTTATGTAACAAAGTCGGAGCATGAAGTATTTGTTGATTGTCTTCCTTTGTGTGGCGGTCGGGATCGCGATGGTTAACTCCTACCAAGCCTTCCCTAGGAGCATGCGTAGTACTTTGCTTCGAGGGCTAATAAATTTTGCAATAAGTATATGAGTTCTTTATGACTAATGTGAGTCCATGGATTATACGCACACTTACCTTTCCACAATTTTTCTAGCCTCTTCGGTATCACTGTGATTGCCCTTTCTCACCTTGAGAGTTGGTGCAAACTTCACGGTGCATCCAAACCCCGTGATATGATACGCCTATCACACATAAACCTCCTTATATCTTCCTCAAAACAGCTACCATACCTACCTATTATGGCATTTCCATAGCCATTCCGAGATATATTTCCATGCAACTTTCCACTGCTTTCATTCATCATGACACACTCCATTTTTGTCATATTGCTTTGCATGATCATGTAGTTGATATAGTATTTGTGGCAAAGCCACCATTCATAATTTTTTCATACATGTCACTCTTTGATTCATTGCATATCCCGACACCTCCGTGAGGCATTCATATAGAGTCATATTTTGTTCTAAGTATTGAGTTGTAATTCATGAGTTGTAAGTAAATAAAAGTGTGATGATCATCATTATTAGAGCATTGTCCCAAGTGTGGAAAGGATGATGGAGACTATGATTCCCCACAAGTCGGGATGAGACTCGTGACTAAAAAAGAGGCCACAAAAAAAGAGAAAAAGGCCCAAATAAAAAAAAGAGAAAAGAGAGAAGGACAATGTTACTATCCTTTTCCACACTTGTGCTTAAAAGAAGCATCGTGGTCTTCATAATAGAGAGTCTCTCATTTTGTCACTTTCATATACTAGTGGGAAATTTCATTATAGAACTTGGCTTGAATATTCCAATGATGGGCTTCCTCAAATGACCGAGGTCTTCGTGAGCAAGCAAGTTGGATGCACACCCACTTAGTTTCTTTTTGAGCTTTATACACTTATAGATCTAGTGCATCCGCTTGCATGGCAATCCCTACTCCTCGCATTAACATCAATTGATGGGAATCCCATAGCCCGCTGATTAGCCTCGTTGATGTGAGAGTTTCTCCTTTTTGCCTTCCCACATAACCCCTACCATTATACCTTATTCCACCATAGTGCTATATCCATGGCTTGCGCCATGTATTGCGAAGAGTTGAAAAGGTCGAAGCGCTGAAAGTATGAATCAATTGCTTGGCTAAACCGGGTCGATATGATATGAATATCTTGTGTGGGGAAGATGGAGCATAGCCGCACTATATGATTTTTTAGGATAACTTGCTTTGGCTATGTTATTTTGATAAGACATAATTGCTTACTTAGTATGCTAGAAATATTATTATTTTTATGTCAACATTAAACTTTTATCTTGAATCATATCAAATCTGAACATTCATTGCCACAATAAGAAGAATTATATTGAAATTATGCCAAGTAGCATTCCACATCAAAATTTATTTTTACCATTTACCTACTCAAGGACGAAAGCAGGAATTAAGCTTGGGGATGCTTGATACGCCTCCAACGCATCTATAATTTTTTTATTGTTCCGTGCTATATTATATTCTGTTTTGGACATTATTGGGCTTTATTATACACTTCTATATTATTTTGGGACTAACCTATTAAGCGGAGGCCCAACCTTAATTGCTGTTTTTTGCCTATTTCGTAGTTTCGCAGAAAAAGAATATCAAACGGAGTCCAAACGAATGAAACCTTCGGGAACGTGATTTTCGAACTAATGTGATCCACAGGACTTGGACCCCACGCCAAGACATCAACCAGAGGGCACGAGGTAGGGGGCGCCACCCCCCTAGGCGCACCTCCACCCTCGTGGCCCCTATTGCTCCAATCGACATACTCCTTCCTCCTATATATACATATGCATTTCCAAACTACCAGACACGGAGACAAAACCTAATTCCATCTGCTACAACCTTCTATACTTGTGAGATCCCATCTTGGGGCCTGTTCCTGAGTCTGCTTGAGGGGGCATCAATCACGAGGGCTTCTACATCAACACCATAGCCTCTCCAATGATGTGTGAGTAGTTTACCTCAGACCTTCGGGTCCATAGTTATTAGCTAGATGGCTTTTCTCTTTTTGGATCTCAATACAATCTTCTCCCTCTCTCGTGGAGATCTATTTGATGTAATCTTCTTTATGTGTGTTTGTTGAGACCGATGAATTGTGGGTTTATGATCAAGTTTATCTATGAACAATATTTGAATCTTCTCTGAATTCTTTATGTATGATTGGTTATCTTTGCAAGTCTCTTCAATTATTAGTTTGGTTTGGCCTACTAGATTGATCTTTCTTGCAATGGGAGAAGTGCTTAGCTTTGGGTTCAATCTTATGTGTCCTTTCCCAAAGGATGAGAGGGGCAGCAAGGCACGATTGTATTGTTGCCATTGAGGATAACAAGATGGTGTTTATATCATATTGCATGAGTTTATCCTCAACATCATGTCATCTTTCTTAAAGCATTACTCGTTCTTATGAACTTAATACTCTAGATGCATGTTGATAGTGGTCGATGTGTGGAGTAATAGTAGTAGATGCAGGCAGGAGTCGATCTACTTGTCTCTTGACGTGATGCCTATATACATGACCATACCTAGATATTCTCATAACTATGCTCAATTCTGTCAATTGCTCAACAATAATTTGTTCACCCACCGTAAATACTTATGCTCTTGAGAGAAGCCACTAGTGAAACCTATGGCCCCCGGGTCTATTTTCCATCATATTAATCTTCCAACACTTAGTTATTTTTATTGCCTTTATTTTACTTTGCATCTTTATCATAAAATACCAAAAATATTATCCTATCATATCTATCGATCTCACTCGTAAGTGACCGTGAAGGGATTGGCAACCCCTTTATTGCGCTGGTTATCAGGATTTATTTGTTTGTGTAGGTGCGAGGGACTCAGCGTGGCCTCCTACTAGATTGATACCTTGGTTCTCAAAACCGAGGGAAATACTTACGCTACTTTGTTGCATCACCCTTTCCTCTTCAAGGGAAAACCAACGCAGTGCTCAAGAGGTAGCAATGACCCCGTGGTCGATGATGGGCCGCTGCCACGGGCGATCGACTTGGGGTGGAGATTGACGACGACCACCTCCTCCTTAGGGATGCGGTGGTGGAGCTGGTGATAGCTGATACGCCTCCATCAGATCTACTTTTCCAAACACTTTGCCCTTGTTTTGGACTCTAACTTGTATGATTTGAATGGAACTAACCCTGACCGACGCTGTTTTTAGCAGAATTGCCATGATGTTGTTTTATGTGCAGTAAAACAAAAGTTCTCGAATGACTGAAACTCCACGGAACATCTTATAAAAAATAATAAAAATCCTCGCTAAAGATGAAGACCAGGGGCCCACACTCGTCCACGAGGGTGGGGCGCGCCTCCCGGGCGCGCCTACCTCGTGGACCCTCGAGACCTTCCGATGCCAACTCTAACTCTATATATTGGCTTTCGAGATAAAAAATCAGAGAGAAGAAATCATCACGCTTTACGATATGGAGCCGCCGCCAAGCCCTAAAACCTCTCGGGAGGGCTGATCTCGAGTCCGCTCGGGCTCCCGGAGAGGGGATTCGTCGTCAGTCATCATCAACCATCCTCCATCACCAATTTCATGATGCTCACCGCCGCGTGAGTAATTCCATCGTAGGCTTGCTGGACGATGATGGGTTGGATGAGATTTATCATGTAATCGAGTTAGTTTTGTTAGGGTTTGATCCCTAGTATCCACTATGTTCTCGAGATTGATGTTGCTATGACTTTGCTATGCTTAATGCTTGTCACTAGGGCCCGAAAAGCCATGATTTCAGATCTGAACCTATTATGTTTTCATGAATATATGTGTGTTCTTGATCCTATCTTGCAAGTCTATAGTCACCTATTATGTGTTATGATCCGACAACCCCAAGTGACAATAATCGGATACTTCTCGTGATGACCATAGTTTGAGGAGTTCATGTATTCACTATGTGCTAATGCTTTGTTCCGTTCTCTATTAAAAGGAGGCCTTAATATCCCTTAGTTTCATTAGGACCTCGCTGCCACGGAGGGTAGGACAAAAGATGTCATGCAAGTTCTTTTCCATAAGCACGTATGACTATATTCGAATACATGCCTACATTACATTGATGAATTGAAGCTAGTTCTGTGTCACCCTATGTTATGATCATTACATTGTGAACCGTGATCCGCATAATTATCCATCACCGATCCAATGCTTACGAGCTTCCATCTACTAGTTTATGTTTATTTACTTTCCGTTGTTATCGTTATAATCATTACAAAATACCAAAAATATTACTTTTGCTTCCATTACTTTTGTTACCGTTATCACTACTATCGACATTTTGCTACTAAATACCTTGCTGCAGATATTAAGTTATCCAGTGTGGCTGAATTGACAACTCAGTTGCTAATACTTGAGAATATTCTTTGGCTCCCTTGTGTCGAATCAATAAATTTGGGTTGAATACTCTACCTCGAAAGGTATTGCGATCCCCTATACTTGTGGGTTATCAAGACTAATTTCAAGCGCTGCTGTCGAGCATAGCTCTATTCTTTGAGTCACTTGGAATTTATATCTGCTGGACACTATGAAGAACTTGAAAGACGCTAAGACAAAAATTTATCCCTCAACTATGAGGGAGGTAAGGAACTGCCATCTAGCTCGCACTTGATTCACCTTCTATTATGAGTAAGCTTATACACCTAAACCTCGCTTCTACTATTCGCTCGATATGTCGATGTTATTGATGATGCCACTTCGCTATGCATGATACTTATGATGAAACTACTTCTATGCTTGATACTACTGTGCCCCTTGGTGAATTTCTTGATGAACAAATTTGTAGGTCTAGAGAGAGAGAAACTATTGAAACTGAGTATGTTGATGAAAGTGATGATGAAGATATGCCTTATTCCCGAGGGTTATCTTTTGATATGGAATCTTCTCGCAGCTATTTTTGCCTTGCCAGATAGATATGAACTTAAGAGGCTGCTAGTTAAATGGAGTAAAGAATCTCTTAGAGACCGAATGAAACCTGACCTCGCTTTTGCTACTTCACCTATTTGTGTTCCCGATAAGGATTATGAATTCTCGTTGATCCCGATATAATTACTTTGGTTGAATCGATCCTTTTCATGGTTATGATTCTCAAACTGTTAGGCACATCTTACTAAATTAAATGATATAGCCACCCTGTTCACTAATGATGAGAGATCTCGCTACTTTTACATCCTTAAAATATTTCCGCTCTCATTAACGGGTGATGCTAAGATATGGTTTAATTCTCTTGATCTTGGTTGTGCGTAGTCCCTGTGATATGATTTATTACTTCCGCTAAATATTTCCCCGCTCATAAGAAACAAGCTGCTTTAAAGGAAATATACAACTTGTGCAAATTGAAGAAGAGAGTCTCCCACAAGCTTGGGGAGGCTTCTCAAGTTACTTAATGCTTTGCCTCGATCATCCTCTTAAGAAAAATGAAATACTTGATATCTTTTATAATGGACTAACCGATGCTTCCAGAGATTACCGATAGTTGTGCTGGTTCTCTTTCAGGAAAGAAAGCCGATGAAGCTGAAATTCTATTGAATAATATGTTGACAAATGAAAATAATTGGGCACTTCCCGAGCCAGCTCCCGAGCCACCATCGAGCCTATTCCTAAACCAACTCAAGAAGAGAGGTGTTCTATTCCTCTCCAAGATATGCAAGAGGCAAAGAAATCTATGAAAGAAAAAGGTATTAAAGCTGAAGATGTTAAGAATTTACCCCTATTGAAGAAATACATGGTCTTAATTTACCGCCTGTTGAAGAAACATATGATCTTGATCCATTACCTATTGAAGAACCTCCTAATCCCGATAACCCGGCTACGTAGTAAAGGTAAATTCTCTCTATAGATTTGATGAAGGTGATATTCTCACTATAAGTCTGCTAGACAATGCTTGGATGAGTTTGATAACTTTATTGTCAAACAAGAAAAATTTAATGCTTATTTTGATAGACAATTGAAATATGATTCCTATATGATTAAACACTTGGGTGATTATATGGCTAATGTTAGATGAACTTAAACTCATTAGCAAACATGCTTCTATGGTTACCACTCAAGTAGAACAAGTACTTAAGGCTCAAAATGATTTGCTCAATGAAATGAATAGTAAGAAAAATGATTATGCTGTTAGAGTGACTACTATAACTGGTAGAATGACTCAGGAACCTTTGTATCCTGAAGGCCACCCTAAGAGAATTGAGCAAGATTCTCAGAGAAATAAAACCGATGTGCCTAGTCCTTCTAAAAGGAAGAAGAAGAAAATGATAGGACTTTGCAAACTTCTAGCTAACCTATTGTCCTGATGTCAAACACAACTGGTAATGAACATGAACATAGTGAAAATGTTAATGATGATGTTCATGAAGATGCTCAACCTAGTAATGACAATGATGTAAAGTTGAACTCATTGTTGATCTTGATAACCCACAATCAAAGAATCAACGTTATGATAAGAGAGACTTTGTTGCTAGGAAACATGGTAAAGAAAGAGAACCATGGGTTCGAAACCCATGCCTTTTCCTCCCAAACCATCCAAGAAAAAGGATGATGAGGATTTTGAGCGCTTTGTTGAAATGATTAGACCTATCTTTTGTGCATGCGATTAACTCGATGTGCTCAAAACAAATCCTTATGCTAAGTATATGAAGGATATGATTACTAATAAGAGAAAGATACCGAAGCTGAAATTTCCACCATGCTTGCTAATTATACTTTTAAGGGTGGAATACCAAAGAAACTTGAGATCCAGAGTACCCACTATACCATGCTCCATTAAAAGAAATTATGTTAAACTGCTTTATGTGATCTTGGAGCCGTGTTAGTGTTATGCCTCTCTTTATATCGCAGACTTGATTTGAAAGTTGACACCTACTGAAATATCTTTGCAAATGGCTGATAAATCAACTGCTATAATTGCCGGTATTTGTGAGGATATGCCTGCTAGGTTGCAAACGCTACTATTTTAACGGACTTTGTTATTCTTGATATTCCCGAGGACGATAGTATGTCTATTATTCTTGGAAGACCTTTTCTAATACTCGCAGGGCTGTTATTGATTGCAACAAAGGCAATGTCACTTTTCATGTTAATTGTAATGAGCATATGGTACACTTTCCGAGGAAACAACCTCAAGTTTATAGTATCAATTCTATTGGAAAATTCCATCGATTATATTAGAGGTTTTGAATTTCCTCTTCCTACTGTCAAGAAGAAATATGATATTCTTATTATAGGGGATGCATATCCCCGCTGAGGTAAATATAGTGCCATTTGAAATTTCTCCGTTCCATGTTAATCGGAATGAGTTTATTAAGACCGATCAACCTTGTTAGTGGATTCCTCTTGATGAGCATGAGACGGATGAAACTAGAAGCACAACCTTCTGTATCTCTTTATACTTTCTGTTATTTAGTTGAAATAAAGTAAAATAGTATTTTTCTGTCTGCTTCTGATTTATCCGCAATATAAAAATATCCCAAAAATAAAAGTCCTCGTAATGCCATGCCAATTTAATATGATTTTTCATAATATTTGAGGATTTATGGTGCAAAATTACCAAGGGGAGCTGCCACTGCCACAAGGGTGGAGGGCGCGCCTACCCCCTCAGGCGCGCCTGCCTCGTGGGCCCACGGTGACCCTCCTCCACTTATTCCTGCACCCATCCTCTTCTTCTTCCTCCCACAAACACGAATAACCAGCTCAAACATGAGTTCCACTTCGCTGCTATGATTTTCGATCTCTTTGCTCAAATCACCTCTCACAAAACTGCTTGGGGAGATTGTTCCTTGGTATGTGACTCCTCCATTGGTCCAATTAGTTTTTGTTCTAGTGCTTTATTCATTGCAAATTTGTGCTGCATAGGTGACCATGTTCTTGAGCTTGCATGTCAAATTTATATGGTTCCAAGTAGTTCTAATGCTTGATATAGGCTCTAGTCACTTGTAGGAGAAGTTGCTATCAATTTTATTGAAGTTGGTTCACTTTTGTTTGAAGTTACTAAAAATTTCAGAATTTTTTCAGAGAAAACAATATGTTTAGGAAGATGTTCCAAGGTGGTTCTTCAAGGAAGCAAGGCCCTAGGCTTGCAATGCACGATGTCGATGAGGAGCCCCAAGGACGCCTCCCGTGAGGCCCCGTGAATGGCCTTCGAAAATTTTATGGATCGAAAGGAATCAAAGAAGAATTTAACGATATTTATGTAACGCTGGTCTTGTGGATTTCGAGGCAGATAAATGCCCACAGTATCATGATCTCACTAGCTCATTTGTGAGGAGGTTTGAGTTTTCATCTTCGCGTAATTCTCCTTCTGTCATGTTTGATCTTTATGATAAATCTTATACCATGGACTTAGAGGATTTTACCTTTGCTTGCAAACTCCCACAATGGGGTAGTACTGTTGATCCCCGTAAATCTGAATTTAGAGACTTTCTTGCTAGTATAACTGTGGGGGAATCTAGAGATATAACGCAAGCCACTATAGGGAGTATTCACTTTCCTGCTATACATTATTTTGCTCTTCATCGGTAGGTATAAATGCTAAGGATGAAGCATGTCACATGTGTTTCTCGATCTCAAAGATTCTCGTGGAGTGTTGTGTTAGGAGACCAATCTTATCATATGGGAGCCATTTTAGCTCATAGGTTGCATCATAATAGATATAACGGAGATTTCTTTGGAGGAATTTATGCAACCCGCTTAGCTAATTTTCTTGAGATAGATATTCGTGAGGGTGATATGGAGTTGCCACCTACTTATTTAGATTTTGATTCTATGGTTTCCCACCAGTTTGTCGAGAGGACTGAATCACCTCTCCAGTATCGACTAATCTTTAACAAACGACATGTTGTCCAGATATTTTTTCCCGCCCCCGCCTTTCTTTGATTCTCGCATAAAAGGAAGATATGTTATTACCAGAGAGGAGGCAAATGAGTACGAAGGAGAGTGGAGGCGGCTCGACGCCACGCTGCAGCTCAGGAGGCGATAGCCGCTGCATCGCAGTACGACCCCAACTACACCTACGGGTATCCGCCAGGCTATGCCTGGCAATGAACCAACTTAGGCCAAAAGCCTAAGCTTGGGGAGTACGATTTCACCGACATTACATTTATGTTCACACACACTCATTGCTAGATGTCGGTGCTCATACTCTTTCACCAGATTATCCATGTTAGTTTATTTTCTTTTTCCTGCTTTCTTCTTGTGTGTTTGTTAAACTTTAAGAAAACAACAAAAAAATTAGTAGTAACTTCTAGTTAGTTTACTTTTTCTGCTTTAGTAGTAATAATTAAAAAAGAAACCCAAAAATATTTCCTGCTCTTCTTTTGCTTGTTGGGAGCTTTCCTGTAGATAGTTTTATTTCTTTTCTTCTTTGGGGGTCTATAGGAGAAGACCATGATTAAATTGTTGAAGTGGCTCTTATATGCTTTATTGTTGATTTAACCAAAGAGCCCATATTGCCTTGTCTTCTCCTCGCTTATTGAATGCTCGCAGATTCCAGCTTAGTCCAATACACGGCACTCTTATTATTATTCACATCGCTCGTCGTGCAAGTGAAAGGCAATTATGATGATATATGATGGACTAACTGAGATGGGAAAGCTGGTATGAACTCGACCTCTCTTGTTTTTGTAAATATGATGAGGTCATCGCTCCTGATTCAGCCTATTATGAATAAACATGTTTGCAATGACAATTAGAGATCATAGTTGCTTATGCCATGCTTGATTAGCTATGAGTTATAATGGTTTACCTTATGCCAACATGCTATTAAAATGGTTGTGATGTGGTATGATGGGGTGGTATCCTCCTTGAATGATTTAAGTGACTTGACTTGGCACATGTTCACACATGTAGTTGAAACAATCAACATATCCTTCACAATATTTATGTTCATGGTGGATTATATCCTACTCATGCTTGCATCCAATGTTTATTAATTTTAGTGCATGTTCATGACTGTTGTCGCCTCTAGTTGGTCACTTCCCGCCTTTTGCTAGCCTTCACTTGTACTAAGCGGAATACTACTTGTGCATCCAATCCCTTAAACCCCAAAGTTATTCCATATGAGTCCACTATACCTTCCTATATGCGGTATCTACCGCTGCTCCAAGTAAATTTGTATGTGCCAAACTCTAAACCTTCAAATAAACATTCTATTTTGTATGCTCGAATAGCTCATGTATCACCTGGCTGCCCTTATCTTCCATGTTAGGCGGTTATTCTCAAGAGGAGGGACTCATTCCTCATTCACGAGAACATGGATGGTCACCGGGATGCCCATTCCCATGCTTTATGCAAACTAAATCAAAATTAATTGCAAACAAAACTCCCCCTGGGACCTGATGTATGTTGGAGGCACTCGTTGTTTCGAGCAAGCCATGGATTGATGCTTGTTGGTGGAGGGGGAGTATAAACTTTACCATTCTGTTTGGGAACCGCCTATAATGTGTATAACATGGAAAATATCGCCATCTCTTAGTTTTTATGTTGACAATGAAAGTATGCCGCTCAAAATATTATTTATCTCTATTTCAAAATCGAGCCTCGCACCTCTACAAATCCTCGCTTCCCTTTGTGAAGGGCCTATCTATTTACTTTTATGTTGAGTCATCACCCTCTTATTAAAAAGCACTAGTCGAGAGCACAACTGTCATTTGCATCCATTATCGTTAATTTATATTGGGTATGACTATGATTGGATCTCTTTACCATGAATTACAATGTCTAGTCAGTCCTTGATCTTTAAAGGTGCTCTGATTTATGTTTTATGGTCTCGTAAAGGGCTAGCGAGATACCATCTTGTTATATCGTATTATGATTGTTTTGAGAAAGTTTGTCATCCGAGATTTATTATTATGACTCGCTAGTTGATTATGCCATTGATATGAGTAATCATGAGACCTGAGAATTATTGCAAATGTGGTTAATTATAATATTTGCTGAAAACTTGAATGCTGGCTTGACATATTTACAACAACAAGAGCAAACCGAGTTTGTAAAAGTTTTTCTTTTTCTCTTTAAGTTTGGCAACTGAATTGCTTGAGGACAAGCAAGGGTTTAAGCTTGGGGGAGTTGATACGTCTTTGTCGTATCTACTTTTCCAAACACTTTTGCCCTTGTTTTGGACTCTAACTTGTATGATTTGAATGGAACTAACCCGACCGATGCTATTTTCAGCAGAATTGCCATGATGTTGTTTTATGTAGAAAAAAAGTTCTCGAATGACCTGAAACTCCACGGAACATCTTAGAAAAATAATAAAAATCTCGCTAAAGAGGAAGACTAGGGGCCCACACTGTCCACGAGGGTGGGGGCGCGCCTCCCGGGCGCGCCTCACCTCGTGGCCCTCGAGACCTTCCTACGCCAACTCCAACTCTATATATTGGCTTTCGGAGAGAAAAATCAAAGAGAAGAAATCATCACGCTGTACGACATGGAGCCGCCGCCAAGCCCTAAAACCCCTGAGGGCTGATCTCGAGTCCGCTCGGGCTCCAGAGAGGGCGATTCGTCATTGTCGCCATCATAAACCATCGCTCCATCACCAATTTCATGATGCTCACCGCCGCGTGAGTAATTCCATCGTAGGCTTGCTGGACGGTGATGGGTTGGATGAGATTTATCATGTAATCGAAAGTTAGTTTTGTTAGGGTTTGATCCCTAGTATCCACTATGTTCTCGAGATTGATGTTGCTATGACTTTGCTATGCTTAATTCTTGTCACTAGGGCCTGAGTGCCATGATTTCAGATATGAACTTATTATGTTTTCATGAATATATGTGTGTTCTTGATCCTATCTTGCATGTCTATAGTCACCTATTATGTGTTATGATCCGACAACCCCAAGTGACAATAATCGGATACTTCGGTGATGACCATAGTTTGAGGAGTTCATGTATTCACTATGTGCTAATGCTTTGTTCCGTTCTCTATTAAAAGGAGGCCTTAATATCCCTTAGTTTCATTAGGACCCCGCTGCCACGGAGGGTAGGACAAAAGATGTCATGCAAGTTCTTTTCCATAAGCACGATGACTATATTCGAATACATGCCTACATTACATTGATGAATTGGAGCTAGTTCTGTGTCACCCTATGTTATGACTATTACATGATGAACCGCATCCGCATAATTACCCATCATCGATCCAATGCTTACGAGCTTTCCATCTACTAGTTTACGCTTATTTACTTTCCCGTTGTTATCAAGTATAATCATTACAAAATACCAAAAATATTACTTTTGCTTCACATTTTTGTTACCGCTACCACTACTATCATATTACTTTGCTACTAAATACCTTGCTGCAGATATTAAGTTATCCAGTGTGGATGAATTGACAACTCAGCCAGCTAATACTTGAGAATATTCTTTGGCTCACCTTGTGTCGAATCAATAAATTTGGGTTGAATACTCTACCCTCGAAAGCTGTTGCGATCCCATATACTTGTGGGTTATCAATAGCCACGATGGCCGATAGTTGGGTGGCGACCACGACGACCACCTCCCGCCTTCGGGCTGCGGCGGCAGAGCGGGCGATGGCCCTGGCTTTCGACGGTGGTGCGGCAGTAGACGGTGGGGTGGCGGAAACAACGGCCGGCAATAGCTGTCGACGGGCAACGGCGACGGAGCGTGTGGTGAGTGTTGCGCGCACACCCAACAGGGACGCCACGTGCACTACACTACGCCGGGGGCTGCGCTGCTACCGCGGTGTAGCCTCCCAGTTGGAGCTGACCTCCGAGGACGGCAGAGTGGCTGTTTATTTACGATGCACCGGTGCCATTGGCGATTGTGGCGTAAAACAATATAAGCTACAGGAGGAGGGAAATGTGACGCAGACTCACCGCCATGAGGGTTTATGTAGCAGTCGGTAAGCATTGGGATTTTGGGGATATCACCGAGCCGGTGGAAGCTTGCGCAGCTATACGCTGAACCTGCGCGTTGCACGGAATGGGCTCATCGACGATTCATCACGCCACTTCAAGCCACTGTTGTCTAAAAGAACGCCTCAAGGCTGCTCTGCTTACGCCAAGTCGTCAAGGCAGCGCGCCGACAAGTCGTAAGAGAGGGGGATGAAACGGCACGCATACATACGGTTAATAAAAACGCTTGTGATTTAATTACCTACTACCCTGTCCTGGTTTATAAGTCCTCTTGTATTTTTGTGCCAAATTTTGACTAGAGAATGAACCATAAAATACGAATGCATGTCGCCAAAGATTATATTGTTGATTCAGATTTGAACATAGTTTCTGAATATATTATTTTTATAATATGCATTAACATTTTATTAGTTAAATTTAAGGTCAAAATATGGCATGTAATATAAAAGGGGACTAATAGACCAAGATGGAGGTAGTAGCACACGGCCGCTTCTCACACAGCCGCTAACGCTTGTTCGACCACCGTGTGATGTGGAACGCGACATAGTTTCACATCATGCAACCGCTCGCAAATCGCCGGCTCACTTGTAGACGACCATTTTCCTGTGTGTTCAATTGCTCTATGCGTGTGGTTGCTAATGGTTGAGCTAGGCGGCCGCGATGCACTCGCCGCTGCCTTGCCGCGGCTCGCCTGTGTTCTTCAACGCCGATCGCTAGTGTTTGGCAAAGGCATGATCACGTACGTTCGTGTTGCATTATGCATGCAGTTGCACCGGGCGCGACGCCACGATGCAGTTAGCCGCTGCAAAAAACTGCCTGTGGACGTGCTGAGAATCCAGGACGGTCAGTCCCCATTTATTCCCGTAGCTATTTACCTTTCATATCTCGCACCGCACGACACAATAAGCACACCCACGACGCCACATACAGAGAGGACATCCAGCGGTTCCAGTGGCGCTCCCCGTGGCTCCAATGGTGCTCCCAGTGGCTGACGTCAATAACGGGGGCAGTTCACCATGCATCACGTAGTGGACACCCACGTGAGGGGGAAGGACCTCTCGGTAGTGTACATGAATGAGCCGGTCTCGGTGGAGAGCTCCATCCAAACTATGGAGCATTTGCTTGCTGAGGACAAGCATTATGGCCGCTTCGACCTCGAAGTTCACCAAATGTCGTGCCGGCAAGATCGAAGGTTGCCATCGCCTGGCCAGCGTGCGACATGACGCCCTCATCTACCACTACCACCGCCAAAAGGCCTTGCGAGCATTTCTCCGTGTTTCTCAACAGCTCGATAATGGTTTCGCCACGGACACCACCAATGATCTAGAAGCGCTCAAGGTTTCGGGCTTGACCTGCTAGAATCTTGTCAACATCCGTGACCACTACAAGGTCTGGGGCAGCGATAACAACAAACAGAACTCCATGGTTGACGTCGCCTCAACCATCATCGACCCCTACTACATGAAGATGAAGGATGAGAGCAAGAAGGACAAGAACACTTGGCATCAGAGACTGGATGAAGAGCACGTCAAATACGCGGGCAAGGACGTGTACACAAGCTACGAGATGTACAGGCGGATCGTAGACATGAGGAAGTGTCTTCATCCTGCCCGAGATGATGGACCAAGTCACAGAGCAGTGGCGGGAGCGTCACAAGAAGTAGATGACTAGATTATCGCTTCTCCTAGTTTAGAATGCATGCAATTGTTTATTGAGGTAAAGTAATGATCTGTATAGTCACTTATGTAATTGGATGTTTATTTTAGTTTATCCTAGTGAACTGTATGCCGATATCACACACGCCCTCATCTCGGCTGTTCATTTAGTTTATCCTAGTCACTTATGTAATTGAATGGTCCTTGAATTTAGTCCAAGTAATTTCTTCCTCCACAAAGCCACATAGACTTAGCATTATCCCACCATATAGTGGTAGCTCCCTCAAGATAATGCGTAGCGAACGGAACTTTGTCAGCTTCTTTAGTGCGAGCAATCTCAAGCTTCTTCTCAATAGTCCTTAACCAATCATCGACTTCCAAAGGATCGATAACTTGACTGAAACTGGGAGGCTTGGTCCCCTGAAATCTGATAGCTTGGAGTGATGACCATTCTGATTTCCATTCTGCCCAACCATACCTTGCACACTTTTTAACAACTCAATCAGATTGTTGTTCCTTCTTTCTTCAAACATGTGCATAATTTGTTCAGTGGAGGGCGGACGTGGCGGTGGAGGCGGTGGTGTCGGATATGGCTCGGTGAATGTCCTGCCTGTCTTGCTGAGCGACGAACAGGGACATCGTCACAAGCGTGGTTGCTGCTGCCTCCCTGCATCATCCTATTGTTTATTCCAACATAAAGCAACCGAGATGATAAATATCCAAAAATGGGAAGAAAAGCCACCGACAAGCCGAAAGAAAGCAGTGAAAAAGAAAATCAAGGCGAATAATAAAATGGTTCCAACATAATTATACATAGACTCATACATGAAAAGTAAACATCATGACGGGTTCGACTACCCTCATACATGAAGCTAAGCATCTTGACGCTGCATTTACTACATCCGTGACATCAACCTCATGACGATCATGGATACTCTAATGATCTAGTGCTCGACCGGTGCTCGGGTCTTCTCCTAAACCAGACTCAGATCCCGAAATGATAGTGGAAACCTCCGTTAAAAGTGACACGAAGACGCTGCCTCGAGGACTCTCCTCGTGGGCAGGTGCGAGGTGAGACCTGAGCATAGGGGCTGCAGGAGTAGCGACAAGGGAAGCCCACGCAGCAGGGGCACTACGAGGAGTCACTGCCAAAGGGTTCGTGGTACCCTCAGTGGTCACCGGAGTAACGGGAGTAACAGAGGCTGGAGGAACGAACGGAGTGAATCCGACAGTAGGTTGAGGGTTCCTATTCCGGGCAATGACAAGGGTTATCCAAGCTCGGGTTAACTCTCGGGCCAACTCATAGATCAAGAGATAACTGGCAGTGATATAGCGAGAAAGGTGGCTAGCAGGACGATCGCACGCTGGATCAACAAAAGGAAAGAGGATACGCCCATTCTCGTGCAGAGACGGGTAGAAGTAGAAACCTGGATGGGTCTGCATGCGAACCTCATTGTAGTGCAAGTCTACAAGAGCCTCGAAAAGCAAACCGATGGCCCGAGATGGCGGAAGCCGAAATCACCCTTAGAGGAATGGGTGTAAGCGCCAAAAGGAGTACTGTGGTGTAAAGTGACCTTCGCATCATACTCGTACAGCGAACCAGCAAGATGCTCCTGATACACTGGATCAGCACCATCTGGGTAGAGTCGGCGCCACACATTCTGAAGCAGGTGCGACGAGGTGTACGGTGCTGGCTCCGACTAGTACAGGAACGGAACTGGAGCCATCTACACTCACAATCATTAGGCGGTTAGTAATAACAATAAATAAAATGCATGCAATGCAGCAACCAATTTCTATTACTACCGGCACTCAAACTAAGCTAACTACCGTTCATTGATAACCCACAAGTATAGGGGATCGCAACAATTTTCGAGGGTAGAGTATTCAACCCAAATTTATTGATTCGACACAAGGGGAGCCAAAGAATATTCTCAAGTATTGGCAGCTAAGTTTTCAATTCAACCACACCTGGAAATCTTAATATCTGCAGGAAAGTATATAGTAGCAAAGTAATATGGAAGTAACGTAATAAAGGGCAAAAGTAACAAAGAGCAGTTTTGTAGTAATTGTAACAAAGGGCAACGGTAAAGTAACTAAGCAAAGATCGATATGTGAAAAGCTCATAGGCATTGGATCAGTGATGGATAATTATGTCGGATGCGATTCCTCATGCAATAGTTATAACCTAGGGTGACACAGAACTAGCTCCAATTCATCAATGTAATATAGGCATGTATTCTAATATAGTCATACGTGCTTATGGAAAAGAACTTGCATGACATCTTTGTCCTACCCTCCCGTGGCAGCGGGTCCTATTGGAAACTAAGGGATATTAAGTCCTCCTTTAATAGAGTACCGCATCAAAGCTTTAACACTTAGTGAATACATGAACTCCTCAAACTACAAATATCACCGGAATGGTCATGATTATTGTCACTGGGTTGCCGGATCATAACACATAGTAGGTGACTATTGACTTGCAAGATAGGATCAAGAACTCACATATATTCATGAAAACATAATAGGTTCAGCTTCAAATCATGGCACTCGGCTTGTTAGGACCGGATTTTCGGATATTAATTTCAGAAATGGTCCTTGTGCTCACCAGCCCCGTGATTATTGTTAGCTGATGAGACACTAACTTGTTACAGAAGCTCCAAGCAAAATACATAATATGTAGTACAAGGCCATCTTGGCCTATGAGTACAACAAATGGTTTCTAGTGACCGATGGCGGAAGCGGTTTGTGGTCTTTCAGCCTATGGGACTCCATTTCCACAGAACAGCTGACCAGGTTATCTCCTATCTTCGTAAGGGCTACTATCACCATTTGCGATGCTCCCGGGTGTCATCGCAACGCCTTCCAAGCAAGAAATCTGCCAAGACAATAGCTGTGGACAAGCCAAAGAGTACTTTGAATGTACTCGCAAACATTATGAACACAGTATAATATTCAAATGATAAACATGCTCTAAAAAATTCTATGATCACAACGCTACCACAAAATAAAATCCATGATGCACGCAAGCAAGTTATTCACATAACACATGAATAATGCAATTAGAGAGTAGAAATAGAATGCTCTTACCAAGGCCCCGAGCCACACCACGTAAAGGGCTCATAAGGAAATAAGTGTCAAACATGTTAGCAATGGCGCTCCTGCGGCGACGCCACATAAAGGCTTATAATGTATAATCACAAAGGAATATCACTACAAAAAAAGACACATCCGTGACATTTTGGGCTGAACGAAATTTTTTCTATCATACGATGACACTTCTATGACGATAATTGTGACAAAACCCGTGATCATCATAGATGTGGTGGGCTCTACTTATGACAAAAAATCATGACATAAAATGGGCTTTTCGCCCCGGCGGCCGGAGACGCAGCTGCATGACATTCTTTGGGCCGCCCATGACGGAAAAACTGTGGTAGAAGCGAGGGGAGGAAAATTTCGGGAGTTGCCGGTTACGGTGGAGGTCGGGGCGGAGCGATGCGCTGCTTTCCTGCTCAGACGCTGTGTAAGCGAGGCGTTGGTTTCTAATCAAGCCGAAGCGAGGCATTGGGCTCTAATCAACCCGAGCGCCGATCGATGGCTGTTAATCGAACTCGATGGAGCGATTCTTCGCCATCGCTGCTAGTGAGCATTATGGGGGGGGTTGATGAATAAAGGAGCGTGGCATTGCCTCCGGATGAACAGAACCCGTGTTGTGGAGGGCTGGATGAACAGAGACGGTGGAGGGGTGGCCGTGGAGGGAGGTTGAACAGACCCGTGGTGTGGAGGGTTGGATGAACAATAGACGGTGGAGGGGTGCCCGTGGAGGGGTGGTGGAACAAGAGCTGTGGAGAAGCGCTGTGGAGGCTGGATGAACAGGAGCCCGTGGAGGCCGGAAGAGGTCGACGGTAGCCCGTGGAGGCTCGGAGGAGGTCGACGATGGAGATGAACAAGATCCTGTGGAGTCCTGCTTATGCACGCCACTTCCCCATTTCCCCCAGAAGGCCCAACACAAGTCCGCTTGGCCTGCTTATGGCACGCCACACCCTCCCGATCAGCAGAACCCTGCTTCACCATAGGAGGTTCGCTTCTCCGCTTTGCGGTACGCCACACCCTCCCGATCAACAGACCCCTGCTTCACCATAGGAGGTCCGCTTAGTCCGTATGCCACACCCTCCCGATCAACAGACTTCGATTCGACCGTAGGAGGTCCGCTTGCTCGCTTTTGGCGGTACGCCACACCCTCCCGATCAATAGGACCCCATTTCGACCGTAGGAGGTCCGCTTTCATCGCTTGTGGTACGCCACACCCTCCCGATCAACAGACTCCCTGCTTTGATCGTAGGAGGTCCGCTTCTCCGCTTTTGCGGACGCCACACCCTCCCGATCAACAGACCCCCTGCTTCGATCAGAGGAGGTCCGCTTCTCCGCTTTTGCGGTATGCGCGACTAGGCGCTCGAGACCCCACCAGATGTACACATACGCGATCAGATTTTCTTTCTTGCACCCTCGCCGCCAGACGACGCGTACATGCTACGCGCGCGCTTACTACTACACACACGCGCGCGTTCTACTACACACGCGCGCTCTACATCAACCAAGATGTACGCACATCGCTCACGACCAGGATGACAACGCCACGCACGCTTCACCAGGTGGGTCCCGACCGCCGACACTTCCTTGCTCATAAGATGTAGCTGGTGGGTCCCAGCAATGGGGGCGAATCATTTTTTTGCCCGACGCACTTCCTTGCGCGGCGAGGGTGTAGCTGCCGGTCCCAGCAATGTGGGGCGAATCGCTTTTTTGCCCGGACGCACTTCCTTGCGCGGCGAAGGTGTAGCGGCCGGGTCCCAGCAGTGTGGGGCGAATCGTTTTTTGCCCGGACGCACTTCCTTGCGGCGAAGGTGTAGCTGGTGGGTCCCAGCAGACGGGGCGAATCGCTTTTTTCCCGGACGCACTTCCTTGCGTATAAGATGTAGCCAGTGGATCCCAGCAAGTGTGGGGCTAATAGTTTTTTCACGACGCACTTCCTCGCGCGCGAAGATGTAGCTCGTGGGTCCCAGCAATGGGGCTTAATCATTTTTTCGCGAATACGGTGGTCTGGCCGGTGAGTCCCCGCTGCCGTGGAGGAATAATTATTTTGCTGTAATAAGGAGGCACTTCTTGCGGCTGCCGGGACCCAGCTTGTCACCTTCTCCACGCATACCACGTCCGATGGAAGTCGCTCGACCATGTTGACCATGCCGCGCCGAGAGCACCATGGCGGTGGACGACGGCAAGGCCTAGGAAGGGACGCCATGAGCCGGGAAGACGCGCAAAGGATGCACACGCCGAGAGGAGTACGAGGGTTCACTGGTTTGGCGCGCCGCCACCGCAGAATAATAGGGGTGGGGTCAAGGGTGAGTGGAGGGATGGCCACCAGCGGGGGAGTAGTAGGGGCGGTGAGGCTCATGGCAGCAGCACAGCCGCCACGGAGGCAGGAGCAGGCGGCACGACCGACGCTGCTTTGGGCGGCTGGAGCAAGAAGACGAGAGGTTGAAGAAGCACGACGGTCGTTGGATGGACATCGTATAGTCACTGTTGCTAGAATCGTTTATATTGACTAAGTTGACAAAGCCCTTGGTACGTCAACTTAGTAGGCCCACAGGTCAGCTTCCGAAACGGTGCGCCCCAGATGTCAGGGGGATGAATCATTTTTTGGGCGGGTGAAGCTAGAATTTCCAAGATTGAAGAAGAAGCACGGCATCTGTTGAATGGACATCCAACGCCATCGCCGCTAGAACTGCAGTGTTGACTATAAGTTGACAAAGCCTTGTATACCCGCCAACTCGCTTTTTTAGGGACGCACAACTTAGTAAGGCCAAAAGTGTGTGGCGAGAACTTATAGCCCATTTGAGATTTGTAAGAATGTGTAGCCCATTTTTGAATTCTAATGGATCAGCCCATTTACAGCTTGTTAAAAGTACAACCCATTTCAACCAACCGCTCAAAACAGAATTCAATAAAATTTCCCACATTTTGATGGGATCCAATATTTTATCCCAAATTTTAGTCGATTAAATACAATTTCAATATAAATTTATATTACATAAAATACAACTAAACATTCCGCCAAGAACAATTAATGAAATTAAAATTTTCAATATTCCAAAAATAATATTTTATAAAGTAATCATTGTTTGGTGCATTTTTTATAGTTACTACCCAGCTTTTTATAATTACATCCCATTTATTATTTCTTAAAGCCCATTTTCTTGTTAAGCCTAATGCATCCCTCCTAGGAAAGATTTGCAGCCAAATGGGCGAGAATAACAACTTGACCTTGCCTCGGTATTCCTAAAAAAGTATAGTGGGCTAGCCATTTTCAGCTTGAAAAAATTAATATCCGGTTGGATATCTGGCTCGGGCTAGACGGGCCACAAATTACCAGCTAATACCTGCAGCGATGTTTTCGTTGTTGTTCAGAGGAGAAAATTAATATCCGGGGTAAACATCGAAAAACTCTGCAATGCTCACACCTCAAAATCACAAATACCGCCGAGCTGCTTGGTCCCAAATTGCCGGCCGCTTCTTGTGCAATTCTCTCGCTTATTGACTACTCCTCCTTTCCGTTTATAATGCTCAATTCAAAAATCTCACCAATCAAGGTAGATGGCGAGTGTTGGAATACTTTTTCTAGTTTTGCAAAAGCACATAATTAATGCTCTTGTTATCCTCAAAAATTATGTTTATCAATGCATTAATTGTAATGCATGCATGCATAAAGTACATGCATTGGTCAATTTTCTTAATACTTGCATGAAATGATTTAATGCACCTTGAATCTGAACATGTGATGGAAAACAACCAAATTGAGCCTTATAAAATGGAAAAACTAAAATTTTGAGATAAGCCCTAAAAACCGGAAAGGAGGGAGTACATAGGTAGACAATGGTGTGGGTCCGTGATGTGAGGAAACCAGGAGGAAGCAAAATAAATTATAGTTATATATAATAATAATAATAATAATAATAATAATAATAATAATAATAATATAATAATAATAATAATAATAATAATAATAATAATAATAATAAGGAGGCACTTATGACGTGAGGCTATGGACCTGTGGGTCCCCATTGTCATCCTATCCAAGTAAAGTGATCTCTCGCCGCTTCCGCATCAAATGGCCAATACCGTCCGCTTCGCTTCCTTGTTCAGCGATTGTTCGCTTTCAAACGACATAAGTGCCGTCCGTCTGCCCATCTCGCCGCAGACACATTGATGATACGCGTTGCCGAGGCGGTTACTTCGGCCACACGTCCGCCCCTCCGCCGCCCACCATTGTTATATAAACCGCCGCGCCGCCATAGCCGCAGCCATCCGCATCCTTGCCTTTCTCCCGCCCACACCACTACTGCTCACCATGGCTTCTCGCTCCAGCCGCTTCGACGGGCGGACGATGGACCACAAGGAGATAGCAGCTATTGCTGCCGACCGCTGGCCGGCAGCAGCCGGAGGACGACGACGCCCCAATGGAGAACATGGTAGTCGACGATCCGCGCCAACCCTCCTCCGCGACCATCTCGCTGGTGCATTGCACCATGACCATCGGCGAGGCCCGTGCTCAATATATGGACAGGTGAGGCGATGCGTGAGGAGCAGTTCCGGAGGCGCAGCCGACGCCGCCACAACCACCATCTCCTCCAGAGCACTCGCAGCGGAGGAGCAGATCGCCACGAGCGGGCGGAGCAGAGGCGCTGCCGACCGTACCGCCTCGCCCGCAAGGGCCGCCGAAGGCCGGGCGGTACCGCATGCGGGTGGCGGAGGCTGCGCCACCTACAAAGAGGCTAGCAAAGAGGGCGGCGAAGCGGCGAGACGCTGTTTGGCGAGACCGAGGACGAGGCAGAGGACAATGCCGGCCCGACGAGTCCTCGCCCGCCGGGCGCCGATGACGCCTGCCCGCCGATGCCTCACGCCAACAACGAGGCAGAGGACACCGCCGGCTCGCCGAGGCCCCGCGACGCCAACAACGAGGCAGAGGACACCGCCGCTCCCCGAGGCCCCGCCCCGCCAACAACGAGGCAGAGGACATCGCCGCTCAGCCGAGGCCCCACCGCGCCGCAACGTGGGAGAGGATTTACCGCTCACGAGGCGCCGCCGCCGCAACGAGACAGAGGCATCGCCGCCCGCCGAGGCCCCGCCTCACGCCAACGAGGCCGCAAGCACACGTAAAACGAGGAAGAGAGAACACGGTAGGTCGCCGCCGCTGGGTCCAAGTAAGGCCACCGCTGCTACCTCCGCTGAAGCCAAGCTAGGCGGGTTGACCATTGACGGCCGGTTAGCTTTTTGGCGGCGACGTGAGTCGAGAGCTGCGTTGAGAAGAACGCTGCTTTACTTAATCGCTGGTGTAGTGGTCGATCGACACGGGGCCCAACACGCCACATGTCGCTTACGAATCGCAATCGTAGTTAAGTCATCAAGCTTCGTCGCCTGCGCGGACACCGTGGGTAGCTTCGTTAATTAATTATACCTCTAGCGCACTTTTTAGTTTTTTTTTCAAAAGGAGGATGACCTCTCGCCTCGTGATTC
Source organism: Aegilops longissima (assembly GCA_021605205.1). Classification (NCBI taxonomy): domain Eukaryota; kingdom Viridiplantae; phylum Streptophyta; class Magnoliopsida; order Poales; family Poaceae; genus Aegilops; species Aegilops longissima. The sequence continues at coordinate 57,439 of JAHIAM010006472.1, read as the reverse complement.
GGGAGATGCATGCGCCACAAACACCCCTTTTTAGTTGAAGAATGTATGAAATGTAATGAAATCCGCATGTTTATATGAACCGACCGTATGAATGAATTTATTTCGATTAGTTCAAATTCTCAGATCACCGCATTGGATGAACATGCAAAACAATACGCATTAGCATTATTCCTGTGGTGATCACCACGCTTGCAGAAGTTTACATGTACTCCTCCGTCCTTTCTAGTCTGCATACAAGTTTTGTCTCAAATAAAGTATCTCTACTTTGACCAATCTTATACAAAAAGTATGCACTTTCACAATGTGCAAAGTAAAAGGAATGTATGAGTACAAAGAGTTTGAGCAGCTTTTTAGCGCTTATGTACATTGCAATCAAACACACAGTTCCTCGGCAATTCATAGAGAACATTCAAAACAATCGATGATTATGCATCTCAACGACTCACATGTCGAGGCAATATTTACTTCACAACTAAAGAATAAAGAAAAATTGATCGCCGTCACGACAAAGAAAGGGCGCCCCATTGAAAATATCAAACGATATCTTGCTAAAATCAATGAGCAAAATTTGACAAGGTTGTCCCATTCCAAAATATCAATTGCCTACGATTGTGGAATGGGCAGGGTTTGCCATCGCTCGACATTGACATGGCAACTCGTACAAATAAACCAGCTTGTTCTTTTTGTGCGCCCACCAAAATCAACCAAATTCGCACAGTAGCTTGTATGATTTCGCCTTATATGTTGCAACGCCTTGAACTTATGGGCACCTCCTTTCTTGTGGTGGAAATGAATGATTCGATGTATTCATGAACATTTTGTGCAGTTCCCTTGAAATCAAGCCGAGCACCCCTGCTTGCACAAATACAAAAAGTGATTAGTATAAAGCAAACTGTACTATGAATTGACAGCTTAACAGCACATACATGGTCCATGTAGAGCACACTTTTAGAAAATGGAACTCACCGTAAAGAATCCTAGAACAACATTGTACTCACAAGATCACATCAAAAAATGGAGATTTGTCATCCTTCCGAGCTGAAGTTAGTTTGGTCTTGTGGGGAGTAATGTAACCATCCTTCAACTCGCTCCTTCCGATGAGAAGATAGATGGCTTCTTCATCCCGCATAATCGAACTAGTCACTTCACGCATCTATATTCTTCTTCAGAGGAAGATGATCCTGTTGTGCAAAGACAAGAGGACTACTAAATGCTAGCATCCATGTTTGCTCAAAAAAGGAAAGGAAATATTTAAAACAAAGACAGATGAAGCACTTCCCAAGGACAATACCACTTTTTCATGACAAGATCTAAACAAGAGCACAACACCAATAGAGATGACAAAGCTCAATCATATGGATGAAATCAGTGGGCTAGTACCAACCTTTGTCGAGGCTGATTGTGTAGAGCATACAGATGAAGCACTTCTCGAACCATCTGCTGCATCTACGGGGTGGCCATGCTTACTATATACTCCTCGATTAGTTTAATGTTTCCAACATCTTCTTGTGCAGTTCCACTAAAATATATGGTATCTTCAAAGAAGATCCTGTTTGCACAAGTAGAGATAATTACGTATGGCATCAAATCAGTGGCAAAACAATTGCTCGCTCCAGCCATAGCAATAAATTAAGATGCAAAACTATATCATTACTTGTGTCATCACAGCCCAAAGGTTTCATTACAAGACCGGAGTTGATTTTGTTTTTCTTCCGCTTGTTCTTCCCCTTCATCACTTGGTTCAATAATGCATAAGCTTCGCTTCAATGTAAGATTTGGCATGTCAATTAGGGAGCACAAGTATAGTACTAAACTTAATTTTCTGATGAAAGTGGCAAAATACAGCCAGCAGCCAGAAATATCCTTATCTTACCTCAATGGGATATTACGGTGCACATACAGATTGGAAGTCTTGTTCCATTTGTGCAGTTCACTAAAATCAAGCAACATTATCGCATAAGTAGCACAACATATGAAAGCACACCGCAGAATCATGTGAAAGAAGGCTAGTAATCGACCTCTCATGATGCGGAATTCAAACAACTCACAAGAAGAAGATCTGAACCAAATTCGCTTTAACGGATAGGAAGTAAGATCTCCTCTGTGCAGTTCCACTAAGATCAAGCAATCAAGTTAACGTTGTCACAGGACATTTTGTTGAACTGCACAAAACACTCTTAAAACAAAAGTGTTTTGTGCATTGCAACAAAAGGTCACAATGGCAACGAGGTGAAGTAGATAACCCTGCTTACATAGAGGTGCAAAGGAAACAATTAGTGGTCAATAACGGTGGATGACATGTAAGCCAACAACAAGAAGCATCTACCTTATCTAAATGGGAAAGAAAGCAAGACAAGAGCATTTCTCAAACGGTGGCATTGATTAATATTAACATAGAGATTATATTAACAATAAAATTCGTTAAACATGTAATTTGCTTTTAACTATGGCATTGCATAAATTTTCCAGCGGCATTATTAGAGGGTGTTTGTTTACAGGGACATTTGGGTGTAGGGACTAAAAAAACTCCGTGTCATTCACATCTAAACCAAATAGGAGGGACTTTTCGGGGCTAAAAGTGGGCATTTGGGACTAAAGAAAGAAGACCCCGAGGGAGTCTTTTTGGGACTTTTTCCAACAGTTTCCCCTGCCACGCATCGCACCTTGTTTCTATTAGTTCATTACTAGGGTAACATGGTCTTTATCATGTCATTTAATAACCTCTAGTCCATGTTTAGTCCCTAGAACCAAGCAGGTAGGGACTAGGAGTTTTAACCAAACAGGCCATAGATTAACACCAGCTAATGAGTTGCACGGACAAAGGATGCACCAGCACCATGTGCATCTACCGATGTACCGTGGTCATGCATAATCTGTTGCAACAAAGAACAAACAACCAAGGAGCATATTTGTGTTGGTCCCAGCTTTGTTATCTTTAGACACCTTTCCCTATGTGAGCGCAAAGAAATCTAGTCCCGCTCAAACTCTACAGCCTTGTCCCTTCCTTTCCTTTTTGAACTAGTACTTTCGCCTTCCTTTCCTCTTTGAACCACGCCCCAGATTTATGCGATACAACTTTCCCCACTACTTTCCCCATTCCTTTCCTCTTGAACCACGCCCCAGATTCATGCTATACAACTTTCCCCTTCATTTCTCTTTGAACCACGCCCCAGATTCATGCTATATACAACTTTTCCCACTACTTTCCCCACTCCTTTCCTCTTTGAACCACGCCCTAGATTCATGGTATACATGCAGCTAGAGCAATGCATGTGGAGTAAGTAAAATATACCTTAAGGTTCTTGGGGCGTGGTTCAAGGGCGACGGATGGCGGCGAAGAAGAAGGGTCGGAGGCCTCCCGCCCCGCCACTGGGTGGAAAGTGAACAACAGCACCGGTAGTGGATTCTCCTCGCCGACGGCGACAACGTTAAGCCTCCTTCCTTCCCGGCGGATGGATCCCGCCGCTCTTTGAGCAGAGTGAGGGGAGAGAGAGGCCAACGAAGTCTTGTTTAGATCTCGAGAGGGCGAGAGAGTGAAGAGAGCAACTACAAGCACCGAGGATCCAGCCCAGGGAGAGGGCGAGAGAGTGTGAAGAGAGCAACTACAAGCGCCGAGGCTCCAGCGGTATATATATATACCGAGAGAGAGTGTGAAGCGTGCAAACCCTAGAAAACATTTTGACCACCAAAGAATCCTCCCGCAAAAATTATGCTCAAGTGTAGTTATCGAACCCGAGACCTCAAGTTTGATGAGCTAACAAGCTAACTAGTTACACAACCCTCCCGCTATGTTCAACGAGAGGAAAATAACCTTTATACATTCCTCGCATTCGTGTAACAGCATGCCGTGTTTTTTTGTGTGTGGGAGTCATTAGGATTTCAATCATAATCGTGTCATGTGGCTTTGGTGGTAAGACTATCCACCGCGTGTGCATGCCGTGTTTTTGTGTGTGTGTGTGGAGTCATTCGATTTCAATCATAATCATGTCATGTGGCTTTGGTGGTAAGACTATCCACCGTGGTGCAGAAATAATGCAGCCTTAGTCACCTTACCTCTCTCCACGTAGTACGCTGGGTCCCACCACCATAGGGTGAAACAAACAAATTAATAAGAAAATTAAAATCGCCAATGTGTATCTTACTACCTCACACATCTCTCTACCGCTTGGGAACACTGTCCAATTGATCCTCTGCTCGCTCAATGCACTATTTTAAGTGAATCCTTATTATAACATGCACACAAATATTGGGCACTTGTATTCGACTTAAGTCAAGCAGTGCCACCAGATCTCAGATACTTACTACCCCTCCGCCTAGGTGTAATAAGTCACATTAGAAGGTGTAACGGGACCAAGGTGCGTATGCAGGGTGTGTGTGTTTAACAACATGTGTGTGTTAGAGAGTGCGATGATCAACCTACTCCTACAGAGATATGGTGTGTAGTGTATGATTTTAGCCATGAGAGTCGGTGCATCCTCTCGCTTCCGGGCGTGTCCGTAGGGACATGCGGACAGCTGCCACGCCCGCCCTCGACCAGCCTCGCCCACCCAAAGCCCTCCACCGCCCGAGCAGCTTCCCGCCTGAACGGTCAAGACCGCCCCAAAGAATCGGTGCCGTGATTCATGCCCGGCAGAGCGGACGCGACCTCTCACCGGGCGCAAGAGTGATGGTTGCTTCATTCATTCAACTTATCACTGGGTCTATGTGATTTGATGGCTCATTGGTCTTTATTATCGAGGTGGTAGGACTGCTGGATGTCCCACGCCGCTAAAAGAGGTAGTAGATTACAATCTTCTCCATTCTTACAGCCGGAGGAGTGCAAGAGCAAGTGAAAACACTTACATGCATGCTTGCATGCAGACATGTTGATGTGATTTAAAACCCACTACCATGCATGTGCCACGGTATTTCTGCATGCTTGCATGTGGCTTAGTGCTGAGCCTCTCAACGCCTAGATCGACGGCTATTATGACTGATTTACTTCATCTAACGGCCACGCTAATTTTGATGATGTGGCTCAAGGAGAGGATAGAGAATTCTAGTAGTGGGGGCTAGCTATTATTAGTAGATAAGTCTTTGTAGAGATTCCACTAGGTGAACTACATACGGAACAAAATGAATGAATCTACACTTAAAATGCATCTATATACATCCTCATGTGGTTAATGGTGAAATCTCTACAAAGACTTATATTTAGGAACGGAGGAAGTACTAGTATAGTACTAGTACGCATCAGTAATTTATCAGCGAGATAAATTTGTATAATGCTATGAAGCTTCCAGCCGTTACATGTATCTTATGGCCCAAGGTTGCCTGCTGAACATTTCATCAAATACAAAGGAGACTAACATGCATGCTATTGCATCTCAATGATTGATGATCATAGCAATATGTACTCCTCCGCTCCAAAATAAGTGTCTCAACTTTGTGCAAACTTTAGTACAAAGTTGTACTACTACTAAAGTTGACACTTATTTTGGAACAGAGGCAGCTAAAGAAAAAACGATCCATGCAGTCCCTAACCCTTGAACCGTGAACCCGACCAGGCTTCAATTTGTCGGCAACGTTCGAGCTTCCTAATAAATGAAGTTTGCAACCTTTTGACCATCGGATCATTTTGTGCAGTTTCACCAAAATCAAGATGAGCATCCCTGTGGCAAAGAAATTGAAGAAGCGTGATTAGAATAAGATTACTAGGACTAGTTGATGAGACATAAACTCATCACAAATACAAGACGAGAAGCCAGAGAGGTATCGTGTAAAAGGGCAAAGAAGTAGAGAAATATCCACAGTGGAGTGATGTGGGCAGCCGGAGCAAGCAGTGCAAGCCGGCTGTAAAGGGAGTTGTACCGAGGGACGAGCTCAACCTTGAGGAGGGCGGCGGAGGTGGCAACCGCCCACGCCGCGGCAAAGGAGCAAGGGACGAAGGCAACCTCACCGCTTTGTGAGAGAGAACGGGGGGACCCCGATCGACGTGCCGACAAGGTTTTCGCCACCGGCGACGGACACCGTGATCTACACTAAGCATCCACCCTTCCCAAGCGGACGGATCCGCCAGATGTTAGAGATGTGGCAACAATCGCTTTGTGCGAGAGAGTGTGAAGAGAGCAACCCCAGCAAGCAACCGTAGGCTGGCCCGCCCCGACTATGTATATAGTGGAGCGTTTTTTTTCTCCATATGAACCTATCATATTGTGACGTACATCAAGAAAACAAAATTATTTATAAATGACGGGCACCTACTACTCATTCTCCTATAACCTTGCGCTTGGCATCTCCAAAATATTAACCTTGCGATTGGCTCTTCGCTTCTTCGAAGTCGAGCAATAATGGTAGTGCAAGATATATCGCTCGCTATATGAGACCGAATGAATTGCTGCACGCCCACCACGTGGGCGAGGGTCGAGGGCGAGGGAGAGTGCTACTACATACGGAGCAAAATGAGTGAATGTACACTCTAAAATATGTCTATATACATCGTGTTTGGAGTATGTACTAGTAGTTCATATTGAAATCTACTAAGGACATATATATTCCAAACAATATGATATAATCTCTATAACCAAGGTAGTAGGGACGAGGAGTAAACGGAGGGAGTAGTAAATTTTCTCCTCGTCTCATGAGCCACCACACAATGGGCGAGGGAGGAGCAAGCTTCACCTCATCCTCATGAGCCACCGCGCCTGCATGGGGGGAGACGGCGACTAAGCAAGCTTCTCCTTGTTCTCATGAGTGGACGGACACATCAAAAGTACTCCAGTGTATAGAGCCTTGCCTCTAAGGTAGGCCCCACATGGTTTGCCTCTTTTTAATTTAACATAACGCGTCAAGTCGCAATTTGTTTGTTCACCGTGGTAGACGATCCTCCTCCACCAAGTGGACAACCAAGACACGTGCCAAATTACCACGTGGCTGCCTTTTTCAGACAGAACGAGCTCCACCGTGTACCCGCTGGGTGTGGTTGGGAAAGAGACGGAGTACGCGGCGCTGCATGCACCTCTTCTTCAGGCACGCCCCCACCTACATGGTGTGTGTGAGAGATACAAACCGCTGCTCAGGAGTGTTTTTTGTTTTGTGGTGGGGGTGGGGTGGGGTGGGGGTTGATTTCGTGAATTATTTGTGGGAATATGTGTCAATGACATCTCAAACAAAATTTTGCATGCAATGTGTGTGAAATGGAGGCCTATCCATATCATACATAGAGGGTCGGGCAATCCACGATAAGAGAGGGAGGGGTCATAGCTATCGATAGAGTCAAGAGAGGATCAAGCACGGTGGGTGCGTAGATCGATGAAGAGAGCCATCGAATTGTGTGTGTGTGTGCAAGTCAAAGATATAGGGCGACTGCCCACTGAACGTTAGAGGGCACATGTCAAGTTTGTGTGTGGCAGGAGACATGACTAGAGCGCTTGATGTATCGGTGTGTGGGGGAGGTGGGGGGGGGTAGGCAGAGGCCTAACTATAGAGGTAGAACGACTCAGATATGTGTTGAGAAGGAGAGACCCAGCTATGTCATGAGGGAGATCGGTCGACATCCATACATAATCAAGGATGGGAAATATGATGGGACAGAGAGAGAGAGAGAGAGAGGAGGGAGGGGAGGGAGAGGGGTAGAGTGCTGGATGGGTGATGGAGTTGCTTCTGAGATGTTGGGAGAGGCCTACTAGACAAACCGAGGGTGGAACTGCAATGTTATCAATAAGAGTGGGGATGTGTTTCGTGTGTGCCTGTATGTGATAGATCTGCTCTGACGCATCCATGGATGATGAAGGGGAACCATGTGTTTGGTAAGCAAACCTAACTAGATCGGTAGATCAATTGTTGTTTGTCTGGAGGAAGGAGAGACACAACTAATGAGGTAGATCGATCGATGTGTGGGTAAAAGGAGTTATAAGGACCTAGCTGGCTATATGTATAGCGAGAGATCGGTCGGTGTACATCCATTTGTTAGAGGCAAATAAGGCCCAGCGAGACGGATAGACAGAGAGAATGGAGCTAGGAGGTGGTGCGAGAGGCCCAACTACTAGCTGGATAGGGGAGGAGGTGCGTTGTGAGATCGATTAAAAGAGGGGTGAGAGTTTACACGTGTGTCTGACCATATGAGAGACACGAGGCAAGGACACATAAAGGAGGAGATTGAAGCTGTGTGTGTATGCTGTAGGCAGGCATCGCTGGAGAGGTTTATCGATCGGTGTGTGTCGGAAAGGAGTTGTGGAGACTCTGGGAGAACGACCTAAAGGAAAAAATGAATGTGCCCGGTGGATAGAATGCCGAGGGAGGGGAGGGCGAGGAGGGCGGTGCATGCATGAGAGAAAGTTAGTGGTAGCTACAAAGGTTAGAGGACTGTGTGGTGTAAGAGACTAACAAAGATCATAATTTGATATGAAAGCGGATTCATATATTTGAATAGGAGATCATAGTGTTTTAAACATTGCATGCATGAATATAGCGGTGATACACGTGTGTGCACATGTTATACCATAATGTGATAATGCATGTCGCTTGCAACTCACAGCTAAATGCCAACAATCTAAACCATACTATACATCAAACAATCTCACATTTTATTTGAATTTGAGATAATGTGTATGCTTGCAGCTTACAACTAAATATCGAGCAATCTAAACAATACTATATATCTAACATTCTCACATTTTATTTGAATTTGTGGTAATGTGTGGTGTTTGCAACTCACATCTAAATACTTGTAGGCGAGGGGCGGGCACCATACATAATGTGATAAACACATTATACATATGAGACATGGTTTAGATTATGAAGATCTAGCTAGAGCTAGAAATGTAATGTGATTTGAAATCAAAATAAAGTGGATTCAAAAATCTAGTTCGAGTTCATATAGTACACATAGTTCATATGTAACTCGACATCGATCATGTGGTGTGCTGTGAAGATAATACACAAACGATGGTTTAACTTGACAATAATGATGATTGTAGATCTTATTAAAATAGAGAAACGAATTCAAATGCTTTGACTTCACAACAATCATTACTGTAGATCTTATTCAAATTTAGTTCATATTGAAGCGGTAGTATATACGCTTGGAATGCACTAAAACATTCATTTGAGTAGTAGGTTGCATGCATTATACACGAGTGAAATATTTTAATTGAACATAACATGAATTCAAAGTTTTGAATGACATTTGTAGTGCACATTGATTTGGTACAAGACACGTTAGGCTTGTCCGAAATTTCAACCCGCGCTTTGTTAGCCCGAAATATTTAAGATATATCTTTGTCTCACAGTTCGCAACTCCCTCCATCTCAACCCGCGCTTTGCTATTCAAATTACAACGCCATGAAAACTCCCACCTCCCGTGAAATCCCGACACGCGAAATGCCCGTGGTACCCTCGAACCAAAGAACCGCCAAATCGGTGGGGGTACTTTCGAACTTACCCCACATTTCGGACAAGCTGCCTCTAAGCCATGGTTCCCCACCGCCATCCCATCCGCCCACCCATTCGCAGACACCGAGGCTACGAAACCCGCGACGAAACCCCACACCCTGCTCCGTCCGCCACCCACCGGAGCTTCTTCCCGACGACATCGCCCACAAGAACACCTCGACGCCCTCATCCACCGCAACGGATGAGGATCCGCTGTCGATCTCATCGCCCCGCCGGTTCAGCCACCCCGCCCTCCACCTCCAAGGAGCTGCCCCGACGTTCCCTCATCTTCGCGCCACCTCCATTCCCACACCGCCGCCTTCACCGCACCACCGAAGAGCATCATCATCACCGCTTCTCAGATGAAGCAGCGCCTAATCGGCGCCACCAAAGAGGTTGTACACTAATCGCCGATTTTCTTCTTGATTCGATTCACACGGTCGCTGGCGCCGTCCCGAGCCGACACGGCGCTGCTCCATCCACGGCAGCGCCGCCGCCACTTCCTCCACGGCGCCGCCGCCCTCGTAGGCGACGCCCACATCAAGAGGAGCTGCTACTGCTTTAGCTCTCACTCGCTGCTGCTCGCTTTCTTGCTCTCGGTCCCCGCCTGGTCTCGCTTCTTATTGTTTGCTCGCAGCAGTCGCTTTCGCTTTGCTCTTGCTTATGGCGTTGCCCGATTTGGCTACACTTCACTGACCAATCGACTTTTGGGTCACCGATTTCAAGGGTGGGCTCACTGGGTGAAGGAAGAACCAGCCGCAGGGAGGGGGGCTCACGAGAGGTACCCCACTATCTATCTTAGGGTTCAGATGGGGCGGTGGTCGCCATGGTGGCGGGCGCTGGCGGGCGGTGGCGTGGGATCACGGAGAAAAGCTCGCACGGGGGCCTAGAGGGATGGCTGGGCGGCGGCGACCGCGGTGGGGAGGTTTTGGCGGGCGGGAGGGCGACCGCCGCCCACGGGCGGCGGGGCTGCTGTTGGCCGGTGGTGGTCAAGGCGGCTGTGGGGGTGGAGGTTGAAGATGAACCGCAGCCCTTGATTTCAGATCCAACGGCTGCAAAATCGACCGACCAGAGATGAAAAGTCACGACCGACGTAGCCTCACCTTGCTAGTGCTGCCTGGCCGACAAAGAAAATTCAGTTTCAACAAAGAAAATTCAGTTTGGACAGCTTAGGTTCGGGCCGACAGCTAAGTTCAGCCAATAGTTAAGTTCAGAGATGAGCGGCTGATGTATTTTACATCTAGCACTTTGTGGTTATGTATTTTACGCCATGTATTGAGATGCTATTAGAATTCCACCAGGTTAACATTGTTCGTTGTCTCTCTTGTCCTCGCTTCAGCCTCAAGGCCATACAACTCACCGGAGTTGCTCCAACGATTTAAACCTCCATCACAATGAGCAGTACTCGGCTCCATCTCTAGACGCCTAAGATCTTCTTCCTCCTCCGACAAAGAAAGTCAGCCGAGCATCCTCACCGCCAACCCAATCACGCTGAGATCGACATGGCTTCGCCAAAGAGGTTGTACACTTGTTGCATCTCTTTTTACTCTACATGTTATATATATTGTCCATCGAGCACACGGATTTGTTCCTTTAGTGTCTCCTTGAAAGAAAAAACGAGGAATTTTAATTTTCACTTGTCCTCCTTTTCAAATTCCTATTCATGAAGCACAAGACTAAGAGATAGTAGCATAATAGCATTATAACTGCATTTTTTCTTGACTTAATCTCACCATGCTTCTTTGCATCCTGTGATCTTCCAATTGTTGTGAATCAAACACCCAGATTGGCGTAAATCCTATGTTTTTAAATTCTCTGCTTTGCACATGCATTCCTATCCTATTCCTGCTATTTCCTATCCCTCGCATTGTTGGAATCCTCCAATTCAAACGAGCCTTACAGAATTACTTCTCTTACAGATAGTTGTCAAAGAAAACCTTGCGTGGTTTGTCCCGCCTCTCTGTGTTGCCGTCCACCCCAGCTCACCGGTCCAACGATGTAAGGGTCCAGCAGAGCAGGATCCGCCTCCAGACTGCCTTTCGCCGCCTCGATCTTCTTCCCCGTCACTGGCAGCCATGAAAACTGCATTACCATCATCAACCGAGCAAATGACCTCGAGGACTACACGGTCCGCAAGAGAGGTCGCACTTTTCGTGGTTCCGCCACGTTATGCATCGCTAATATTACATGCTACTTTATCGCCCTGCTCACCGATTAGACTCGAGTCACTCCAAATAATGGTCAAACTTGAGTTTTTAAATGGTTGTGGGTACATATCGGGCCGCTATCAATAGTATCTATCTACTATCTAGTTAATCTCCGCTGTCTACTATGAGTTTCATGTTGGGTGGGAAACAAACAAGAAAGAAGCCATTATCTCATTTATTAACTCAAGCCATTATCCGCTCGCTATTATTGGTTTTGGGTCTATCCACAAGTTGCTACCATCACTCGGATTTCTGCATGCACTCCTTACATAATCTCACTATGTTTTATTCCTATGCATGACAATTATTGTAAACAATGGAACTGAACATGTAGAGCAAAAGAGACGAGCCTTATGTGGCAATATAATTTCATGCGACGCCGCTCCATGGTAGGCGCAAAGGCAGCCCCCTCCACGCATTTCGGATTGTAATCGAGAGGAAGATATCTGCTCGAGGGGGATTCGTATGAGAAGATAACTCCTATTTACCCCCGAGGTCTTCGCCTAACTTGGCATGCCGATGTTGGTTATATCATGCATATGGTGTCTTGCATTGCTTACTTTATACATCAAATATGTCATCTCGCTTAGTTTAGACATCCTTTGTGCGTAATGCCATCTGCTTAGTTTATTCATCCTTATGTGAATTATGCAACGCCACCTTGTTTAGCCAGCATCATATATGTGAATTTTGCAATGCCATCCTGCTTAGCCACCATCTTATATGTAAATTATATCAGCCATCTTTTTTTTCGTTACATATTACATTCACAACAATGTTAGTACATTCAATCGCTTCTTCGTGCATCAGCCATTTGACACGGTGATGGCAAATTCGAGTGAAAACAAGGTCTTCGAAAGCAGACTATGCTATCTCGACGGGCGCATATCTCGCTGGTTACGGATAGCTCCTCGAGGAGGATTCGAGATGATGACCAGTCCTATTCCCCGAGGTGTATGCTCTAACTTGGCAGGTTATGTTGCTCATATCGTATGTATGGTGTCTCGCATTGCTATGCCATTTGATTAGTTTAGACATGCTTTGTGTGAATGCCAATTGCTCAAAGGTCTAATTACCATATATGTGAATTATGCATTGCCATCTTGTTGCAAGACATTATATATGTGAATTATACAATGCTATCTTGTTGCAAAGGCATTATATATGTGAATTATGCAATGCCATGCTATTTAGCCAATCATCATGTATGTGAATTATATCATGCTATCATTTTTTGTATTACGTGTTCCATTTGTCGACAACGCTTGTATATTCAACTACTCTTCCCTGCATCAGCCATTTGAAGCGGTGATGGAAGTATCTCGAGGAAAACAAGGTATTCAGAGCAGATAATGCTACTCGCTAAAGCGTATATCTTGTCGGGTTACAGAGAGCTCCTCGAGGAGGATTCGTAGACCGATGACCAGTCCTATTTCCCGAGGTCTATGCTCAAACTTGGCAGGTTATATTACCCATGTCATGCATGTTGTCTTGCATTGCTTAGTTTTTACATCATATATAGATTGCCATCTGCTTACTTGCTTACTATATAAATCATATATTTGAATTATATCATGCCATCATGTTTACATAGTACATACACATCATCTATCTCAATTATGGCATGGCAACCCATTTAATAAAGACATCATATAGTTATATCATCTCATCCTGCTTAGTGTTTACAACATCATATTTAGAATTATGGCATTCTATCCATGAATGTATGTGAATTATGGCATGCCAACCTATTTAATAAACACATTATATAGTTATGTCATGTCATCCTGCTTACATAGTCTCATATTTTGAACTATGTCTTTCCATCTTTTTAGTTAGCCATCATAATGTGAAATTGTGTCATGCTATCCTGCTTAGTTAGCCATCATATATGTGAAATTGTGTCATGCTATCCTGCTTTGGTTAGACAACATAAATATGAATTATTTCATGCCCTCTTTATTCCCCACTATCCATTGCACCTGCTCATCATACAATGTCTATACTTTCAATTACTTTTCTTGTTTATCAGCCATTTGAATTGGAGAGCGTGATGGCAGATTCAAGGGAGTAACAACACGGTGTTCGTAAAAGATTGTGCTACCAGCTTGATGCAGATAGAACCATGGTTGTACTTGCCCAAGGACCAGATCCACCACACATAACCCAGACTCTCGCAGATTGTACCCTACCCAGCTTGGACAGAGAACCAGCTACACCCCTTTTAACCCCAACCCCGGCAGATAGTAACCCAGCCCAGCTTGACACAACACCGCCTCCACCACAGAGCACCCAAACACGAGCGGTTAGTAAGGGAACTGCAGGCCCAAAGCACGAGGACCACCACCCAATCCCAACTCAACGCTTAAAGGAGAAGAAGATTTGTTCTCGTGTCAGTTCTCAGAGCTATGGTTCATACTCCTTTGCTCTTGCATTATCAGATTTACTCATACCAACTATTTTCAAATTTGAAGGATGGAATTGAAACTCCAATGGCGCAATGTATGTTTTAAACTTGTTTCTTTAACTGGTTTGTCGTTGTAACCTGCTCTATGTTGATTTCAGTTTCAATTGAATAAACAGTTATGTTCTCATGTCATGCACATTACAAGTGTTGTTATTGCTCTATAGTTACCCACACTTATATTCTGTCTATTCTCGCTTTGTCTTGAACAAATATTATTTGAACTGTGTCTCTATCTTGATTTGGCAACAAAACTAGAATGATATAGACCATAAAGTGACCATGGCACATAGATATATGTTTGTTTCATGTCATGTTATCCTGTCCACTTTACTACCGAACTCATTTAGCAAAATGAGTTTCATATACAACATGGTAAACATGTGATGTGTCCGCTTGTTTCTCTTTAGAATGCGGACAAAATATTGGAGAACAAGATCACGCTATCCAATGGTAAAGGAAGTAATGCGATAAGGTTCAAGATAGTGAGACATCCCTGTTGGTCTCCAAGAAAGCTGATAAAACTATCTTGACGACAAAGTGAGGGAACCCAAAAGTCCTGCCTTGATGTAGTGTTCGAAGTTATCGCCACTATCGCCGAACAAGCTTTTCAACTCGCCGCTCAATCAGTTCATCTTCTTGAGTCTCAACTTCAAGTTGAAAGACATCGATCGATGTGTCATGGCTGTGAAGTCAAGGATCGAGGAAGTCCCCGCAGAATTCAGATGCATATTTTCGTGCAACAAAGAAGTTACCGGAGGATTTAAGCGCCAAACAAGAGAAAGTTAATAAGCTTGCTAAGCATCTTGCCAAAGATTATGGGTACCTGTGATATTGTTTCTGAGATCTTCAAGTGGTTTCAGCTCGATTTGTTTTGTCATGGCGCTTATTTGCACCGGTCGCCAACTTTGACAACCAAAGGTATATGATATGCTGCTTTGTTCCTATATTTGCACCGGTGGCTAACTTTGATGCCCAAAGGATGTAATATGTAACAGCCGTGATAGCCTAGAATAAGTTACTTGCTTATTTATTTCCTTGTTGTCTTGTTTATTTGTTTGCTTGTAGTCGCGCTTTTTTTAAAACTAGGCCACAAGAACCATGGGCTAATATTTACCGTAGTGACATCGGGCCTCCCACGGGTCAGAGAAAAGGGGCCTCTACGGGTCAGAGAAACAAAGAGGCCTTCTACGGGTCAGAGAACAATGGGCCTTCTACGGGTCAGAGAAAATGGGCCTTCTACGGGTCAGAGACAATGGGCCTTCTACGGGTCAGATCATCAATGGGCCTTATACGGGTCAGATGACCATAACGGGCCATCGTTAATAGGCCGATTTGATGACACTATGAAAACGCCCAACGATTAACGAACCACAAACGGGCCGATGTAACCACGGGCTGAATTTGGCCCACAAGCGTAAAATGACAAGAACGGGCCGTAAGTAAACGATCGTCGAAATGAGCCCAAGAATAAATGGGCTCGAGAAGGCCGAAGATAACATTTATCGGAAACGCCCAACCAATAACGGCCCTTAATGGGTATAAAGTGATATATCGCTCATTACGGGCCGCCACCACGGGCCGTTAGTGGGTGTAAAGTGATACACTCGCTCATTGCGGGCCGCCACCACGGGCCGTTAATAGGCCAAGAGTTACATAGGGCCTCATATGGGCCGAAGACGCCATGGGCCATACATGGGCCGGCGAAAACAGGTCGAATCATATTGATGGCCCAGATGACGCCATCGGGCCTAATTCGGATAGGGCGAACGGGCCTTCGGTTAGCGGGCTGTTAATGGGCTATATGCGTAACGTGCCGTTAACAAAGCTTTCCATGGGCCGCCCGCCACCTTGCCAAGTCAAATGGGCCGCCTTTTCACAGTGAATGGGCCTCGCTAGCGTACACGGTCGACGTATCATAGGCGCCTTCCGTCCAATGAGTGGATGACATCTGTCCCAACGGTGAGCCGACACGCAGTTTTCTCCACCAATGATGATTTTACACGCGAAAATCCCCATTGGTCGTGGCTGTTAACGGTTATCGGATCCAAAACCCGACCCGATAGCTTAACGGCGTTCCGCTACGGTGGATGCCACGGTCGGTCACCCTTGACGAAAGCAGCCTGCGGACGCGCGATTTATCGTCATGGAAGTGGACACTTCCGTGATGATAATTTTGGTAATGTCATCAAACACTTCTACGACAAAGACAGTATGACTATCTTGATTCTCATATAAATTTGTCATGGATGTACATGCATGACAAAAACGCGACTCCATCGTGACAAACACCTATCACCACGGAAGTGTATTTTTTTGTAGTGTATCCAGGAGGTAGAACCGCCCCAGGATACTCAATAAATCAAATAATGAAAATAGTTAGTCCACAATAATAATAATCATAATCATCATATGTCACCGGGTCATAATCAATGTTCTAACTTAGTAGTTTTTCCTCCAAGACCGACACTAAGACCGACACTTGACCCATCCTGCATCAGTAGTCCTTAACCATGGACACGGCTATTCAATAGATGTTTAATCTCCGCAGAGAGTGTACTCTTTACCCACGGGTAACGGATTCCTTTAGTCCATCGACTAATTCCGCTCACGGTCTTTTTGGTTGAAAACACACCGACCGCACACACCAGCCTAACTCACCTGTGTCTCGAATCACCCATGACACCTGCTTAAGAAAAACTCTATGGGGAGGCTACAACCTCGATTAGCATGGGATC
Source organism: Aegilops longissima (assembly GCA_021605205.1). Lineage (NCBI taxonomy): Eukaryota > Viridiplantae > Streptophyta > Magnoliopsida > Poales > Poaceae > Aegilops > Aegilops longissima. The sequence continues at coordinate 40,619 of JAHIAM010006472.1, read as the reverse complement.
ACAAAAATTTTAATGCGCAAAACTAGGGGAGCTACCCCTTCGCTCCAACCGAAAACACCCATGCCCCGACTGTGGCATGCTCACCGGATGCCTCCCAGATCTTCCACCATGGCCTCTATACTGTGGTGTGCTAGAGAGGGGTTGACGACTTATTAAACCGCACTTACCTATGGCAGGGACAAGTGGTAGTACGTAAACAAGTATGGGGTTACCGAACAAGACTCGATCTATGGTTGACTCAGAGGTTTAAGTATTCCCCGCATGATTAGCATAACAATTTATACTTCAATCAATGTATGTAATCACCACTGACATACCTCATCATGCCAGATCGGACACAACTGCCTCGACGGAGGACTAGGAACAAGCCCGTGTTCACCCAAGACAGAGGCTTTCCTGATTCCTTCCTAGATGCATGAAAGGCATATGATGGTGACTACTATCACAAACATATCAAACTCCAATAGCATGAAATCATCCATATGCACTCATGAGTATGAACATATCATCACAAAAAAAATATAATGGATACTCCGTGTCGAGGTGGGGTTGTAACCGTGTCAAATAACACACACAATATCATGCCAGGGTTCGTAATGCTTGCCTTCAAATTGAGGAGAGGCAGGTGCATCCCAAGACTTTTGAAAGTTTTCTTCTTCAAAATCCTATTTTGAAAATATTCAATTAATCCACAGCTTCAAAACAGACAAAAAAGTTGTCTGAATTTTTTAAATAAATGTTAAAATAAACTAGACAAAATTTGAGGAAGGTAGGAATAAGAATCAACTCATTTGCAGTTATATTTAAAAAGTTATAGCCAACAAAGTATCACCAAATTGCTTTTAATAAATAAAAGAAACTGAAAAAAGAAAAAAACGGTTCGCTGGGGGAAGCGACGAGGCTTTACGCTTTCACTTATCCAGCGGGACGGCGCTGTGGGTCACCGATAGTGGGTCCACGGGCCCACCGGTCGTTTGACCACCGCCTCCCTCCCTTCTCCTCCGCCAAGCGATGGCGGATTCTCGCGATCGCTGCTGATGAACGGCGTTCTCGCGGGTTCGAGGGCGGGATGGATCCGCCAGTCCAGGCGGTCCTCCCGTGGTTGAGAGGGCGGCGGGCGAGGAGTCGCCGGTGACGAGCTCCGCGGCCGATGGTGGCTTCGGGGGAATTGAGGACTTGGGCTACTGTGGTTCCTGATCGCTTTGAGCGGCTTCGCAAGGTCGAGGGAAGTCGTATGGTCGAGCGAGGTCTGGGGCCATTTATAACCGGGGAAGGTCGGCTCCGCCGCTGCAGAGGATAAGATCGCCGGCCGACCGCTTCTGTTGCGGCAGAGCGACGTGGCGATGGCCGGAGCTGGGTCGGTGCTAGCGGACGGGCTTGGAGATAAGGATGGCCTGCTCACGAGGGCAGCCGGCGAGAGTTTTGCTCGCCGGGCGCCAGACATGGCAGTAGGCGCATCGTGGACGCCGGCGCTACCAAGAGGGCCCCGACGGCGGTGTGTAGGGCGCCAGGCAGCTTGGAATGTTCTCGCGAGTGGTCGAGGGCGGGCGTGGTTTCCGTGCAGCAAAGGCCGTGGCGCTGGGTAGCGAACGCGGGCGGTTTCGGTATGCAAGACGCTGCAGTAATATGCGCCTGGCGCGCCAGCAGCACGCACGCGACATGCTCGGCTGTAATGCCGTGGTGGCCTAGAGTGCTTGAGCCAGCCGCAATTAACAGACTAGGTTAGAGTTTGCAAGGAGATTAATGGGCATGGTGGTTAGGTCAGGATCAAGTTTATAATGCAAATTAAAATATTTGCCAAATCGCCATGCACACAAAGTGTTTGCTGAATGCCAAGGGCATCTAGGCAACTCTTGGGGTGGCCAAGTTTTCCAGATCGTGGTCTCTTTAGGTTTAGAAGATGGTGGCAAGGTTGGTTTGGCAAAACAAAACTTTTAGTGCAAGTTTTTAGAAAATCAAATCTGACAGAAATAAAATGGCATTATTGCATGTACTAAAAATATTCCAATGGACCCAATCTCCTGGACTTAAGGGTTTGGTAGGTGTACTACAAGGGAGAAAGCTCATGGTCACTAGAGCAAAAATAATTAGGGATGCAGTAGAAAACACCCAACTAGGCCAGAGAGCAAAAGAGGATGATTTGCTCAAAATTGTCAAAGAACATCAGTGGGTTAATGCATAAGTTTGAATAATATACTACTACTAACATCCCATAATTTTGGTGGAGGCTTTAAAGAAATAATTAACTAGGTTGTAGTGCAATTTTATCTACTGGACCAATTTTGAAAACTTGGGGTCGAGCTCAAAATATCCAATGGATAAGAGATATTTTTGCATCAAAATGATTTAAAACATCACATGGCATCCCCAAATTTTGATGAGAATTTTAAAGGATTTTCTCAAAGGGTTGTAGTGCAAATGAGGCTCGACACTTATGAAAACCATTTTAAGGGAAATAAAGTTCAGGAAAGAATAATCTTAGAAATAATTCCACTCATCAAAAGAAATGGTCTTGGGAAGATAAATAAGTCCAATAACATATTTGGAAAGTTTTCACTTGGGGTAAAAACTCTATAATATCAAAGAAAGGAGTGGTTTTGAAATCAAAGAAAATCCGTAAAAGGAAAGACTTAATTTCCTGGCAAAAAATTTAATAAACAAAACATGTTTAATTTTTTTTTGGGGTGTTACAACACTACCCCCCTTAAGAAAAATCTCGTCCTTGAGATTTGCTAAAAGCTGTTTTGAAAATATTACTCTTACCATTTCAAAAAAAATAACACTTTACTTATGCAATAAAAATGCGCTACAAAGGAGAGGGCAATAAGTGGTGTAAAACTACAAAGTGGGAACACCCAAGGCCTGTGGAAAATCCATGGTTTGGGGAAAACGCGAGATTTCTACTTTTGGTTACAGTAAATTTAAAATAAAATTCTAAATTTCTAAAATACGCTGGTCGCACTTTAGAGCATAGTGCTTTTTTGTCGATGTGTGGCCCGGGCCCACCGCCGCCTCTTCTTCTTCCTCTCGCCTCTCTTCTTCCTCTCTCGCTGCTTCCCGCTTTCTCCGCCGCCACATCTAGCGCAGAGGGCATCTAGGCCGCATCACGGTAGTGCGCGCGCGTTAGCTGCTAGTGCAGCGCACTCACTCATGGGCCAAGGCATACTGCTTCAAGCATCGCCATGGATTCGCCTCCTAACACCGGCGATCGAGCGACGAGCGGCGCTGGTGGTCCTCGCCCACCGCATAATCGATCTCGAGCTATAAAATGACCGCGTGCTCCTTCTTCTTCCTCACATATGGCCTCGCTTCCTTCTCCTCCCTCTCCTCCATTTCGCTTGAAGGAGCTCGAGACGAGGCTCTAATGGCGAGGTGATGCCGGACGGTGCGTGAATCTGTGTGCGGAGGATTGGCGCATTGCTGGGTTCTCCGTGTTCTGCATGCGTGATGATCCTTTATGATCATCGTGATGCTGCCGCCGAGTGTTAGCTCTCCGCGCGTGGCAGTGATCATGAGGATTAAGTGCGTGTCGGGCGCTAATCGCCGCCGCTTGCTAGAGGAAACTTGTACCGAAAGTGATTACCCACTAACCTCTCTTTCGTGAGGTGATCAGCTAGGTGTAACGTGTGTATGTGCATTAGCGCTAGTGCACGAGGTCGAGTGGTTGCGTAGTGAGTCCGCCAGGGTGCTACGTGAATAAAAATCTATGTCGAGAAGAGGTATATGCTGCAACAACTCAGGGAAAGAAAATCTCACTTAAAATTTTTACTGAGAGTGAAGGCAGCTACTCAAAATCAACAGCAGTACAACTACTCACATAAATTGAAACCAAATATTTAATTAATCACGCAAATCTAGGATACAACACTTAAGTTGCAACACATACATAGATGCTGGAGCAAAGAACATAGCAGTAACGTCTATAATGAAAACGGTAAATGGACAGGGTCCTCAGAAAATGTCTCTGGCACTGGGGCACACTCCTCTTCTATCGGGGGAAGCGGATTGACTAGACGATGAATGCGTCTCTCCTGGTCGGGCCTTAGTGGTCTGCCGATGGCAATCTGAGGACTTAAATCGGCGAGGCTCTGGAGATAACCCATTATTCGCTGGGTCAAACGCTATTGAGCGATGACATACTGGGCAAGGTTACAAGATCGATCTCTCGATTCGGCCCACCGAAAAGATGCTATTCTGGTGTGGCGTGACTCGGGAAGTAGTAGTACCCCCTATCGCTGGCATAGGGTACCGCGAATCAAAGGCGAGCAAGTGCTTCAGATGCAGCAGCTTCTATGGCCATATGCGGAGTCGGCATAGATTTCCCACAAAGGAGACTTCCGCTGGTCTTGGTTTGGGTTTATGGAGGGGATGTGCACCACGCCCAATATTTCGAGGTGGATGGGGTGATCTCGATTTGATCAACTCGCATCGGGTGGGTGGATAGCACTCATGGTACCGCAGTAAAGTCCCACAAAATTTTAACAAAGCTACCGAGTTGCATCCGAGTCCTTAGATAAATACTAAGGCTCGCATGGTAAAGAAATGGCTGTGAGAGTTGTGCCCAAGGTGAGGGATACCGCAAGGTCACGAGGTGGCTTTTATATAGCCTTGGGGCTAGGTTATTTACCATGGTGAAAGATAATAAATTTGTCGGCTCGCCTAAGGGTCAGGTCAATGCCACGATACACATATCTCACAAAAGTGACGGTCACCGTGGGGGTAGCTGTGTGGGTAAAATGCAGCTGCATGCTAACATATTTATAGCAAGGTTACTATTTAAATCAGAGGCACACGGCAGGTTGCGATAATTATGGAGATACATGATCACATAATTACAGGTGAAGGAATACCAAGGCTTGGTACTACTCGTGGTGACTCACCACCTCGCTTATATCTAAGCGGGCGTGCCTTGTGGACGCCGAGGCTTCTCCACGGGTTTCACCGCCGGGATTAGTTGGAGGCGGTTGAGGGGCTGCGGGGTCGGGGTAGCGATGATGACCATCCCGGGGATTGTTGGCCACAATCCCGTTGGAGCATGTTCCCAAAAGGCGACGAAGCACTTCTGGGACACCAAGGTATTTTGGTCGATGGCTGGAGGAGACCTCAAGGACTCGATCGGTGTCCGAACAGCACGACCGGGTTGTCGGCGCGGGCTCATCTTCTCCTCTCGCCGGAGCTCGCTGAACCAGCTCTCCACGAGCCGCGATCGATCAAGGGTGATTTGATCGAACAGTTCCTCTAGTGCACCTACATAGCGCACTAGATGCAACAATGCAGATCCGCCTCGTGATCTCCGCTGGCAACCTGGGTGGCCTACCATACCCTTCACGGCTGGGTAGTAGTAGAACGAAGCGATGCTAACTCGGGCGACAAGTGCCAGAGTTGAACTATAGCCTCTCGAGCAGCTAGTTGGATGGCTTGTGGCTCAAAGGAAGTTGTCCTTCCGGTGAACCTGTAGGGCGCTTCGCGATAGCCCCTACCATAGATGTGCACAAGGCTGTAATTGACGGCCTCACCGCCATGGGTCCTTGGTACACAACATATTCTCGGGGTTCTTCCAATGCATAGGCACGGCGGGTGAGGTTTATAGCACGGTCACAAACCTCCAAGGTTGGTTGTGGGTCTCATTGTGCACAATAGGGCCGCATCATAGCTTGGTTTGGGGAAGAGGTTGTGTTGTGTTGTGATGTGTTGAGGCTAGCGTGTCTTTTTATAGAACAAAGGGGACGGAGTCTTCCTTCGCACGCTTGCGAATGAGACAATTTATTTGTCGGTCATTGGCGCGTGATCGACAGGTTAGGCTGATAGGTTGGGCACCGACTGCCAAAAGGTGTCGAGGTCACTGTGTGGCTATCTTGCACGAGAAGCTTGGCTGGTTTTAGGTTAAGGTCTGGTAGGTTGGTTAACCAAAGTTTTTCGACCTGGCTAAGATAGGATTATCCAATGGTAAGTTTAGCTCGATACTAAGTTTGTCGTGACCCGATTTTCGGATATTAATTTCGTAATGGTCCTTGTGCTCACCAGCCCTGTGATTACTGTTAGCTAATGAGACACTAACTTGATACGTAAGCCCAAGAAAAATACATAATATGTAGTACAAGGCCGCCTTGGCCTATGAGTACAACAAATGGTTTCTAGTGACCGATGGCGAAGCGGTTTGTGGTCTTTCAGCCCTATGGGACTCCATTTCCGACAGAACAAATGACCTGTGTTATCTCCTATCTTCGCACATGGGTCGCTATCACCATTTGCGATGCTCCTGTGGTGTCATCACAACGCCTCTCCAAGCAAGAAATCTGGCCAAGACAATAGCTGTGGATAAGCCAAGGAGTACTTTGAATGTACACCCAAACATTATGAGCACAGTATAATATTCAAATGATAAACATGCTCTAAAATATTCTACAACGCTACCACAAAATAAAATCCATGATGCACGCAAGCGTTATTCACATAACACATGAATAATGCAATTAGAGAGAAATAGAATGCCTCACCAAGGCCCCGAGCGACACCACGTAAAGGGCTCATAAGTGAAATAAGTGACAAACATGTCATAATGCAAGGCCTGTATGCGATGCCACATAAAGGGCTTATAACAGAATAATCACAAGTGAATATCCAGAGGTAGAACCGCCCCTGTGGATACTCAATAAATCAAATAATGAAAATAGTTAGTCCACAATAATAATAATCATAATCATCATATGTCACCGGTCATAATCAATGTTCTGACTTATTAGTTTTTCCTCCGAAGACCGACACTAAGACCGACACTTGACCCATCCCAGACTGTAGTCCTTAACCATGGACACGGCTATTCGAATAGAGGTTTAATTTCTGCAGAGAGTGCACTCTTTACCCACAGGTAACGGATTCCTTTAGTCCATCGGGACTAATTCCGTCTACGGTCTTTTGGTTGAAAACACACCTGACCGCACACACCAGCTAACTCACCTGTGTCTGGAATCACCCATGACACCTGTTTAAGCAAAACTCTAAGTGGGGAGGCTAGAACCTCGATTAGCGTGGGATCACAAAAACTTTTAATGCGCGCAAACTAGGGGAGCTACCCCTTCGGCTCCAACCGAAAACACCCATGCCCCCGGACCAGGTGGCATGCCTACCGGATGCCTCCGGTATCTTCCACCATGGCCTCTCTGTACGATGTGTGCTAGGAGAGGGGTTGATGACTTACTGAACCGTACCCTACCTATGGCAGGGACAAGTGGTAGTACGAAACAAGTATGGGGGTTACCGGAACAAGACTCGATCTATGGTTGACTCAGGAGGTTTAAGTATTCCCTGCATGATTAGCATAACAATTTATACTTAAATCAATGCATGTAATCACCACTCAACATACCTCATCATGCCGCATCGACACAACTGCCTCGACGGAGGACTAGGAACAAGCCCGTGTCTACCCAAGACAGAGGCTTTCCCGGATTCCTTCCGGTATGCATGAAAGGCATATGATGGTGACTACTATCACAAACATATCAAACTCCAATAGCATGAAATCATCCATATGCACTCATGAGTATGAACATATCATCACAAAAAAAATATAACGGATACTCCATGTCGAGGTGTGGTTGTAACCGTGTCAAATAACACACACAATATTATGCCAGGGTTCAGAATGCTTGCCTTCAAATTGAGGAGAGGCAGGGTGCATCCCAAGATTTTTGAAAGTTTTCTTCTTCTTCAAAATCCTATTTTTGAAAATATTCGAATTAACCCACAGTTTGAAAACAGTACAAAAAAGTTGTCTGATTTTTCTTAAATAAATATGAAAATAAACTAGACAAAATTTGAGGAAGGTAGGAAGAAGAATCAACTCATTTGGAGTTATATTTAAAAGTTATAGCCACCAAAGTATCACCAAATTCGGTTTTTAATAAATAAAAGAAACTGAAAAAGAAAAAACGGTTCGGGGGAAAGCGACTCGAGGCTTTACTCTTCAGCTTATCCAAGATGGACGACGCTGGGGTCATCGACAAGGTCCACGGGCCCACTGGTCGTTTGACTAGCCGCCTCCCTCCCTTCTCCTCTCGCCTCGAGTGATGGCGGACTCGACGATCGCCACCGATTTAACGGCGGTTCCTCGCGGGGTTCTGAGGGCGGGGATGGATCAGCCAGTCCAGGGCGGTCCTCCCGGTGGTTGAGAGGGCGGCGGGGGCGGAGGGAGTCGCCGGCGATGAGCTCCGCGGCGGACGGTGGCTTCGAGGGAATTGAGGACTTGGGCTACTGTGGTTCCCGATCGCGTTTGAGGGGTTGAGCGGCTTCACAACGTCGAGGGAAGTCGTATGGTGGCGCTGGAAGGACTAGGAGGCTCCGGCTATGGCAAATTTAGCCGAGGGACGGCGACGGCCGGTTGCCGGAGGCGGGAAGACGGTGGTTTCGTAAGAATTTGAGCGCCATGGGGTACACTCTCACGGCTTGCCTCGAGGATGCTCGAGCGAGGTATGTGGCCATTTATAGCCGGGAAGGTCGGTTCCGCCGCTGTTGGGATAAGATCGCGGCCGACCGCTTCAAGCGCAGGCAGAGCGACGTGGCGGGGCGAGCAGGTCAAGCTAGCGGACGGCTTGAGATAAGGATGGCCTCGCTCACGAGGGCAGCCGGCGAGAGTTGTGGTCGCCGGCGCCGACACGCCTCCGTCAGATCTACTTTGCCAAACACTTTTGCCCTTGTTTTGGACTCTAACTTGTATGATTTGAATGGAACTAACTCGGATCGACGCTATTTTTAGCAGAATTGCCATGATGTTGTTTTATGCGTAAAACAAAAGTTCTCGAATGACCAAACTCCACGGAATATCTTAGAATAAATAATAAAAAATCCTCGCTAAAGATGAAGAACAGGGGCCCACACCCTGTCCACGAGGGTGGGGGCACGCCCCCCGGGCGCCGCCTCACCTCATGGGCCCTCGATGCCCTCCGACGCCAACTCCAACTTCATATATTGGCTGGGAGAAAAAATCAAAGAGAAAGTTTCACCACGCTTTTACGACACGGAGCCGCCCAAGCCCTAATATCTCTCTGAGGGCTGATCTGAGTCCGCTCGGGCTCCGGAGAGGGGATTCGCCACCGCAGTCATCATCAACCATCCTCCATCACCAATTTCATGATGCTCACCGCCGCGCGTGAGTAATTGCATCGTAGGCTTGCTGGACGGTGATGGGTTGATGAGAGTTAGTTTTGTTAGGTTTGATCCCTAGTATCCATTATGTTCTCGAGATTGATGTTGCTATGACTTTGCTATGCTTAATGCTTGTCACTAGGGCCCGAAAAGCCATGATTTCAGATATGAACCTATTATGTTTTCATGAATATATGTGTGTTCTTGATCCTATCTTGCAAGTCTATAGTCACCTACTATGTGTTATGATCCGCAACCCCAAGTGACAATAATCGAGACCACTCCGTGATGACCATAGTTTGAGGAGTTCATGTATTCACTATGTGCTAATGCTTTGTTCCGGTTCTCTATTAAAAGGAGGCCTTAATATCCCTTAGTTTCAATAGGACTCGCTGCCACGGGAGGGTAGGACAAAAGATGTCATGCAAGTTCTTTTCCATAAGCACGTATGACTATTTACTAATACATGCCTACATTGTATTGATGAACTGGAGCTAGTTCTCGTGTCACCCTATGTTATGACTGTTACATGATGAACCACATCCGCATAATTATCCATCATTGATCCGTGCCTACGAAGTTTTCCATATATCGGTTTACGCTTATTTACTTTTCCGCTATCATCGTTATCATCACTACAAAATACCAAAACATTACTTTTGTCAGTCTTTACTTTTGTTACCGCTACCACCACTATCATATTACTTTGCTACCAAACACTTTGCTGCAGATACTAAGTTTCCGTGTGGTTGAATTGACAACTCAGCTGCTAATACTTGAGAATATTCTTTGGCTCCCTTGTGTCGAATCAACAAATTTGGGTTGAATACTCTACCTCAAAAATTGTTGCATCCCCTATACTTGTGGGTTATCAAGACCTTTTTCTCAAGGCCATGCTGTGGAGCATAGCTCTATTCTTTGAGTCACTTGGGATTTATATCTGCTGGACACTATGAAGAATTTGAAAGACGCTAAGACAGCAATTTATCCCTCAACTACGAGGGAGGTAAGGAACTGCCATCTAGCTCGCACTTGATTCACCTTCCGTTATGAGTAAGCTTAACGACACCTAAACCTGCTTCGCTATTCGCTCCGATATGTCGCATGTTATTGATGATGCCACTTCTGCTATGCATGATACTTATGATGAAACTACTTCTATGCTTGATACTACTGTGCCTCTTGGTGAATTTCTAGATGAACAAATTTCTAGGTCTAGAGAAAGAGAAATTATTGAAACTGAACACGATGATGTTAGTCATGATGAAAATAGGCCTGCTATTCCTGAGGGTTATCTTTTTAATGTTGAATCTACTGAAGCTATTCTTGCTTGCCAGGATAGTCTTGAACGTAAGAGGTTGCTAGTTAAATGGAGTAAAGAATCTTTTGGAGGTAGGATGAGACCCGACCCTGCTTTTACTACTTCACCTATCTGTGTTCCTAATCAGGATTATTATGATTTTTCTATTGATCCAGATATAATTACTTTGGTTGAATCTGATCCTTTTTATGGCTATGAATCTGAAACTATTGTGGCACATCTTCGTAAGTTAGATGATATAGCTGCCCTGCTTACTAATAATGAGAGATCGCTACCTTTATTTACTCAAAATATTTCCGCTCTCATTAAAGGGTGATGCTAAGATATGGTTTAATTCTCTTGATCCTGGTTGTGTGCAAAGTCCCCGTGATATGATTTATTACTTCTCGCTAAATATTTCCGCTCATAAGAAACAAGCTGCTTTGAGGGATATATACAATTTTGTGCAAATTGAAGAAGAGAGTCTCCCACAAGCTTGGGGAGGCTTCAAGTTACTTAATGCTTTGCCGATCATCCTCTTAAGAAAACTGAAATATTTGATATCTTTTACAATGGACTAACTGATGCTTCCAGAGATTACCGGATAGTTGTGTTGGTTCTCTTTTCGTGGAAAGAACACCGGATGAAGCTGAAATTTTATTGAATAATATGTTGACAAATGAAAATAATTGGGCACCTCCCGAGCCAACTCCCGAGCCAGCTCCCGAGCCACCATCGAGCCTATTCCTAAACCAACTCAAGAAGAGAGGTGTTCTATTTCTCACCCCAAGATATGCAAGAGGCAAAGAAATCTATGAAAGAAAAAGGTATTAAAGCTGAAGATGTTAAGAATTTACCTCCTATTGAAGAAATACATGGTCTTAATTCACCACCGTTGAAGAAGTATATGATCTCAATTACTTATTTATCAAGAACCTCCCGATATCCCGGCTACGTAGTAAAGGTAAATTCTCTCTATAGATATGATAAAGCTGAAGCCTCCTACTAAAATTGCTAGTCAGTGCTTGGATGAGTTTGATGACTTTATGTTTAAGAAAGATGACTTTAATGCTTATTTTGGTAGACAATTAAAACATAATACCTTTATGATTAAACGCTTGAGTGATTATATGGCTAATATTAGAGGTGAACTTATACTTGTTAGCAAACACGCTTCTAGGGTTACCACTCAAGTAGAACAAGTACTTAAAGCTCAGAAAGAAGTGCTTAATGAAATGAATAGTAAGAAAATGATTATGCTGTTAGAGTGGCTACTAGAATCGGTAGAATGACTCAGAACCTTTGTATCCTCGAAGTCCACCCTAAGAGAATCGAGCAAGATTCTCAGAGAAATAATATAGATATGCCTAGTTCTTCTAAAAGGAAGAAAAGAAAATGATAGAACTGCAAACTTCTAGTGAACCTATTGATGAACCACCGATAATCCAAATGATATCTCTATGTCCGATGTCAAACACAACTGGTAATGAACATGAACCTAGTGAAAATGTTAATGATAATGTTCATGATGATGCTCTACCTACTAATGATAATGATGTAGAAGTTGAACCTGCTGTTGATCTTGATAACACACAATAAAAGAATCAACGTTATGATAAAAGAGACTTCGCTGCTAGGAAACATGGTAAAGAAAGGGAACCATGGGTTCGTAAACCCATGCCTTTTCCTCCAAACCATCCAAGAAAAGGATGATGAGGATTTTGAGCGCTTTGCTAAAATGATTAGACCCATCTTTATGTGATGCGATTAACTGATGTGCTCAAACAAACTTATGCTAAGTATATGAAGGATATCATAACAAATAAAAGAAAGATACCAAGCTGAAATTTCCACCATGCTTGCTAATTATACTTTTAAGGGTGGAATACTAAAGAAACTTGGAGATCCAGAGTACCTACTATACCATGCTCCATTAAAAGAAATTATGTTAAAACTGCTTTATTTGATCTTGGAGCCGGTGTTAGTGTTATGCCTCTCTTTATATCGTAGACTTGACTTGAATAAGTTGACACCTACTGAAATATCTTTGCAAATGGCTGATAAATCAACAGCTATACCTGTCGGTATTTGTGAGGATGTGCTGCTAGGTTGCAAACGTTACTATTTTAACGGACTTTGTTATTCTTGATATTCCCGAGGATGATAGTATGTCTATTATTCTTGGAAGACCTTTCCTTAATACTGCAGGGCTGTTATTGATTGCAACAAAGGCAATGTCACTTTTCATGTTAATGGTAATGATCATACGGACACTTTCCGAGGAAACAACCTCAAGTTTATAGTATCAACTCTATTGGAAAAATTCCATCGATTATATTTGAGGTTTTGAATTTCTCTCCCTACCGCAAGAAGAAATATGATATACTTATTATTGGGGATGTCCATATCCCTCGCTGAGGTAACATAGTGTTATTCAAATTTCTCCGGTTTCATGTCAATCGGAATGAGTTTGTTAACAAGACTTGATCAACCTTGTTAGTGGATTCTTTTGATGAGCATGAGATGGATGAAACTAGAAGCACAACCTTCTGTATCTCTTTATATTCTCTCGTTATTTAGTAAAAATAAAGTAAAATAGTATTTTTCTATCTGCCTCCGACTTATCCGTGCAATATAAAAATATCCCAACAATAAAAGTCCTAAGAATGCCATGCCAATTTAATATGATTTTTTCGGGAATATTTGAGGATTTACTGTGCAAAATTGCCGCTGGGAGCTGCCACTGCCACGAGGATGGAGGGCGCGCCTCACCCCCTAGGCGCCTCCTCGCCTTGTGGGCCCACGGTGGCCCTCCTCCACTTATCCCTGCACCCATCTTCTTCCTCTGTCTCACACAAACCCGAAAACCAACTCAAGCTCGTGTTCCAAAGAACTTTGCTGTGATTTTCGATCTCCTTGCTCAAAGCACCTCTCGCAAAACTGCTTGGGAGATTGTTCTCAGATGTGACTCCTCCATTGGTCCAATTAGTTTTTGTTCTAGTGCTTTATTCTTTGCAAATTTGTGCTGCATAGGTGACCATGTTCTTGAGCTTGCATGCCAAATTTATATGGTTCTAAGTAGTTCTAATGCTTGATAAAGGCCCTAGGCACTTGTGGGAGTTGTTGCTATCAATTTTATTGAAGTTGGTTCACTTTTGTTTGAAGTTACTAAAATTTCAGAATTATTTTCAGAGGAAACAATATGCTTATGTAACATCCCAAATTTTGGAATGTTAATATAATTAATTGAATTGTTTGTTTGTTGCTTGAGTGAATTAAACTTGAGTGAAATTTGAACCTTTTCAAAAACTTTTGAATGAGAGGGAATAAAATGACTTTCCCCTTCTCCGTAAATTCAAATTCATCCTATTAAAATCAATGAGAGAAGATGACATGACTTCTTCAACTATAAAGAATTTGAACGGAGTTTTGCAATTTAATTCTTTCAAATATTTGCACTTGCTTCTCTATTTTTCTTCCCGAGAAATACCCTCGAAAATAAATTCTTGCAAGCAAGAAAGAGGGAGGAAAATGACCTCCAAAATCAGGGGCATTTTGAAAATATTTGAGCCAAGAAAACCAAAGTTTTTATTTAAAAATTATTTGCAAAAAGAAATAAAGCCTTTAGGGATTTTCTGAAAAACATTTTTTTAAGTTTTATTTTGGCCGTGGAATAATGCTCATCATCTACATTTTATTTTTCTGATAATTTTAGTATATAAAAACTCTTTATTCAATTGATTTGATTTCCTTTTATTGTTTTAGTTTCCTAATTTTAAAAATAGGAATGGAATCGCTTTTATTAGGAAAACCTGCTGGCCCATTAAGCACTTTCCTATTCTAGCCCAACAAGAGATCATCTCCTTCCTCTGCTTCCTCTCACGTTACACAAGCTTTCCATATCCATGGAGACAGAAACTCCACCTTCCCGATCTCCCTCGCTCTTTCCATCCCAAAGGCCTCCCGAGACCGCCTATAAAACCCCTCCTCTCCTCGCTCCATTTTTTCCATCACCACGCCTCCCTGCCCGTAGCCTTCTCGCCACCGCCCTCCTTTTCCTGCCTAGAACGCCACCAGAGCTCTCGAGGAACCTCCCATCGCCTCAGCAGCACCCCTGCCAGCCTCCCAAGCGCCGACCCTCCTCCGCCACCCCCACCTCGCCGGGCGACTCCTCGCCGAGCAGCCTCCACATCGCTGCCTCCTTCCTGCCATCTCTGCCTCACGTGCAGGTAACTCCGCTGTTTTCAGATTTATTTCCGTAACAGATTTAGTTCCGCTTTGTTTAGCTTATAACTTTTGATCTAGAACTCCAATGATGCTGATTCTTTTATGCTAGATCACAATTTTCTTGTAGTTTCCAAAAATATATAATTTGTCTATGTTTGGATTTATAAAATTGAGTTAGATCAGATTTGAATTAAAGCTTGTTTTGCTTATTCCGGGAGTTTAAAATAGATTTTATTTGATTCTTTTTCTACTGATCACTAGTGATCATATTTACCAGTGGTAAAAACTTCAAAATTGTTTGAGTACTTTAGCTTATTGTTTCATGTAAAACAAATTCTGTTTTAGTTCTATTCAATTATAGCTACTTTTTTCTATAGTTGTTTTTAAATTATTTTATTTTATATTTCAGAAAGTTTATGTTTGGTTTCTATTAGTTAAACAGTAGGTGTTCAACAAGTTTTTATATTTATTTTTATTTTGTTATCGTGAAATCAATTCAAGTTCGCTAATAACTTGCAATGGATTTCTACTGTTTTAACTCCCAATTGAAAATACTTTCAAAATAGCTTTATGAAAAAATACTTTTTTTTGTCTTAACTAAATTTATATTTTATTCTCTGTTATTTTAGTGTTTTATTTTCCGTTAGACAAAACTATTTTTGTGAGTGTTGTAGAAGAAGACTCCTAGTTTTATTTGAAGTTCCTTCGATTCTTATTCGCTTCTCTTTTGTTTTGATTGTTAGTGTGAGTGCTTATGTGAATGATATGTTTGTTATATAGATTTCATCGAGAGTGACGAGTAGTCTATCAAGTTATTTCTTGAGAACGATAATTCTTCTTCGTCAACATCACCAGTGCAAGTTCACTTTGACCATGCTTTCTTACCTATGTTTTATTGCATTTAGTGGCACCTTTGCAACCACCCTCAAGAGTGTTATTGAAATTTTGTAGTTGAGTAGTATGCATGAGGTAGGAACCCATCACCCTGTTACCAAGCCCGGACGTTATTTATTCTAATGCTACGCTGTAGTAGACGGGTTTGGTATGAGTGCTCAGAGTGGTGTGAGAATGAAGGATTTCGCCAATGACGATAACTCCATGATGGCACCTGCAAGGACTGATCTTCAAGGCCTCAAGACTTCAAGACTCGAGACAAGAATTCAATACACACCATCGGGTGAAGGACGGTTGACGGGCACCTTGGAGAACCCAAAGTGGTTGGCCGGATGCATGGAGAAGCGCCATGACATCTTGCGGAAAGCTTCACCTGCACTCAAAGAGACGGAAGAATACTTCATGCCCTAAGCTTACTTGTGCAACCGCAAGTCATTATGGGCTCGCTTGGTTGACCTTAGTTGTGACTCGGCTGGGACGGTACTAGCAGATGTAGAACTACGGAGGATGGGTTGGGTACCGGACAAGGGTCGAGGAACTCTTTGGAAGACCATGTTTCGTCATCTTGTTCTCAAACACTCAAGTGCGAGAACGTAAAGAGAGGGATCAATCTTATGGGTAAAGTGTACAAACCTCCGCAGAGGGTTATAACCTAATCGATTAGCCGTGTCCCCTGCTACGGACAATTTGAGCCTCTCGACTTGGATCTATCTCTAACTCTCAACACCGGATCGATAACTTAATTGTGGGTAATTTATGATGACTTTGGGCTATGAGACATCGGTTGGAACCATGTCATGATAGAAAACTCCATAGTACAGACTTCATTTATTCCTTTGATGTAGGTAAATAAAACCAGCTTTTACGCAAACAAAATTCAGATACAGAGCCATAAAGCCATATTGCATATAGTATAGTTTTACCATCTGCTTATTCATGTTGTGATCTTGCCGCAGACATTCAATGTAATCGATTTACACGGCTGCAACGTATCATGTTGCGATATTTTCTTCCGATTTGTAAGAATACGGTACAGGGTTACGGTCTCACACTCAACCTGCCGATGGCGCTGATGGGACTCCACACCCGCTTGATTGTTTCCGCTGAGTATTATGAGGTATATATCCGCTTTACGTTATTTATGCATGTGATTGCACTTTGATATATACATTGATGTATCAGAGTGTGCAAAGATACCGATCCAGTGGATGGCACGGATACACGAGGCTTGACCGTCTGAGGTCGGGTCGCCATGTAAATGGTATCGAGCACATGTTGGTCAGAGAACGTGACCCTAGAAAATGACTTAGTAATATGAAGACCCCAATAGGAATGACCTTTGTTTTGTACTACTCGTAACACCTCATTCCTTTTATCGAACCTTCCTTATCTCAAACTATAGATGGAGAGCTACATTCTCAACAAAAGAGAACACTACGAGAAGGTTCTTGGAGGCCCTTCCTTGTGGAGCTAGTCAGTCAGCTGAAGTTACCGATACCGAGATCAAGGCAACTAAGAGGACGCCCAGATCATGGGGAGTCAAGACCCAAATTTTGGTCGAAGAAGCCCCAAGATCGCAGACATCATCTTCGAACTATAAATGGTGATCGTGATATGGGCATCAACACCGCCATTCATGATGCTATTGCACGCTTATGCTATCGCCATCGTGGCTGCACTAAACTCACACTTCTTTGGAAAGGTTGATGGCGAAGTCCGATGGAGCAACTATTGCCTTGACGGAAGCGCAAAAGATGAAGTTCTCCCCACTTTTAGTGTACAATCAGATCTCGAACAATACGCCAAGAATCTTCGATGGACCTCCGGAAGCCCTGCTCAACAATGAAGCACTACGAGAAGAGGTCAAGACTCGTAGACTAAAGGTAAACAAGCTGGAGGAGGAGAACTTCGAGATCTCGAGAGTGCGCCAGAACTGAAAAGCAGCAGGACCATGTCTCATGCCAAGGACGTTGAAATCCGTAAGCTCAAGGAACAACTTCAGATATACAGTGGTCGCCACAAGAAACTCCGTGGTCGACAGAGAAAATCTAGCGTAAGAACCGAGGAGATCAAGTCCACACATAAGAAGCCCTGGGGACAATGACCAAGTTCCTAATAAATTAGATTAGTAGTATCCCACCATGAGAGAAATAAAGATGAACGCTTCCTCGATTAAGTATCTCGATCATACCAACTTATGTGGGTGGCGACATCAGTAGTATTGATTGAATAAATGAATGCTTGGTTGCTATTATTTTTGTGTGTTTATTGAATGGTTGGATAGATGCGATATACGAGATTTGTATTTATTTCAACCATGAGAGACGAAGTTACGGAAGAATGGTAGAAGGCCTTCATATGGGAACAAAGATCGAATTGGAAAACTCCCGAGCATTGAAGACCAAGAAATGAGGACTTAGAAACAAAACCATAGTAGAACGCCCATTACAAACGATAATTTTGTTGATGAGTGGGTAATTGCTTTCTCTTTCTATCTCAACCAAACCCCGGAATCTTGAACCCATGGACAACCGAACACCAAACTTTTCTGGAGACAATTGCAATTTCCCCATGGAGATACATTCCTTGTTCTGAGCACCCCTCCTATCCTACACATGCAGATGACAACCCTTTATGAGTCTTTCCTTAAGGGCCTCAAACGATCATGTCCCCGACAAGTGATCATGATTACCCAAGATCTTGAAGGACATGATGAAGCATATTCACCTTGAAGGAGATGCAGTCTACAAAGGCTACCCTTCATGCAAAAGGGAGTGGAATTTTGGTATGTGGAGGTACACCTCCACCGCTTGAAAGGAGTTTGCCCAAAGAGGATGGGGCATTACTTTTTCATCTCACGGTGCCACAAGCAACTTTCTTCGATGCCGCTCGTGAAGCAGCCATGGAAGCCATACGCCAGATCGGAGAAATACTTGAAGCAAGACTGTTATACTCAGAATACCTAATCAAGTGCATGCAGAGATGATGAAGGTGAAGCTCAAGACCACCATGATGAAAAGAAGATTGAAGATTTCAAGGCTCATGTCGCACAATTCCAAGGATCAAGAATCCTCGAGGAGGATAAATAAATAAAGTGGAAGTAATGTCCCACCATACCAAATCATGTGGGTGGCAGCATTTGTAACAAGTACTTTTGGAATTTGGATTTACGAAATGGTTAAGGATGTAATAAAAGATTGATATGAAAATAATGAGATTTATGGATAAGCTAGTGCAATTTTTCTTTGTGTCATAGTACTCGTAAAGCCACAGGATCAATGAAGAAAGAAATGTGTTATTCATGACGGTTCATAGAAGGAAGCTGGACAAAATAAGTTGGAATTTTGCTTTGATATGATGGTATGAAGAAACAGAGTACTACTGGATTTAAAGGAGGTGTACCAAGAGAGTTACTCCAAGGATGAGTTAAAGCTGCACTAGTGTTGAAGTGGGCCATAACCCATGTGCCCAGTGATTTTAAAGGAAACTGATATAACCTTGATAAAGGAATAAATTGAGGAATCAGCATCCAATCAGCATACGCTTCAGAGAGATTATGCAAAAACCTAAGAGTGGTGAAGTAACGATAGATGTTTTGTTCAGCTTGCGTAATCAATGGAATTATCCGAACTAAGTTCGCTGAGAAGAGAAATTCTGCAATGCTTGTGAGTATGCCCAAGTGTTAGAATACGTGATTCACTGCTTACGTATGTGGTAATGATTCGAGTACGGGATGGATTGGCCCCATACCGAGACTTCTATCATGAACTATCATATGTTGATGGAAAATCGAGAGCCTTGAAAACTTAGAAGAGTGTCGACGCGATAAGCCATAAAACCATAAAATGGTAGGACGATGGAACCCCATTACAGCAACCGCTACAAACGAGGTTATACGGTGAGGTTCAACCTGCACCCGCTTTCTGCAGGAGAAAACATAAATTGTAGACCACCATGAGTGTTTCAATAGTTGTTTAGAATGGACATGCACCCATCAACTAAGAAGATCCAGCTTCGACGAACTTCAACTTTGACGAACCGACCCAAGCTTTTGAGGAAAACTCTATGCTTCCGATGTAAGAGCTTTAATGAAGGAGCTATTGTAAGATATGTGAAGAGACATACATTGTCAGCCCTCCAGAGGAAATATCTGAGTTTATTGGAACCATGACCTTGTTTTTAAGTGTGGTAGCACCCCGACCTTTCTCGATCAAGACATTTGCTAGAAGACCCCAACCCCTAACCTTTTCTTGTTAGTTTCTTCAATCTCGAGGACTAGATTCATTTTAAGTGTAGTAGGTTTGTAACATCCCAAATTTTGGAATGTTAATATAATTAATTGAATTGTTTGTTTGTTGCTTGAGTGAATTAAACTTGAGTGAAATTTGAACCTTTTCAAAAACTTTGAATGAGAGGGAATAAAATGACTTTCCCTTCTCCGTAAATTCAAATTCATCCTATTAAAATCAATGAGAGAAGATGACATGACTTCTTCAACTATAAAGAATTTGAACGGAGTTTTGCAATTTAATTCTTTCAAATATTTGCACTTGCTTCTATTTTTTCTTCCCGAGAAATACCCTCGAAAATAAATTCTTGCAAGCAAGAAAGAGCGGAGGAAAATGACCTCCAAAATCAGGGGCATTTTGAAAATATTTGAGCCAAGAAAACCAAAGTTTTTATTTAAAATTATTTGCAAAAAGAAATAAAGCCTTTAGGGATTTTCTGAAAACATTTTTTTAAGTTTTTATTTTGGCCGTGGAATAATGCTCATCATCTACATTTTATTTTTCTGATAATTTTAGTATATAAAACTCTTTATTCAATTGATTTGATTTCTTTTTATTGTTTTAGTTTCCTAATTTTAAAATAGGAATGGAATCGCTTTTATTAGGAAAACCTGCTGGCCCATTAAGCACTTTCCTATTCTAGCCCAACAAGAGATCATCTCCTTCCTCTGCTTCCTCTCACGTTACACAAGCTTTCCATATCCATGGAGACAGAAACTCCACCTTCCCGATCTCCCTCGCTCTTTCCATCCCAAGGCCTCCCGAGACCGCCTATAAAACCCCCTCCTCTCCTCGCTCCATTTTTCCCATCACCACGCCTCCCTGCCCGTAGCCTTCGCCACCGCCCTCTTTTTCCTGCCTAGAACGCCACCAGAGCTCTCCTGAACCTCCCATCGCCTCTGCAGCACCCCTGCCAGGCCTCCCAAGCGCCACCCTCCTCCGCCACCTCACCTCGCGCGACCTCGCCTCGGCCGAGCAGCCTCCACATCGCTGCCTCCTTCCTGCCATCTCTGCCTCACGTACAGGTAACTCCGCTGTTTTCAGATTTATTTCCGTAACAGATTTAGTTCTGTTCTTGTTTAGCTTATAACTTTTGATCTAGAACTCCAATGATGCTGATTCTTTTATGTTAGATCACAATTTTCTTGTAGTTTCCAAAAATATATAATTTGTCTATGTTTGGATTTATAAAATTGAGTTAGATCAGATTTGAATTAAAGCTTGTTTTGCTTATTTCGGGAGTTTAAAATAGATTTTTATTTGATTCTTTTTCTACTGATCACTAGTGATCATATTTACCAGTGGTAAAAACTTCAAAATTGTTTGAGTACTTTAGCTTATTGTTTCATGTAAAACAAATTCTGTTTTAGTTCTATTCAATTATAGCTACTTTTTTTCTATAGTTGTTTTTAAATTATTTTATTTTATATTTCAGAAAGTTTATGTTTGGTTTCTATTAGTTAAACAGTAGGTGTTCAACAAGTTTTTATATTTATTTTATTTTGTTATCGTGAAATCAATTCAAGTTCGCTAATAACTTGCAATGGATTTCTACTGTTTTAACTCCCAATTGAAAATACTTTCAAAATAGCTTTATGAAAAAATATTTTTTTTTGTCTTAACTAAATTTATATTTTATTCTCTGTTATTTTAGTGTTTTATTTTCCGTTAGACAAAACTATTTTTGTGAGTGTTGTAGAAGAAGACTCCTAGTTTTATTTGAAGTTCCTTCGGATTCTTATTCGCTTCTCTTTGTTTTGATTGTTAGTGTGAGTGCTTATGTGAATGATATGTTTGTTATATAGATTTCATCAGAGAGTGACGAGTAGTCTATCAAGTTATTTCTTGAGAACGATAATTCTTCTTCGTCAACATCACCAGCAAGTTCACTTTGACCATGCTTTCTTACCTATGTTTTATTGCATTTAGTGGCACCTTTGCAACCACCCTCAAGAGTGTTATTGAAATTTTGTAGTTGAGTAGTATGCATGAGGTAGGAACCCATCACCCTGTTACCAAGCCCGGACGTTATTTTATTCTAATGCTACGCTGTAGTAGACGGGTTTGGTATGAGTGCTCAGAGTGGTGTGAGAATGAAGGATTTCGTTAATGACGATAACTCCATGATGGCACCTGCAAGGACTCGCATCTTCAAGGCCTCAAGACTTCAAGACTCAAGACAAGAATTCAATACACACCATGGGTGAAGGATTTGTTGACGGGCACCCGGAGAACCCAAAGGTTGGCCGATGCATGGAGAAGCGCCATGACATCTTGCGGAAAGCTTCACCCGCACTCAAAGAGACGGAAGAATACTTCATGCCCTAAGCTTACCTGCAACCGCAAGTCATTATGGGCTCGCTTGGTTGACCTTAGTTGTGACTCGCTGGGATGGTACTAGCAGATGTAGAACTACGGTAGGATGGGTTGGGTACCGGACAAGGGTCGAGGAACTCTTTGAAGACCATGTTTCGGTCATCTTGTTCTCAAACACTCAAGTGCGAGAACTTAAAGAGAGGGATCGAATCTTATGGGTAAAGTGTACAAACCTCCGCAGAGGGTTATAACCTAATCGATTAGCCGTGTCCCCTGTTACGGACAATTTGAGCCTCGACTTGGATCTATCTCGAACTCTCAACACCGGACTGATAACTTAATTGTGGGTAATTTATGATGACTTTGGGCTATGAGACATCGGTTACGGAACCATGTCATGATAGAAAACTCCATAGTACAGACTTCATTTATTCCTTTGATGTAGGTAAAATAAAACCAGCTTTTACGCAAACAAAATTCAGATACAGAGCCATAAAGCCATATTGCATATAGTATAGTTTTACCATCTGCTTATTCATGTTGTGATCTTGCCGGACATTCAATGTAATCGACTTACACGGCTGCAACGTATCATGTTGCGATATTTTCTTCCGACGAGTAAGAATATGGTACAGGGTTACGGTTCACACTCAACCCGCCGATGGCGCTGATGGGACTCCACACCCGCTTGATTGTTTCGCTGAGTATTATGAGGTATATATCCGTTTTACGTTATTTATGCATGTGATTGCACTTTGATATATACATTGATGTACTGTGTGTGCCAGCATACTGATCCAGGGATGGCACGGATACACAGAGGCTTGACCGTCTGAGGTCGGGTCGCTACAGCTTAGGAGGATGTTCCAAGGTGGTTCTTCAAGGAAGCAAGGTCCTAGGCTTGCAATGCGTGATGCTGATGAGGAACCACCAAGAGACGCTCCCGTGAGGCCCTGTGAATGGCCTTCGGAAAATTTTATGAATCAAGTGGGAATTAAAGAAGAATTCTACGATATTTGCGTAATGCCGGTCTTGAGGACTTTGAAGTGATAAATGCCCCAAAGATCGCTACTCTCACAAGTTCATTTATGGGAGGCTTGATTTTTCGCTCACAGTAATTCTCCTTCACCATGTTTGACCTTTATGACAAATCTTATACCATGGACTTAGAAGATTTCACTCTTGCATGCAAACTTCCATCTTGGGGTAGTATCGTGATCCCCTAAATCTGAATATAGAGACTTTCTTGCTAGAATAACTGTGGGGAATCTAGAGATATAGCGCAGGCCACTATAGGGAGCATTCACTTTCCTGCTATACATTATTTTGCTCTCTTCATTGGTAGATGCATAAATGCTAAGGATGAAGCATGTCACATGTGTGCCCTCGATCTCAAAGATTCTCGTAAGTTACTGTTACTAACCAAGCTTATCATATGGGAGCCATTGTAGCTCGAGGTTGCATCTTAATAGACGAACGGAGATTTCTTAGGAGGAATTTATGCAACCCACTTAGCTAATTTTCTTGATGTAGACATTCGTGAGGGTGATATGGAGTTACCCCTTCTTATTTAGATCTTGATTGTATGTTTTCTCACCAGTTCATTGAGAGGATTGGACCACCTTTTCAAGATTTACTAATCTTTAACAAACGGCATGTGGTCCGTGTTGCTCTTCCTACTCCTACCTTCTTTGATTTTCAAAGCGAGAGCAAAATATATTATTACCAGAGAGGAGGCGATGAATATGAGAGGAGAGCGGAGGCAGCTCGACGCCACGCTGCAATTCAGGAGGCGATAGCAGCTGCATCGCAGTACGACCCCAGCTACACCTATGGGTATCAGCCATGCTATCCTCGGCATAGACCAACTTAGGCCAAAAGCCTAAGCTTGGGGAGTACGATTTCCCAAATGACATTACATTTATGCTCACACACACTCATTGCTAGATGTCGGTGCTCATACTCTTTCACTGTAATATCCATGCTAGTTTATTTTCTTTTTCTAGCTTTCTGCTTGTGTGTTTAATAAACCTTAGAAAAACCAAAAAATTAGTAGTAGTATATTTTTCCTGCTGTAGTAGTAATAATTAAAAAGAAAACCCAAAATAGTTCATGTTCTTCTTTTGCTTGTTGGGAGCTTTCCCGTGTAAATAGTTTTTATCTTACTTTTCCTTTCTTTGGGGGCTCTAGAAGACCATATTGAAAATGCTTAGTGGCTCTCATATGCATGATTGTTTATCTAACTTAGAGCCCATATTACTTGTCTTCTCTTGAGTTGAATGCTTGCAGATTACAGTGTTAGTCCAATGCACGTGGCACTCTTATTATTATTCACACTGCTCGTCGTGCAAGTGAAAGGCCATAATGATGATATATGATGTACTTATTGGGATGAGAAAAGCTGGTATGAACTCGAATTCTCTTGTTTTTGTAAATATGATGATTCATCGCTCCTCGATTCAGCTATTATGAAGTAAACATATTTGCAATGAAATTTAGAGATTATAGTTGCTTGTGCCATGCTTGATTAGCTATGAGTTATAATGGTTTACCTTATGCCAACATGCTATTAGAATGATTATGATATGGTATGATGGGATGGTATCCTCCTTTCAATGAATTGAGTGACTCGACTTGGCACATGTTCACGCATGTAGTTGAATCAAATCAACATAGCCTTCATGATATTTATGTTCATGGTGGATTATATCCGAGGGAGTTTCGACTAGGGGTGTCCGGATAGTCGAACTATCATCATCGGCCGACTCCAAGACTATGAAGATACAAGAATGAAGACTTCGCCCCGCGTCCGGATGGGACTTTCCTTGGCGTGAAGGCAAGCTTACGATACGGATATGTAGATCTCCTACCATTGTAACCGACTCAGTAACCCTAGCCCTATCCGTGTCTATATAAACCAGAGGATTTTAGTCCGTGAGGATCTAACAACAATCATACCGTAGGCTAGCTTCTAGGTTTAGCCTCTCGATCTCGTGGTAGATCTACTCTTGTAACACACATCATCAATATTAATCTAGCAGGACATAGGTTTTACCTCCATCAAGAGGGCCCAACTCTGGTAAAACATCGTGTCCCTTGTCTCCGTTACCATCCGCCTAGACGCACGCTCGGGACCCCTACCCGAGATCCGCCGGTTTTGACAATCGACATTGGTGCTTTCATTGAGAGTTCCTCCGTGGTCGCCACCGATAGGCTCGATGGCTCCTTTAATCATCAATAACGACGCGGTCCAGTGGTGAGACTTTTCCCCGACAGATCTTCGTGTTCGGTGGTTTTGCACCACGGGCCAATTCGCTGGCCATCCGGAGCAGATCGAAGCTACGCCCGCCATCAGTCAGATTTGAAGTCTAAACCATACGGCCGATATCCGCGGAGACTTGATCTTCGACGGATTCGAGCCCCAGCCGAGCGCCGCCAAGAATGTCTCGATGGGCATGATCTAGCTCGCAACCGAACAAAGGCTCTGGAGGCCGCACTGAATCTGCTCACCCTTAATCCGGAGCCGGATTTCCGATCGAGGACGAGTGGTTGGACACCCGGGCTTAATCTCTACGGCGATCGAGTCAACTCCATCCCCGTCCTTTGCGAAGACCTCGACCAGGGTGCCGGACTCTCTCCGACCAACCTCTCACGCTACTTGCCAATCGAATCCGACATGCCTGCTATGGAGTTCACGATCATGACATATTTCAGCACTCGCCTTTGGCGAGATCCTGAATTCACTAAAGTCTCTCTCTTTATCCGAGAGCCTGCCCGATCGCGGTCAAGAAGGTTGGGATACGGACGACTTAAGAAATTCAATGCCCACCCACCACCCACTTCAGAGCCACCATCGATAGCCTACACGACGCGCTCAATTTCGACCAAGACATCGACGGTATGGACGATTTATATAGGAGATAATAATGAACCAGCACCTATAGGATGCTGGACAACCTCACCCCATGATGTATACATGGTGGATACACCTAAAGCAAATGAAGACGAGGAGCAACGGACGCCACGGGATAAATCCTTTGAAAAGCAACAAAACGGTAACGTAAACGCCTAACAAAGTCCCGCCAACAAAGACCCAGCCATAGAGCAGGCGAACCGTGGACAACGAATAAGCTATCGAGCAATCGTCCAACAATACAACTTGATAAACAATCTGTCCCCGCGAAGACAATAGTCCGGACGACTTCACGCCGACAAACCATTGGAGCAAAATGACCTCCGAAAAGGTTTCAAGCATCAAGGTAGCCCGAAAGCAAGAAGGCCACCTGGTCGGATGGACGACCTCACGGTAAAAGAGAGCGCGAATGGCGCCAAGACACAAGCCAATATGCGATCCGCATAAGGATTCACATCAAGAGGATGGCCCATTAGGTCCATCTATGGGCCAAGAAAGCAGTGCTCACAAAGCAATGCAATACGCCAAAATTCAAGATCACGGCACACCCAATATAGGCGCCAGACACCCCCTATGTTTCACCGACGAGGTGTTGGATCATGAATTTCAAAGGATTCAAACCCGTAAACATAGAGGCATACGACGGAACAATGCACCTAAGAGTTCGGATCGAGGATTACATCCTCCACATACACATGGCTAGAGGAGACGATCTCCACGCCATAAAATACTTACCCTTAAACTCAAAGGGCTAGCTCGGCATTGGCTTAAAAGCCTCCCCGAAAATACCATTGAAGCTGGGAGAGCTCGAGGATGCATTTTGCAAATTTTCAGGGGACTTATGTCCGCTCATGGATGCATTTATCTAAGCCACATAACCCAACAGCCCGAGAGTCATCCCGAAATTCTAGAACAGGTTCCTTACTAAAAGAACCAAATAGTCGATCGTCCGGACGCCAAGCCTTGGCAGCTTTCAAACACAACGTCCGAGACGAATGGCTCGCCAGACACCTCGCCAAGAAAAGCCAAGAACAATGGCCGCATTGACAAGCCTCATGACCCGCTTTTGCATCGGAGAGGAAAGCTGGCTGGCTAGATGCAGCACCAGCGACCCGAGTACATCCGAGATCGGGATGGAATGAAATCACGACGCAGAAAAGATCAGCCGAATAAGGAAAATGGCCCAAATAGTACGGCGGTCAACGCCGGATTCAAAAGCTCTCGGTCCGAACAACAAAACACCGCCCTAAAGGATAATAAAGGACGAGCTATCCAACCTAAACAAGATTCGATAGATCTGTGTCAAATACATGGTACCTCCGAGAAGCCTCGCAAACCATACCCATAGAGATTGTTGTCTTCAAACAGTCCGCAGATCGAACGCCGAACACAAGGCTCGACACACCAAGAAAAGATGACGACGAGCACCACAAGCGTAACCCCGAAAACAAAAAACTTTCCCACGTGAGGTTAAAACAGTAAACTCACTTCACGTGATCAAAAGGAAAACTAAGCGGCGCTTCTAAAAGGCGCGCATTACATCGGGTTGTCAAAACCAATCACCTTCGACCATCGTGACTATTCCGATAATATCCTAACGCAGGATGGATCTGCCTTGATATTGGATCCTATAATCGACGGATTCCAATTTACACATGTCTCATGGATGGCGGCAGGATATAAACCCGATATATCGTGACACTATCCGCAGGATGGGGATAAACCCAACCAAAATTCGCCAGAGCAACACCTCCTTTAAAGGAGTAACGCCGCCCATACGCCTCCTCGCACGGGCTCCATACCGCTCAAGTTGTGTTTGGTCATCCGACAACTTCCGTCGCAAAAGTTACTCTTCCATGTTGCCCCGCTTAAAAGTAGCCATCAAGCACTATTGGGACGCCAAGCTACCGCTTTAACGCAATATCAAGATTATGCATCTCTAACACTTAAATGCCCGTCCACGCGACATCATCTCGCTAAAAGGAAGTATTATGTTACTCGAGCACGGAAGAAGGGGAGACCGCCTTGACAGCCCCACAGCTATCCGGCTCGCTAGGCAAAGAACCCGAATTGGTCATTCAAACCCCTGCATACGGCTAGACGAGTCCGCGCTTACTAGCGGCATACCCCATACGAGGGGCCGATGCATGTATAATAAGAGACAATAAAGCTCAATTTTATTTCATTCTTCAAACCGCACTGCTTATTTAATATTAAGTACACCTTTCGACGCATCCTTTTCTTTCAAACTAAGTTCTCTCTTTACGTATGAACTGCGTACACCTGGCCCGTGATACGGCACAACGGAGACACAGCGCAGACGCAGCAGCAGGACCCGCTGTAAGGATTCTTTCAGATTAAGACCTCGCGTAAACCTTTTTTCACTGCCTCTTGTTGATATACATTCCCCAGCCTCCTTAATATAACTGAGGAGGAGGCTGGTGCTTTGGCATTGGCCGCACCAGAATTTTTGCGCTGCATCGACACAAGGGGCTTAGGCATTATTTTGCCCATTTTCATAAAGACCGAATACCTTCGGAGTATTCGCGCCTTGAGTTAGGCCTATATGCATCAGTTCAATCATGTCTTTGGTCAAATGTTGGGTTGCCTGCCCCTGTTTTGCTGCCTTTACGCTACGCTTTCACGGCTTATCGCGGCACTAGGAGAACTATCATGACAGCTCCTGTTCGCCAAGCGAAAGCACCTCAAGAGAGAAAGCCAAAACTGACCGTCATGATATAGCGAGACTGGTCAACCACTGATGACTCCTGTGAATGTTTAGAATTCCTCCAGATTAACGGGACCGTTTTCGGTCAGCACATACGCACTTCGAATTCGGGAGAGTGCGGTGTCCCTGTGGGCTATATAGTAGCCCCACCTCGAACTCCTATGGCCAAGTGAAAGTGATATAGCATTATAGTCCCGTTGTTCGGTTTGCTACGCTATCACCTCCTTAACAGTGACCAAGACGTTGGATTATGTGAAAAGCGCTTTTAAAACACCCCGCACTATGTGCGTGGGGGGCCATAGCCAAGGACTGCCATCTTTCAGTTATATACATATACATAAACGGTCAGACAGGAGAAGTTTACTACTTGAACGCACAAGTATAAAAAGCACTTATATTACATTGAGAACGTTGTTTCACAAATCATACATGTCATTTAAACATAATATCCTTCGAGCATTGCGCCTCTATTAAACGAAAGCGCCCGCAGACTTCTTCAAAGTAGTGCTCGCAGTACTCGCCTCCGTCTCAACTCGATGCAACGTCTGGCCTTCATCTTTGCCCAAGATGTCTTGACACGGGCAAGAGCCATCCGCGCCCTCAATGCACGCCGATCGCTTCATTGCGCCGACACGCTGCACCACACCAAGAAACCGCTGCACTAAACCAAAATAGCTCTTCGGCTGGGTCCGTCCGCCACAAGTGAGTCAAGACATGCTTCATGGCAATCCGACAACCGATTCAGCTCGCCCATTCGCCAACCGATCGGGTCAGCGGCAGGACGCCCGACTATGGAATTGCGACCAATATAGCTCTTCCTCACAGCCCTTCCGCCCCTAAGTGCTCAATCAAGCCCCAGCACGCCGCTAAGTCCAGATAAGCATCCTCGAACTCCACAATTTATCCAACCGAGCATACTTTGATTCAGATATTTCTCCGCAGCAGTAAACGGTTTTCCAGCCGCAATTGCCCCGGCCCGACTCAGCTCCTCCTTGGCAGCTCAAAGCCGATTGGCATTCTTGATTCGGGCGGCCTTCTTTAGGCCCTCTTGTTCCGCTTTGACGCTTTTTTCAAGAACCTCGCAGCGATCGGTAGTATTCTTAACTTTTGGCCATATCGCCATCTCCTCTTTGCTTCGGCAAGTGAGCAGCCCGCTCAGCTTTAGCTTTTCGCCGCCTTTAAAGCGCCGCATTAATAATTCTGGCTTGCTCTTTCGTCGGGCAAGTTCTGCTCGCAGCTCTTCCACGGCAGCGCAGATCTCGTGATTACATACAAACAAGAAGACATGGGCGCAAGCTCCCTTACCAGTGTCCGTGATAGAAGTCGTGATACCTTGTGACTCGTCAAACCGCTTATTGACCAGCGCGACAACCAGATCCGCTTTCATCAAGCGCCTTAGTTCGGCATATTCATCATCCGGCTGGCCTCCGGACGCCCGCCACCTGTTTAGGAGTGGCGATATGTTGTAATTGAGATTTGATCTCGCACGCCATCAATTTTGACAACATGCCGAGTCTGTGGGCTACTATCTATACATGGTGCATTTTATATGCATAAATGTCAAGGTACATTATTTTTTATGCACTCAAACCCAACAAGAAGCTTCGACGGTTTCATGTAATCCGTCATGGATGCAATCCTTTCAATCACCGCTCCTATTAGAGCATGATGATCTTCCGAGATAGCCACTCGCCTCGAAAGCAAATCCTTCAGCCTCCGATCAAGACACCACTCGGCGTCGGACCTTCCGCCTCACGACTTGGGGGAACCTCTCACGACGACACCTCCGGTCATCCGCCTACATGAGGGTGCGATGTGGAGGCGCTTTCGCCTCCATCATCTCCGTAAGAAGATCCTCAAGACGAAGCTCACGAGAAGGGCTGAGGTCCGAACTACAAGGTACAATTTCGTTATCTTCATAAATAAATACAGGGATGCTCCTTATTTACAAGACCCCTTCTTTCTACTTACGGCTCATGGAGGGCTGATCCTCTGTGGAGATAATGCGGCTGGGTTACTTCCCAATACGGACTCTCTCGCCAAGATTCCTTTCTTTGAGGCCTTGACCGGATCTTCCAAGCGGTCCTTTCTCTCCTCAAGGTGGGACTCTTAATCCTCCTTCCTTGATAGCTCCTTCAGAGAGGCGCTTGCTTCCCGCCCTCCCTTCGCTTTCTTCAAAAGGTGCGACCTTCAACATCTTGGTCAACATGGGATCCGCATGGTCTCCGGGAGGAGCCGACACCTTATCAACTTTGCCTTGGCTATCCACTCATGTTCAAGAAACGCCCCTTTAAAGGGCATATATATATAATAAATGAATGAACAGCTTGTCCGTTACAGACTACTTACTTGAGCATCTCAAGCGATTGCAGCTTAGTCCTCAGATCTTCGGTCAAGTCCGGACACTTCTCTTGTGATCCAAGAACAGTTTATAGATCTCCGCAAGGCCGTGCCCATAAAATTTGGAGAGCTCGTGGTCCCTCTCGATTGAATTCCCACAAGTGGAGGGGGCGACGCTTAGGGATGAAGGCGCCGGATCACCATAACCTCGCGCCATTGCAACCAGATTGATCCTCTTCCGGAGGTCTCGAACACGGCCTCGCAGCAGGGGAACGCCCTGGACGCACCCCACCGAGCCCCTTGTTGACCCATGATGCCAGCTGCTGTGGTGGACCTGAGCGAAAAGGCGGAGCGCCGCCATTTGGTGCCCCCCGAGCGTGATATAAAACCACTCCTGCTGCACAAACCAAGCTCCTCTTGAAAAGAGCCCTCGGCCACGGAGCATCAAGACATTTGCTTATGACCACCCTCCCACTCCGCTTGCTGCCCTTGATCATCTTTGGCTCCACCTTGAAGGTCTTGAGCCACAATCCAAAGTGGGGGTAATATGGAGGAAGGCCTCACATACTACAATGAATGATTTAGATATGGAGGATGGACCTCGGATTCAAGTCATGGAAATCAAGCCCATAATAAAACATGAGCCCCGCACAAAGGGGATCCGCGGGAAGCCTAACCTCAAGGAAGTGGGACACTAATACCACGCTCGCGGGCTCAGGAGTGGGAGTGATCTGCCCCGAGCAGCAGCCTATGCAGATCTCACGGCCGATACTGCGCCTCGCAGCTTTAGCACATCTTCTTCTCGGACGGAGGAAGACATCCATCGGCCGTGGTTGGTCGGAGCCGACATCATCGAAAGTCCGAGTGCCCTAATCTGAAGCTTTGGGTGTTGGAACTCGAAGCGCGAGGCGAACTCGATGGAGGGTGTAAAAAGAAGAGGGCCTTGGTCTCACTATAAAGAGGTTGAATACCAAGAGCCCACCCCGTGGTCAATTAGGACTCGCTTTGATAGAGAAGGCAGGCCAACGGGCACGGTTGGGTTACCCACGTCCGTATTGATGAGAATCCCAAATAAGGGAGCACGATCGCACTTTGATAAGACGTAAGGAAACCGCCCGCTAAACACGCTGAGGTGAAACAATAAAAACAGTTCATATGAAGGCCTGCCGTGGTGTGATGTCACGCCGTGAATACGCCGCCAGATCTGGTAAAAATTATTCTCTCACGGTGTTACGTGGAACTTGTTTTGCAGAGCCGGACATTATCCCGGTGTTCATGCCTTCTATAAATTATTCGAGGAAGAACCCGCCTTGCAATGCCAAGACAATATGCGCTACCGGACTCGCTCATTGAAGCCTCGCTCAGGGCTACCGAGGAGTTCCGGACTAGGGGTGTCCGGATAGCCAACTATCATCATCGTCCCGACTCCAAGACTATGAAGATACAAGATTGAAGACTTCGCCCCGTGTCCGGATGGGACTTTCTTGGCGTGGAAGGCAAGCTTGGCGTATATGGATATGTAGATCTCCTACCATTGTAACCGACTCTGTAACCCTAGCCCTATCCGTGTCTATATAAATCGGAGGGTTTTAGTCCGTAGGACTAACAACAATCATACCATAGGCTAGCTTCTAGGGTTTAGCCTCTCGATCTCGTGGTAGATCTACTCTTGTAACACACATCATCAATATTAATCTAGCAGACGAGGGTTTTACCTCCATCAAGAGGGCCCAACTCGGTAAAACATCGTGTCCCTTGTCTCCTATTACCATCCGCCTAGACGCATAGCCGGGACCCCTACCCGAGATCCGCACTGCTTTTGACAATCGACAATATCCTACTCATGCTTATATTCGTGTAAATTAATTTAATGCATGTTTACGACTGTTGTCGCACTCTCGCTTGGTCGCTCTCAGCCTTTTGCTAGCCTTCACCTGCATTTAAGCGGAATACCGCTTGTGCATCTAAACTCCTTAAACCCCAAAGTTGTTCCATATGAGTCCACCATACCTTCCTATATGCGGTATCTACTTGCCGCTCCAAGTAAATTTGTATGTGCCAAACTCCAAACATTCAAATGAAATTTGTTTTGTATGCTCGAGCAGCTCATGCAACTAGGGCTGCCTATATCTTCCATGCTAGGTGGGTTATTCTCAAGAGGAGTGGACTCTCTCCTCATTCACGAGAAAGGGCCAGAACCGATGCCCATCCCATGATCCAAAAAGATCAAAGCAAATCAAAATAATTAAACAAAACTCCCCCGGGACCCGTTGAATGTTGGAGGCACTCGTTGTTTCGAGCAAGCCATGGATTGATACTTGTGGAGGAGGGGAGTATAAACTTTACCATTCTCTTTGGGAACTGCCTATAATGCATGTAGTATGGAAGATACAGCCATCTCATAGTTGTTGCATTGACAAAGGAAAGTATGCCGCCAAAATATAATTTATCTCTATTTCAAATCGAGCTCGCACCTCTACAAATCCTCGCCCTCTCGCAAGGGCCTATCTATTTACTTTTATGTTGAGTCATCACCCGCCTTATTAAAAAGCACCCGGAGAGCACATCGTCGCTTGCATTCATTATGACCGGTTTATATTGGGTATGACTTGATCGGATCTCTTTTACCATGAATTACAATGTTTAGTCACCCTGATCTTTAAAGGTGCTCTTCATTTATGTTTTATGGTCTCGTAAAGGGCTAGCAAGATACCATTTCGTTATATCATGTTATGATTATTTTGAGAAAGTGTTGTCATCCCAGTTTTATTATTATGGCTCGCTAGCTGATTATATTATTGATATGAGTAATTGTGAGACCTACGTGTTATTGTGAGTATGGTTAGTTCATAATAATTGCTGAAACTTGAATGCTGGCTTTTCATGTTTACAACAACAAGAGCAAACAGAGTTTGTAGAAGTTTTTCTTTTTCTTTCGCTTTGTCAACTGAATTGCTTGAGGACAAGCAAGGGTTTAAGCTTGGGGAGTTGATACGCCTCCGTCAGATTCACTTTTCCAAACACGCTTGCCCTTGTTTTGGACTCTAACTTGTATGATTTGAATGGAACTAACCCGACCGATGTTGTTTTCAGCAGATTGCCATGATGTTGTTTTATTTGCAGAAAACAAAAGTTCTCTGAATGACCTGAAACTCCACGGAATATCTTAGAATAAATAATAAAAATCGCTTAAAGATGAAGACCAGGGGCCCACACTCGTCCACGAGGTGGGGGGGCGCTCCTCGGCGCGCCTCTACCTCGTGGGCCTCGATGCCCTCCGATGCCAAATTCAACTCCATATATTGGCTTTCGAGGAGAAAAAATCGAGAGAAAGTTTCATCGCTTTTACGACACGGAGCTGCCGCCAAGCCCTAATCTCTCTGGAGGGCTGGTCTCGAGTCCTTTCGGGTCCGGAGAGGGGATTCGCCGCCGTCATCATCAACCATCCTCCATCACCAATTTCATGATGCTCACCGCCGCAAGTGAGTAATTGCATCATAGGCTTGCTACACGGTGATGGGTTCAAGGAGATTTATCATGTAATCGAGTTAGTTTTGTTAGGGTTTGATCCCTAGTATCCATTATGTTCTCGAGATTGATGTTGCTATGACTTTGCTATGCTTAATGCTTGTCACTAGGGCCCGAAAGCCATGATTTCAGATCTGAACCTATTATGTTTTCATGAATATATGTGTGTTCTTGATCCGATCTTGCAAGTCTATAGTCACCTACTATGTGTTATGATCCGCAACCCTGGCGACAATAATCGGGACCACTCCCGTGATGACCATAGTTTGAGGAGTTCATGTATTCACTATGTGCTAATGCTTTGTTCCGGCTCTCTATTAAAAGGAGGCCTTAATATCCCTTAGTTTCAATAGGACCTCATGCTACGGAGGGTAGGACAAAAGATCGCATGCAAGTTCTTTCCATAAGCATGTATGACTATTTACTAATACATGCCTACATTGTATTGATGAACTGAGCTAGTTCTGTGGTCACCCTATGTTATGACTGTTACATGATGAACCACATCCGACTATAATTATCCATCATTGATCCGGTGCCTCATGAGTTTTCCATATACCGGTTTACGCTATTTACTTTTCCGCTATATCAAGTATCATCACTACAAAATACCAAAACATTACTTTTGTTGTCTTTACTTTTGTTATCAGAATATCCCAAATTTTCAATTTGAATGTTATACATTAGATCATCATTCATATCATATTTTCTTGCATTTTGTTGATCCTAGAAATTTCACGAACTCAAGGACCCTCGAGAGAGTTGAGATTTCAAATTTTCAGATTTGAGTTCTCTCAAAACTATGAAAAAGGATCATTGATTTATTTATTTTATCTTCAAATATTTTTCCAATATCAAAAATAAGAGAGGGAATGATATGACTTTCCCAAAATTTAGGAAAATGAAGATTTAATAAATAAATCAAATTTTGATTTTTCTTGAGTTTATTTGCCTTAGGAAAATGCGATTTTCAAAAATTGCATTTTGGCCCTGAGTGTTAAAGTTCATTTTGTTCACTCATTTTAGGAGTCGGGAAAGTTTACTTTATTAATTTTGGAGTTCGTTTAGATTTTTTTTCTGTATTTTCTCATGCCAAACCGCTTTTAAAACCTCAGCTCGCTTTGGGCCAAAGGCCCAAGCCGCCAGCCACCCACCGCCAGAGGCTAACACCACCACAAGGCCAGGGAAGCCAGGAGCCGCACTTCTTTTTCCTAATCCTAGTAGGACTTTTGTCCTATCCGCTTATTCCGATTTGTTTCTAGATCTTTCCTCTTGTTTCCTAATCATAGTCTATTTCTTGTCCCCTACTCCAAGCAAAAACCCTCCCTCCCCAATATAAATACCCAAGCACCCCCCCTAACACATCAAACCAACACCTCCTTCCTTCCTCTCACCGCCACCGCTTGCCACGCTGCCGCCATTACCTACACCGCCGCCACTGTGAGCCACGCCACTTCCCCACGCCACATCTAACGCCACGCCACGAGCTCCTCGCTTCTTCGAGGTACTAGCCTCACACACCACCTTTTTTTTTTTTCTTTTTCTGATCCGGTTCGTCGATTTCGCCCGGCTTTCTAGATCGGTTTTCGCTTTTTCTTCCAAACCCTAGATCGGTTTTTCTCGCCGGTTTTTCTTTCCGTTTTGTTTGGCAAGTATTCACGGACCGCTCGCTCCAACGAACGTGGTCACCAGTTTGCTTCGTTGATGAACGTCCGCTGCTCAATCGTTCGTCGCTTTTCTTTCTCATCGGATTTATTCCGCTATTTTTCCGATAGCGATTTCAGATCCGATTTTCTTTCTAGTCTATCTTCTCGCCGCTTATCGGAATCAAGTGATTCAAGCGCCTGAGTTTCGCTTTCAAACCGCCGTTCGACTAATCAACTTAAACAAAGTTTTGCTACTGTAAAATTTGACTTAGTTTCAACTTGCTAGAACCGAGTTGTTTTCTTTGCCGCTTGACTTTTGTTGCTTTATTAGATTCGATTCTTTTGCAACCAGGGTTCTTAAGTTGAACTTTCTGGTTAGATCTTTTATTCGAGATTTACCTTTTGCATTAGATGAGTACTTATTGTATGCTTGTTGTTTGTCTCGCGATAGATCACCTCGAGGCGCCGCTTGTTACTTCGAGTCTCTAGGTTTCATGATCATCAACAAGGCAAGTAACACTTGATCATACCTTTTCTACTACCCAGTTTTTATGCATTAGACCAATCCTCAAACACTTACATGATTAGGATCTAATTAAATTATGGGTTGGGAAGTAGATTGAGGTAGTACCTATTACCTGTATTACTTATGAAACCTTTGGGAGTTACTTCACGTTGCTTATTATGCCATGCTATGCTAGTAGACGTGATTGGGTGAGTGATATCCATGATGATGTGACATTGTTAAATTAATGGTTTATCTAAGGTGGCAACTTAAACACACATCTGGGTGGATTGAGGCACTGGTTTCCATCAGACTAGCCTTTTTTTTTTGGACCGCCACCTGTGCTCAAAGGGATCATGAGATTATTCAAACTAGTAACTTCCGTGGTGCAGCCACAAGCCATTATGGGCTCGCATAGTTGATTAAGTCGCTCAACTCTTATAGTGGTGGACTAGCGTGTAGGGGATGTAGGTGTACCGTCCACCCATCGTAAGGTGCTAGCGCTTGAAAGAATATGTCTCGGCCATCCGCTTCTTAAACACCATGTAAAGTGCGTAGAAACCAAGCCGGAGGCGATCGAGTCTTGTGGGGAAAAGTGCTAAACCTCCGCAGAGTGTACAAACTAATCATGATTAGCCGTGTCCCCTGTTATGGACATCTTGAGTATCTAGTACTTGAATATCATGTGAATCTCAACATGTTACTCTAATTAATATTGTTGGGTTTTTAATGAGTACCTTTAATCGGGATTGAGGATGTTGTCAACCATTCTCAATGTTTAACAACCACCATGATAGTTAAACAAATTTATTCCTTTGCGAGGGGAAAACTGGCTTTATGCAAAACTGAAACCATAGAGCTTTTCCACCAGCCAAATATGCATGTAGTATGTGCTTATCATTCATTATTCTCTATGTGTTACATTGCCAGATATTCCATGTGTGACCTGCTGGCTGCAACTTTTCATGTTGCGCATTTTCTTACGCATTTATAGTAAGGTGCTTTAGGTCGTGGTTCTATACTCAAGGATGTTACCGAGTTGATGGACTCACTTATCTTCCAAGTCTTCCGTTGTTATCGCTATTAGATGGCCTTAAGCCATATTTATTGTAATAAGTCCTCTTCTCGACAACGATGTAATAAGTGTGATTGCTACTCATATAAATCCTTCAAGCACTGTGGTGTCAAGACATCGATCCAGTGGATGACACCGAGCACGTAGACTTGATCCATTCGGTCGGGTCGCCATGAGATGGTATCGAGCACACGCTGATCAGAGACACCACCACTAAGTTAAAGCCATAGATCACTACTCTTCTCATTTTCTAACTCCTCATCTTTTCTACTCTTTTAGGATGAAGGACGCGAAGATCAAGTACGCCCAACCGTATGAAGGCACACCTTTGGATTTCACTTGAAGGAAGTCACCAAGTACCGAACATTGACTACCAAGCTTCACCGGACTTTCAACGCCACTCTACTCAAGAGGAGCGCTGAAGATTCAAGCTCATGTTCCGGAAGGACATTCGCCCAATCACCAAGCCTATAGATAGTGTTTTCTGCACCAACCTCGAGTCTGGAAAGAGCATGGCATCTCATATCACCATGGGACGATTGGAGAAGTTTACCAAGAAGACCTCAAGGACACTATCTACCAGATTTATGGACGCCGAATGAACAATGGGAGATAGTCAGACCAAGAAGGACCGATCCATTACAGCTTTCATCCAGAGTTAAACCAGACATTCGACGCCAGAGAACCAGATGTGCAATGATATGATGGAGTTGAAGAATGCAAAGGGAAGGATCATCGAACTTGAAAGAGAACTGAAGTCTACACGCAAGGACTATATGGACGAGATCAGAGCTGTAGCAAGACACAATAACGATCTTAAGTGTGAGATTGAAGAACTCAAGAAGAAATTGGCGCCAAGAATGAAGACAAGTACGCTTGGCTGTCCAAGCAACTACATCATCATCGACAACACCGATTCGGATCCAAGTGAACCCGACTTTGAAGACGGTCGAGCAGTACATCATGGAGTCTTCCACCGTTCAAATTAGTAGATGACCCCACATATTAGTAGTATTACCTCCATGTAAACATCATAGTACACGACTTTTGCGATAGTTAGATCGCTAAAGCCCTTTGTTTGAATTGAATGAAGTGATTTGTGTGCATTTGCTCATGAGCATTTGGGTAGTGTTTTCTCCTTAGACCTCACTCTATTCTTAATTTCTCGCCTTTATAAACCCATCGATGCCTCCGAGACGCGACCCCGGTTTGTTTTCCGCCAGAGATCACCCAATTGATCCAGCAGCAGTAACACTTTGATCCAAACATTGGCATGTAACCAAGGCAACAACAACAACAACAACAACCCACCACCACCACCATGGATCACTTGACTCGCTTTCTTAATGCTGAACCCACCGGTGTTTTCAAAGAGCACCGAGTCGATAGTAGCGTATGATTGGCTCCGTAAGGTAGGGAGGGAGTTGACCACCCAGGATGCACAGATGGTGAGAAGGTGAAGTTTGCTGCACATCAGCTTGAAGGACCCGCAGCAAAGATGGTGGGAAAATTTACAGCCACTTACCATGTAGACACCGCCACATGGGATCAGCCACAAGTTTTTCAGACCGCCCATGTCTCAAACAGGAGCTATGGCCATGAAGAAGCATGAGTTCAAGAACTTACGCCAAGGAGGAAGGACTCACACAAGATGTGGATGATTTTAGTAAGTTAGCACGTTATGCCCCAGCTTGACGCTACAGAGCAGATACAGCTACAGAGAAGTTTCGAAGGACTGAATGATGAGTTACATGCATTGATGGTAGCAAGTTTCAACAACTACCAGAGTTGGTAGACCGCGCCTCATGATTGAAGGAAAGCAGCAGCAGATTGAGAATCGCAAGAGGAAGTATGGGCAAGGGAAGTATAACTCGAGCCCAAATAGAAGCCCCATTATACCTCTAAACAGGAGTTCGGGCCAGATACCCATGGAGGAAGTAGTTCGCGACAACCATAATGGCCACAAAAATGGTAATGGGAATGGAGGAGAGCTCATGTAAATTGCCTATCAGGAGTTGTGCAGTGAAGAAGTGCCAGGTGAAGGATTACCCTGATGTATTTCCGAGGAATTGCCGTGAATGCCACCGGATAGAGACATTGAGTTTTTGATTGAGCTGCAGTGAACAGTCTTCGATATCGCTTAATTATACTGTGATGCCCGCATGTGATTTATGGAAATCAAGAAGCGATTAAGGAGCTATTGGATAAAGGTTATATACGCCCAAGTTCTTCGCCTTGGGGATCACCCGCATCGTTAGTGGAGAAGAAGGATGGATCAAGTATGATGGTTGTTGATTATCGTGATTGAATCAAGTAACGATCAAGAACAAGTACCCACTACCTATGATAAATGATCTGTTTGATCGCTTGCAAGGAGCTAAAGTGTTTTCCAAGATCGATTTCATGATCAGGGTACCATCACCAAGATCTTTGAGAGCAGACATACCTAAGACAGCTGCTCACCACAAGATATGGACCGTATGAGTATACCGTTATGTCATTTGACTGACTAACGCTACCAGCCTATTTCATGAACCCGATGAACAAAGTGTTTATGGAGTTTTTGATAAGTTCTCGTGGTGTTCATAGATGATATTTTGGTTTTCAAGAATGAAGAAGAACATAAGGAACATTTACATTGGTTTTGGAGAAACCGAGGGAACATCGCTATATGCCAAGTTCAGCAAGTGTGAGTTTTGGCTAAAGGAAGTTGG